>CM029279.1:21808683-21831984 GCA_016920895.1 Vaccinium myrtillus | reverse complement strand
ATTAACTGCCATGCCACCACCACCACACATGCTGCCCCATTAATTAAAAATAACACCACTGCCATCATCTCTCCCTTCATGCCTACATACATAATCACCCTCCACCATATTGCACCGCTGATATATTTCTATACCACCACTAATACAAAAAAAAAAAACCCGTCTCTCCAACACCTTCCACCGTTACAATAATCCTACCTCCATAACACTCTCCCTTGACATCATCTTTCCACCACCACTACGCTATGACTACCACCACCTCTCCACAACCGCTAGCCACTATGACCACCATTTCTTCGCCACCTATCTGGACAAGATGAAAAAAACAAAGTCTTATATAGTCTGGACTAATTAATTAACAAGGGAAAAAATTAGGATTTTTGCTTATAAATGGACAGTTTCAGCTCACGTGTTTTGGGTTGCGAGAATAGTAATTTTGGCAGTGAACATATTAATCTCTCTTTGGAGCTTCATCCCATACAGATCAAAAGGCCAAGAAACATGCCACAACTTCTTCACAAGGGATTACATGTTGCCACGTCTTTTTAAAATCTCCATATGGCTTCGGGCATGTACGTACGTATGTGCAACTTTGAGATTTAAGTTCGAAATAACAGATAAATTACATATCCTTTTGTTACTAAAAGGAGCCGTTTGGTTTGCTGGCTTATTTTGAATCTTATTGCTGACAGAACACTTCAAATACTAGATTTGGAGTAAAATTTTAGTTTACATTGCCGGTGTAAAGAATGTTCTCCCTATTTTAGAAAAAAACATTATTTACACCGGCGGTGTAAACCGAAGTTTCCTCCAAATAGATTGCATTGTGCCATGTTTCCATATTCTACCTTTTGGGATCACTGTTTGGACACATGGTGCAATGTAATAGATTTGCAGTAAACTTTAGTTTACACCGCAGGTGTAAAGAATGTTCCCTCATACTTTAGTATTTGCCTCGGCGAGAAAAATAAAAAAAAGTACAAGATTATTAACCAAATAAAAATTTTTATGAATAAAGACAAAAATAATCTACCAAAACCAACCAAAAAAAAACCCCGGGTTATTTTGCATTATTTTTGCCAAAACAACCTGGGTTGTTCCAGTGCCATTGGCTTAAGGTTTTTTCGTTTTGTCTTTGTTCAAAAAAAAAAAATTTGTGTTTGTTAATTTTGTATCAAACTTTTGGTGATTATAGGTTCGTATTGACGGGAGGAATCGAAATTCCCAATTTTTTTGAATATTTAAGAAAAGGTATGGAAAGACAGCTTAAACTTGTCGAATATTTTCCAAAATATTTGGCTAATTCTCATAATCTTTTACTATTCCAAATCGTCACTTCGAGGCTAACATATAATTAGCAAAAATTTGATGCATGCAAAACAATCAAACGCAAAAAAATTGCCCAAAGACAAAATCAAAAAATCCTTAACTCAATACCATTAAGAGGAGTAGACCACAAAGAAATAAACAACAAGAATAATTGATGGCTAGCTAAGAGCATCTCCAACAGACTCAACATAATTCTCAATAAATTGCCTAGAAAATGTGTCATACACTGACATAGCTGGGCAAAAAATATCACCTCTACCCAACAGACTGGCCAATTTACTAAAAAAAAAAAAACTCAAACCCTTATATATACACGTATATATATGTATATGTATATATACACACATACCCACCACCACCATCACCGCGCCACCGCCACCATCGCTGCACCACGACCACCACACCAGACTCACCGCCACCACCACCGCATCCGACCAAAATCCAGCAAAAATCAACACACACACACACATACAGAAAATAAGGCTCGTATCTGTAAATATCATCATCGCCTCCGGCCATGGCTGCAACCACGGCTGCATGTAGTCCCTCGGGTTGTCCCGCCATGAAGTCCGACCAAACGACGGAGAAGTGGACAAAGAGTAATTTTTCACAGGCCGGAGGAGTCACACGACGGCACCGTTGAGGCGATGCTGGGGTGAGGGTTACAATGCCTCACTGAGGTAGGCGAGAAAAAAAGGGAAAAACCAAAATAGCGAGGCTACTGGCTGCCATTTTTGGGGGAAAACCTCGTCATTTTGGTCTCGCCGATCAATGGCAAGATAGTTGGAGATGCTCTAATATAAGAATTAGTCAGCAAAAAAATCTAAAAATAAAAGATACGTAAGACTTAAACAGTTACTCCCTCTCTGTCCCACTTTATTGCTTTGAAGGATTCCAACTAATTAGTGGAACGTAATCGTTACACTAGTCATACTGTATCTTTTTTTCTTTTGTCTTTCAAAACATTATCATTACATGTATTTACTTTAAAAAAAAAGGTAAAAATAGAATTTCATTAGTCAATGTCCCCTTAGTTTTGAATTAAAACAAAAAATTTAGGATAACAAAAAGTGATGTTTGGGAACAAATATTGGGGACAGAGGGAGTAATAAGCAATGTGAACGAAACAGACCTCAACCTGGTTCTCAACAAATAAGCTATAATAAATAATTGCAATATTTTTTAAAAAAAATTTAAAAAACTTATTATACTATATGTTAAAATTAATTGTAATTTGCATGTACAATTCATTTCATAATTTTTTTATTATATCCCAACACCATATACAGTAAATGAAAAAATGTACAAAATTGAAGTGTCATAATTCTCCTTTCCATTTACACTTTGAGTTTTCCGAACAATGTCAGTTTTCTTTTACTTTGTCTTGTTAAAACACAGTTTACAACAAGTAGTACTGCTATCACGTTCAAAAAAAATAGTGCTACAACCAAAAGAAGAATAATGGACGGTATTGGGCCAGGAGGGAGAGGTGAGGGGGTATTATTTTGGGCAATTGGGTAATTTTGACAGGGGTATTAGGGGGTGTTAAATATGGACATCCCTTGGACTGTTCATAAATAACACCCATTCAGGGGTGATATTTAGTATGGGTGATAAATAACACTCCTACACTTTTTGTTAGCAAATCATTTCATATGTGTGGATCCGAACATAAATAACACATTTCATATTTATGGTCCCTTATAACACCCTATCCAAGCGGGCCCATATATCAAACAAGCGGGAGTAATAAAGCAATGTGAACGAAACAGACCTCAACCTGGTTCTCTATATCTATAGTCTGTCAAACAAGCTGGTTCAATTTCAACTACTTTGTTTAAATCAAGGAGATGAGCAATCAAATACGGCATTGAATCTAGGTTCCAAAATTGTGTCTGAAACTCAAAGTTCTGGAAAAGGATCGTCCTTTTCAGAGATAATAATATCCTTTGAGTTGTTTTTGTGTAGTTGGAAAATCTTTTGGGTACGGAATGGGTACAACTTGGCCATGCCGAGCACGATCTCGGCCTTTCAAAAATATTTTGGACGGTCGAGATTGATTCCCTCTCTCTCCTCTCACCCGACCACTCTCTCTCCTCTTCCGGACCGTTGGATCGCATTTGAGACGACTGAAATTGCCGAGCGGATACACGTGGACAATACCCACTCGACGCTGAAAAAATTTCTCGTGTATTTGGCTCTTGCAGGCTATTGGTGGTCTGTCTGATTGAAGAAAACTCCAAAAGCTTCTCTACTGACTATTAAAACCCCTACCTATCCTCATCATAGCCATTGGATCAGGAATCAATACAGACTAGTTACCTTTGCATTGTCATTTCAATTGTCAACTCAATTTCTCATGTTTATCCTTAGTTTTTTTGTTCCTAGTTTCTGTTTTTTCTTGTTGGAATCTTTGTATATATACGCCGTATAGTAAAAAAACAGCCTTTGTGTACTAGGAGTAAAAACTCACACACTGCGTGGGCGTGGGTGGGAGGCTGAGAGATGCTACGGAGTACGGATGCACGAGCGTGAGTCGGAGAGTGTCTCTTCCCTCTGAGATGTATCTTGAAAGTGAAAGCGTATCAGAGCGTTTATGTGGTCATAACAAAATGAATAGAACAAAGTATCAAACCATCAAAATAGAAAAAAAATTGGGAATCCTAGGTAGCATTGTTTTTAGCAAACACTTATTTTACGTTTTTTCATTTTCATTTTACATTTTCTAATTTTTTTTTTCGTAAAAAGGAAGTGAAAACAAAAAAATATGTTTGTGTGAAATTATTTTCAAAAAAAAAAAAGTAAAAACATAATTATGAGTCGGTTGGAGGTGTGCCGGTGGGAGGTGGTGCGTGGTGGTGGGGTGGTGGGTGGTGGCGGAGGTGGTGGTGGGTGGTGGCGGTGATGGTGGGTGGTGGCGGTGATGGTGGGTGGTGGTGGGTGGTGGCGGTGATGGTGGGTGGTGGGTGGTGGCGGTGATGGTGGTGGTGGGTGGCGGCGGGTGGGTGGCGGCGGTGGTGGTGGTGGTGGTGGTGGTGGCGGTGGTGGTGGTGGTGGGTGGCGGTGGTGGTGGTGGTGGTGGCGGTGGGTGGTGGGGTGGTGGTGGGTGGTGGTGGTGGTGGGGGTGGTGGTGGGTGGTGGTGGGTGGCGGCGGTGGGTGGGTGGGTGGTGGTGGTGGTGGTGGGGGTGGTGGTGGTGGGTGGTGGCGGTGGTGGGGTGGTGGTGGGTGGCGGCGGTGGTGGGGTGGTGGTGGGTGGCGGCGGTGATGGTGGGTGGTGGCGGGTGGTGGCGGTGATGGTGGGTGGTGGGTGGTGGCGGTGGAGGTGGTGGTGGGGTGGTGGGTGGTGGTGGTGGGTGGTGGCGGTGATGGTGGGTGGTGGTTGGGGTGGTGGCTGTGAATGAGAAAACAAAAACAGAAAGTGAAAGTTGAGATTTTCAACTTCTCCAAATTTCAGAAATAGTGGAAGTAAGAAGTAGAATTTGAAAGTGAAAGTGGCACACAAACAACATTCTGTTTTTAAATTGTCAAAATTCTGAAAACAAAAACAGAAAACAGAAAACAGAAGTGCCACCAAACAAGGCCTATGGGTACCATAGCCTCCTTTGGCAAAAAAACTTAAACCAGATTATTGGTTTTTTGGGATACAAAAAACCAAGGTGCTTTGGGTAAAAAACTTAATCCAAAAAACCAGAGTGCTTTGGGTAATAATCCAATAATCCAATAATCCAGATTATTTGTTTGTCTTTATTCAAATTTTTTTTGCGTTCGTTAGTTTTGCATCAAGATTTTGTGGTTTCTGGATTCCTCTCGACGAGACGAATCTAACAAGTACAAAATCTTGATGCAAAACTAACGAATGCAAAAAAAATTTGAATAAGGACAAACGAATAATCCAATAATCCAAAATCTGGATTATTAGCCAAAGGAGGGAATAATCTGGATTAAGTTTAAGAAAAAACCAAACCGGTTTTTTGGATTATTTGAGAAAAAACCAAAAAACCAATAATCTGGTTTAAGTTTTTTTGCCAAAGGAGGCCCATGTGTTCATGCCGAACACAATCTCAGCGGTCCAAAAGTATTTTGGACGGCCCATATTGATTCTCTCTCTCTCCTCTCACCTGACCACTCTCTCTCCTCTTCCGGAAAGTTGGATCCCACTTTGAACGGTCCGAGATTGTCGAATAGGTACCATGTGGGCAATACCCATCCGACACTGAAAAAATTCTCATCAAAATAGGGTTCGAGGTGGTGAATTCCAAGGCATACAGCCCCTTTTCAGTGTCATTGTTTAATGATTTTTTAGTTTTGTCCTTATTTGCTTTTGTTCATTTCACTTTTTGTGATTAAAGGTTCGTTTCAACGAGAGAAATTAGAATTGGGTAAGGGTCCGTTTGGTAGCCTCTTTTTTGATTTTTTGGTTTCTCTTTTTTGGTTTATGGGGTGTTTGGCAGCCAAGAGGAGAAAGAGTTTTCCCAAAAACTGTTTCTCCATTTTTCGGGATAGTGAGCAGGAAGCAAAAAAGAGGTTCATACCTCCTTTTCAATTTCTACTTATGGATTTCTCTCACCTCTCTCTCCCAAAATACATTCTGCACATTTCTCTCAAACACTCATCCCAAATTCAAAAGTCATTCTGGTCATAATCCAAAAAATCAAAAAGCCAAAAACTTAAAAATGAAAAGCTGAAAAGTAGGCTCCCAAACACCGTCTAAAATTGAAATGGGCTCATAATGCATTATGTATTTTGCCAAAGGACTTGGAATTCTCCTCGACCCCTATTTTGGCAAAAATATGCCAAATTTGTTTTTATTTAAATTTTTTTTTTGCATTGATTAGTTTGACATCAATTTTTTTTTAATGATTGGTTTGTCTCGACGAGAGGAATTTGAAAAGTCGATAATTATAATCAAAACTTTTTAAATTTCACTAAAGAAAAAAATAATCCAATTTTTTGTGGATTGTTAGATTATTTTTGTCTTTATTCACAAAAATTATACATTGGTTAATAATTATTTACTCTTGTCAAGACGAACCAATAATCTACAAAAATATCAACTCAAAACTACGAAATGCGAAAAAAAATAGTATTGAGTAGAGAGAAAATATAATCCATTTGGACTCTTTTGTCCGAAGGAAAATAGAAGCCTTCTCCAAGTTCAAGCTTTTTCATGAAAGTCACTCTCGTGGCAATAATACAATTCCACGAGCCCAGGGACTGTGTTTTGCAGCCCTTTTGGTGTCACTCTGTGTTTCATTGTTTGATCGGAATAGTTCATTTTGTTTGTTTCATCGAGTATGTTGGTCATGTAAAAATTTATGTTAATCGGATATCCGTAACTATGTTTTCGGACTTTATTCCTCTTTGGAAACAAAACACTCAATGAAACTAATGTAGGTGACTTTTTTCTACAAAACTGTAAACTAAATGGTCATCAATCATGTAGTTACAAATGCCCGATCAACATGAATTTTTATATGGACTATATACTCGACGAGTCAAACAAAATAAACGATTCAAATCAAACAACGAGACCCGGGGGGCCCAAATGGACTGCACCTAGTGCACAACACAGTCCCCGGACCCCACCCTATAGCAACGTTACTATTGGTATAGATGGGGGGTACCGACCATGTACCAACCAAGCTCAGGGACCCACTTGTGGGTCCCGCACGAACGATCCGAATCGTTCATTCATCTTAGAATGATTTCCAAGGGGGCCCGCAAGAAATTAGCTACATCAGACGTGTTAATTCGTTGATCCAAAATTTTCCCATTTCATTTAAAACAACCCGATGTCGGTCGATGCATGGTCGGTACCCTTCCCATCTGTACCTATCGATTTTCCCAATCTTTAAGGAGGGACGGGGTACACCCCGAAAGGCTATAACCCTTGGGCTTTAGGGTTAGTTTCTACTACGGTATTTTTGATATTTTAAGTATTAAGTTGTAGTTAAAAGTGAGTATAGTTTCTGCTTATTTGTATTTTTGTAATGTATATGAGGAGAATGAAGGAATACATTAGAATGCGTAAAAATTAGTAAAAAACATACCGGAATAAAAAATACAGTAAACTCAGGCTAAGTTTTACCATTAACTTTGGAGAAGCTTGGTCCATAGGTCGAGATAAGCCCAAACATTTGCTTTTGGGCCATATCGATCCAATGACTAGGCTCATTTCGTTTCCAGGAATCGGTTTGCACCGGTGTAGATTAAACAATTCAAAATAGTACTGGTAATAGCTAATGTCACAGTATCTTGTTACATACATAACATCAAGACATAATACCAGACGTAACGTTATGTGTGATACTGCATAATTGTTAATAAAAGAACAAACACTTTGAAGCTGTATAATTTACAGCCACCAATCTTGTACTGCCACGCATGATGTTGTGTATGTTACATTATTGAATATCAATTTACAGCCACCAATCTTGTACTGCCACGCATGATGTTGTGTATGTTACATTATTGGATATCAAATGAGTTACCTTGTTTTCCATAAGATTATGGGAAATCCCATAAGATCAACTGGGATTTTCAATTTTAGCATCTTGATTTTATAGGAAATCTCATAAAATCGAGGTGCTAAAATGGAAAATCCCATGACGAGGCCTACATCAAAAAAGTTTAACGAGCATTCTTATTGGAGTATTTCCAAATTTTAGAGTGACAGTTCAACATTGTAGAAGAATGAATTTGTTCAGAGAAGTAATGATCCCATTTGTTGGCTAGATTAGCTTTGAGGAATTAAATAAAAAGGATGGATAAGAAGATGATATTGTAACGCTCCAAATTTTGGGAATGTTAACTTTATTACAATAATAATCCATAAAGAAAATTACATAAATCTCCCAGCCAATACATTTATTCACTATCAAGAATGCTGGGGTTCTCTAAGTCTTAGCACTGTCGTCAGCCCCGACGGTGTCTTGCTCAAATCCATAAGCTCCCGAGCCGTAACTCCTCATGTTCGTCTCTATAGTCTAGAATAATACGTTAGAGTCGCAAAACAACATCGTAGTATTATGTCAGGGTCGCACAAGTGCAACACTGTGAGCGATAACGCTCAGCAGAAACCACCACCCGAAATCTTTACTCTTAACAGTTGTAAAAGATTCTAACAATAAAGAATAAAAGAAGTTTAGCAAAAACCAACATGAAATGCACATGTCAGTGTCAATGTATTGGGGTGTATCGCTTGGTGTCCCGTATTATCTTCCAGTGTTAGAGTTTTTCTTCAAATATCATTATCTACTGTTTGGGCACTATTCCGACCACCGGGTCACAAGCCAGTTCACTCCACTCTATAAAGACACTATTTCCGACCACCGGGTCATCAGGCTATCACTCGAAGTATTGGTCCGTTTACGTCTCTTTCATCTGACGAACCTTATCTTTTATTAGCTTATATGATATTGGAGTCCCAATTGTAACAAACATGCATAACACGTGGAGTCTTATTAGTGGGGGCTAAAAAACGTTAAATATGTGGTTGAATTCTCCGGACCTGTGAAGAATTGGGAGCCGAAGGTGGCCAACTTGTGAGCCTGCGGCCACAAGCCAGCACTAGGCCTGCCCCATCGCACATATAGACTGTAATTTCTTAGCGTGGTTAAGGTTTTTAGGAGGTGCTAAACCATTTTGACTATAGTTGATGTGGTTACTACGGTAATTAATTTGCCTTCCGTGTTTTGCAATATGGTTCCAGTTGCATAGATGAGAATATGTGTATTTTTGCAATATGGTTCCAGTTGCATAGATGAGAATATATGATACATAAGTTGTTTGCACACTTGTCGCTGTCTCTTAGTAATTGAATGGGAACGTGAACAAGAACAAAATCACTCCACGAACAAAAAACAACTCTTCTATAATCTAATAACCCGTAGATTAATAGAATTATAGGAAAACAAGAGATACTCTCTCTTATGAAAACACTCAATATATTATTCAACTCTCATAGCCAAGATGCTTACAACTCCATTCATAGTAGGAGAAATCCTACATACTAGGAAATAAACAAAAAGGAAACAAAAGAAATAAGAAACTAATTAACTATTCTTCTTGACCAAGCAAAAATATTAAAAGGAAACTAAATAAACTTAATAAAGGAAACTAAATTCTCTAGAATACTTATTTTCCTAATTTAAAAATTCCTAGCAAGATATTGAAATCAAATATACTAGCTTCGAAATAGTAAAGAAAATTTCTATATTTCTAGAATAATCGAAATAGCAGCCTGCATGAAATGGTTTATAAACTACGTATATGTTTGACTGAATTGCTCTATTCTTCCATGGCATTGGTCAAGCCCACCACATAGATATACAAACCAATGTGGGAATATTTTTTGTCTTAAATGCACAATTACAAGAAATTTCACCTTCAGCGGCATTTGAAGGAAAAACCACTGAAAATGCCGGAAAAGAGTATTACCGGCATGTATTACAAATGCCGTCTACACAAATGCCGGGAAAGGTTATTAATAAATACTTGACACTAAAATGCCGGGAAAGGTTATTATAAACAAAATGCCACGTGGTGCTTGCGTGTCAACTGCGTGACGAGAAAATTTGGGGAGAAATTGCTTCCCCGTAGATTCGAACCGGTGACCTTTGCTCTCCTTGTGCGCGTGTGATTACCAACTGAGGTCGCCCACATGATGTTCAAAAATGCACAATAAAAAATATATATATTATAAGGTCAGATTTTTTTTTTTAAAATTAGACTTTTACCGGCATTTGCATAAAAATGCCTGTAAAAGTACTTTTTCCGGCATTAAAAAAAATGCCGGTAATATTTTGGCGGAATCGGGGCTTGTGGTCAAGACCAGTGTCTTATCGAACCTTGAACATGGCATTGTATGATTTACTCCGGAATGTATAAGTAATGATAATTGGGGATTTGAGTCTTGGAGCCTGGCAAGTCCATTGCATTGGTCAGCGGAACCAGTACTCTTAAAAGTTATTTTCTTAAGGTCACAATGTGAACCTAAGGGATTGTTCTATCCTTGTATAGGCATGGATGGGTTTGATTCAGTAGGTAATTGAATCCTATTCATCTGGGGCCCCAGTGTTGGACACAAGGGGAGTAGAATCATCAGAGAGACCATGGTTCAGTTGGTTGTTGGGAGGAATATCTCTCCAGACAAAGAGATGTAGAATACACCTAAAGATAGATAATAAAAGAACTAGTCTTATTAATTAATGTGCTTGTTGCTATTTATCATTCAGATTATTGTTTATACTGTTCAATTATAACTGTTTAGAATCGGTTGAGGAAATTCTATTGGGTGTATCTCATCACTCATGGTACGGTGTACCTTGGCAACCGTGCCAGACTGTACAGAAGAAAAAAAGAACAGTATCAACAAGAAGCTTGTTATCAATCAGAGCAGGTTAGTGGAGCCGAGTTCGTGGAGGATGATTTGGAGCGGTTAAGGATTATTTAATCTAGTTATATTCGAAGGCTTTTATGTATTTATTTATTTATTTCTTTTGATGTAATTTTGTATTAAGAAAAATTGAAATGTGTAAAAAAATTGAAATGTGTAAAATATAGTGTATTTATGGAGCTTTTATTGAAAAATCCGGGTCGTTACAGGTATCCCAAGGCATTGAATAATTTTTCGCTATTATATAAAGATGTCCTAACAGTATATTAAATGATCACGTATTCCATATGAAAACTTATGAGATTGTATTACTTAACAAACATGTTCTCAATCTTTTATAATACAATGAGAATTTCTTTGAACAAGTTTATAAAGCTGTTTCGTGAAAGTGATTAACAATTGTCCAACAAAGAAGTTGAATCCGAAATAAATTAACAACTACCCTATTATATAATGATAATCGTTACTTTTCTATCACTGCACACCTAAAATAAACACGTATAGCATGTGACATTTTTTTTTTTTTTAATATCAGAATTAATCAGCAAGTTACATTGTTCTATTCTTAGTCATAATCCTTCAAAATATCTCAGTGCTCGTGCTCTTAATTTTCGCTCTACGTTTGTGCTGTGAATCTTCACTCTCGCGGATTTCAATAGGTTGGAATGTGTTTTGAAAACACTTTCACAGTCGAGCCGTACACGTGAATTGTGTGGGCCAAGGCCTCCCCCACTTAAAATTCTCAAGAATTATCGAGTAGTAATTTTTTTCTTTTAGTACTAAAGGTTCATACGGTGGGCCTCCCCTAAATAAAGAAGAAGATCGCTGAAAGTTAGGATTGAAAAACTGTGTTGTTTATGGTGTCATTTGTTGTTTCGGTGCTTGCTATTGCTATCTAAGCGTTTGTTCTCGAAGTTTAGGCTTTTACCTTTATTTTTGCTATCTTTGCCGATTAAGAAGAGAGAGAGAGAGAGAGAGAGAGAGAGAGAGAGAGAGAGAGAGAGAGAGAGAGAGAGAGAGAGAGCACCGAATTAATATTGGCTATGTTTGGTTAGATAGTTTAGTTTAGTTTTGATGATGTCAGAAAGTGTAATGAGTTGAGAGAGAGAGAGAGAGAGAGAGAGAGAGAGAGAGAGAAGTGATGATGTCATCAAAACTAAAACTAAAACTAAACTGAGAAAAACGAACAGGGTCATTGTGTCTTGTTTTGGAAGTACTGTTGGGTGGGGAGCGAGGGAGAGAGATAGATCACATGTGAGTGAGATGAAGTGGGAGAGTGTACAATATTGAGGCTTCTAATCTTAGCCCTTGGTTTCAAGGGTTGAGATGAAGTGTTTCTTTATGTGCCATCGGAACCGGTCCCTTATTTATACATTTAAATGTTTAGAACTTTAGATTCTTCAACCTTAAAAATTTTAAAATCTCGTTGTTTATAGGGCCACTTCGTATATAGGATCCTAGTTCCATCCCTGCTTGGGGTCTAATCAGGGCCGGCCCTGAGTTTTTAAGGGTTTAAAGCGACAACAAAAAAATGGGCCTTTTGTAAATTGCTATTAAGATAGGCATAAAAAAAAAACTAAGAACTTTCCCTGAACAAAAGAGCATCAATACGAAAGAATACCAAATATAATAGCATCAAGCGCGTTTGTGATAATGACTTAACAGTGAGATTTGCAACATGTTTTGTCAAAACTTGCCATCGCTTGGTAGAAGCCGCAAACAAACAGTAGATACGTTGTACAACTCCAAAAAAAGATGTAGCTTTGTTACAACAGTTGGCCATATCGCAAAGCACGAGGTTAAGACTATGGCAACCACATGGCGTGTAAAATGCTCTAGGATTTCTATCAAGAAGCCTTTTCTGAACACCTTTGTGTTTCCCTTTCATATTGGAGCCATTATCATATCCTTGCCCTCTTATATCACTAATGTCGAGTTGAAGAGTGGACAAGACTTCTTCTAGTTCACCAAAAAGTCCGGATCCTGTTGTATCTTCCACTTTCAAAAATTGTAAGAAGAATTCCTCCACTTTTGGTGTACTCATTGAAACATCCACACATCGTATTACAAGTGACATTTGTTCTTCGTGACTTATATCTGGAGTACAATCAAGTATCACGGCAAAATATTTTGCATTTTTTATCTTACAAATCATTGCACTTTTGACATCATCAGCAAGCATTTGTATCAATTCATTCTGAATTTTATGGCTAAGATAATGGTAATGAATCTCACCTTTCAAAATCCGCCGAAAGTGCTCTTGCATTATTGGATCATATACGGCAACCATTTCGATTATGGTTAGAAAAATCTCATTCTTCTCTTGATAAATCTTCTCATTATCTCCACGAAATGATAAATTCACTTTAGCAAGTGCTTTCACAGCAACAATTATCCTTACTAGTACCCCTTTCCAATGCTCTTTCTCTTTGTTGATTTGATCTTGCACACTTTTGTCGATTGTTTCATTCTTTTTCAATCTCCTCTCTAATTCAATCCATTTGCTCATGCAAGCAATATGCTCGTTACTACCTTCATGACTTTTGAGCCTTTGACCAATATTTCTCCAATTTCTCAAGCCATTAGTAGCCAACAAAGTATTGTTTTCACCTTGCACAAACAATTTACAACAAAAGCAAAATACTTTGTCGGAAGCACTTGAATATACAAGCCACCTCCTATCTTGCTTCTCTCCGTTTGACAAACGACGGATGCAGTGAAAGGAAGTGAAATGCCTACCCTCCGTTTGACAAACGACCGTCTAATACTATGGAGCATAGGCGACTCTACCCTTGTGGTAGGGTGGTCACATGGATACCCTAAACAAATTTTTTTTTTGTTAGAATACATGTAATAGTTTCCCTTTTATTTTAGTTAATTTAGTCTCTTTTTGAACACCTAACCCAAAAGTAGTTGAACACCCTATCTACAAAAATTTGAACACCCAATTTTAAAAAATTTGAACACCTAGCTTAAAAAATCAACCCACAATCGATCTAATATAAACAACTAAATTAAAGCTTATAGGCTAACTTCCCATCACTGGTCAAGTGAACATCTTGAAATCTTTTATTTTTTTTATATTACATGTAACTTTATCAGGGGTTTTGTTTGAACTCTTAGTCTTCTATTATAAACATTCGTCAACCCAAATTATTCACATTAAATACTAAATAAATTACTTCAAAACAAAGTATACACCCTTAGTGAAAAAAAATTTAAAAATGGAGAGAGCGAAAAGTGTCTATTGATATCGATGTTGTGATTCGGCTTCTCTATGAACAACAATAAACTCTATATATCTTTAAAAAAAAAGGAGGTTATGTCAAAAAATATCCGTGCGAGCATATTTACCACACAATTTCCTATAAAAAAAACTCTAGTCGGTCCATTTTTGCTTGGTCCAAAATATAAAATTCGCCAAGACATCTTATGTATTTGTACTATTTGATTGCATTGTTTTCAGACTATTAGTATACGAAAATTCGTCTATATGGTTAAACTAGTAACGTCAAGATAATTCGTATATACAAAAATTCGTGCATATGGTTAGGTAAAAATATTTAATGTTCATGAATGACACATGCTCACAAATTTCTCGAGTCCCTGCTCTTGATTGGTTATCCAATTCTCTGTGGAACAATAATCATCCAATTTGATGTATTGCTCCACTCTTTTTATTAATGAAATTTTCCTACCATGTTGACCAAAAAAAATGAAAAAAGGGTTAAGATAAGATAAGATAAAGTGTTAGTAGGGGGGAAATTTTATTAGCCACAGAGCAAGTTACGCAAAGAATCTTTGCAAAGAAAATACATTCCTTTGACTCGATGAAGGGAGGAGCATAGTGTGGACTATGCTGGGCTATAGCCTAGGTGGAATGGGAAAGAATCCAAAATATATATATACGGAAATAAGAAAAAAATTATTTTTTTTCACTTAAAAATTTATTTTTGGGAAATCCGAACCGTCCAATGTGTTCAAAAGGTATTTTCAAGGGTCCACGCGGAAAATCTTCAAAAAAAAAATACCGGGAAGGGCTTGACCCAAGCAGTTTTTCGCAAAAACTGTATATTCCCTTGAAAACAGACGGTTCGGATTTTGCAAAAAAATCAGGAACATAGAGTCCCGGATCCCGTTTAAGAAGCTTTGTCTATATATATATAAGGCAAACTTCTAGTCTGGACTCCTGGATTCTGGACCTCCACATTTCAGATATTTTTTTTGTATGATCCGAACCGTCCAATGTGTTTAAAATACAGTTTTTGGGAAAAGTTGCTAGGATCAAGGTCTTCCCGGTAATTTTTATTTATGATTTCTAGCGGGAACCCTTAAAAACACGTTTTAAACACATCGGACGGTTCGGATTTTACAAAAATAACTTTTAAAACCTTCAAAACACCTAAAAACCTCCAGTCAGGGATCCCTGACTGAAAGCTTGCCGTATATATATATAATTCTACTCCATTGAATTGAAGCTCACCTCATTTTGTTTGAGCCCAACCCTTTACCACCTCACGAAATGAAAAATAATATAACATATCCTTAAGCCCACTTGATCCCACCTCCTACGCTCTAATATCAATTTGTAATACCCTGAATTTTCAAACACCACAACAATAAATGAATATCTAACTATACAAGCTCATCGACTATAAAAAATAACATAAATGTCAATGTAACCGACTAAAATACAATACTCTGATATTTTTCTATCCAACTCCAAAAACCTCTTTCCTTCACGAATTACATGCACACTAGTAGGTCCAGAAATCCCCACATGGAGTTTACCTCCAAAACTTGCTAATTGTGTATGTACTTACCCCAAACAAGAGTAAAAATCCATGCATTGAACCAAAACTTCTTAAAAAGATAATTCTCATTATTTTTGCCTAATTGGTCGGGTATCACAATAAAAACTCTTTGAGTTTTTTTTTGTCATTCGTTAATCCTAATATACTCTATCCTAGGGGACTTGGAGAGGAGATGGGTGTTTACGGGAATCGAACATTGCCCATGTACATGGGAGTATAAGGGAGGCACCAGGTAAATCTGAGTCCTAACTCCGCCCTGGACTCGATCAAACAAATCAGACAAATAATTATGGGTTACAAGTATAATACACAACATTACACCCAAACTTCTTGATTCTTACCCACTTCTATACATGTATCTAATTAGTAATACGGAGAATGAAAATCAAGTAGGTAAAACTCCCTTAATCAAGGCCAGCATTTGAAAGCAGAGCACCGCCGCCGACGTCGGGACGCTCAAGGCAACAATCAGAATCAAACCCAGAACCAAACCCGGCCTCGCGTTCATCATCTGAGTCTGAACCAACCCAACCAACTCGCAAACAAACTCGTCTTTACCCGCGTAGCAATTCTTCTCCCACTCCATCCAGTGGGCAGGGGGCTCGTATTCGGCCTCCGCCATCTTCATCTCGTGGATCCTCTTCCGCAGCACGATCAAGTTCTCGTCCACCATCCTCCCCCCGTAATTCTCGTTCCTTGACGAGCACGGCACCATCACGGTCGTCGACTTGGCAGCTCTCTTTGTTCTCCGGTGGGGGCTAATGCGGGGATAGGGAAGCAGGGGTAATAATGACGAATTGCAGAGGGAATTCGATATTGCTGCCGATGCCATTGGTTTTGGAATTAAAATTTGAATCCGGTGTTTGGTTTGTGAAATTGAGTAGCGTTTAAGGAGGTTGGGTAATGAGGAATGTATTTGATGTGTGTGTGTATATATATATATATATATATATATAGATAGAGAGAGAGAGAGAGAGAGAGAGAGAGAGAGAGAGAGGGATGAGAGCTTCGATGATAAGGAAGCGAAGGGTGGGGGATATTGTGAGGCAAAAGCGTGTTAACCTCATGGCGTATGACGCGTTTTTTTATTAATAAATGCTTCGTTTGTTACTTGTAGATTGAAATTCGGAGACGGTGGCTCATGTCAACCTCAAAGAGCGACATCTTGAAATGGTCCCTTCTAGAGGACCAGACCGGTTATCTTGTTTTTTTTTTTTAGGCAAAAAGAAAATTTATTGCTCCATATAAAATAGATATAATAAAAGGGGGTATCTTGTATTGCAGGTGTGCGTCGCGGTTTGTTGCAGTGCGCATCCGAGTCATCTATTTGTATAATTAAAACAATTAAATGTACTTATCAAAATTTAATTGTTAATGATATGAGACACCGTTCACAAAAATCACTGAATAGTTACTCGTGTGGGAGACGTTATCGGATAGTTTTTTAACGCTCCTCATCATTCTTGATGTGTGTCACGTGTTGTTTTTTATTTTCCAAATCATCAATAACAAACATGATGTATACACAGTATCTCAATCACCTAACATTGGAGATAACACATGACAATGTCGCACAAGCATTAAGGCCGAGTTTGGCACAATTTTTTGATAACATTTTCATTGTTTATTTAGTTATTTGAAAAAATAAATCAGATTTGCGTCACTTTTTTGAATTATTCATTATATTAAATTAAATGATTACGCATTCCATGTGAAAACTTATGAGATTGTATTACTTAACAAACATGTTCTCAAACTTTTCTAATACAAAAAGAATTTCTTTGATCAAGTCTATAAAGCTGTTTCATGAAAGTGATTTTAACAATTGTCCAACAAAATCCATCTCTAATGTCTAAATTAAGGGCGAAATAGGTTGTAAATTAACAACTACTCTATTATATAATGATAACCGTTACTTTTCTATCACGGCACACCTAAAATAAACACGTATAGCAGGTGACATTTTTATTTTTATTTTTAATATCAGACTTAATTAGCAAGTTACATTGTTCTAGTCTTAGTCACATAATTCTTCAAAATATTTCAGAGCTCGCGCTCTTAATTTCCGCACTGCGCTTGTGCTCTGAATCTTCACTCTCGTGTATTTCAATAGGTTGGGATGTGTTTTGAAGACAGTTTCATAGTCGAGCTCACGCACATACACGTGAATTGTGTGCGCCAAGGCCTCCCCACTTGAAATTCTCAAGAATTATCTAGTAGTAATTTTTTTCTTTTAGTAGTAAAGATTCAGGCCTCCCCTACATAAAGAACCAGAAAATTGGCCTAAAGGTTAAGTTTGGGGCTTTAAAGGGTACAACTTAACATATTTTAAAGCCTCAAATACGTTAATGTGAAATTTTTGAGGATTCAAGGACAATACTAGACAAAAAAAAAACTCTAAAATGATTATAAAAAAAAAATTACAAAGGGAAAGCCGGTTGTGCGTCAGTCTGTTCCTTTGTTGCTGGTCAACTAAACCTTGAAAGTTGAAAGGGATATGTCACTGCTACACTAGACGAGTAACCCTTGAAATTGCTGTAAGGACCAAGTTTCGGAGTTCTTTGTTTTGGCAATTCCGTTTGACAAAACACCCATTTACATCGAGTTGTAATTTTATTTTTTAGAGTGTTTGTTTAGGTGTGGAAAAGAATCATCTCTTTATGTAATGATTGAGAGTGCGATAGTATGTATTTTAGTGGTGAGTTGAGTAGGTTATTTTACTAGTTCAGAAGTTTCTCAAGACTTGCTCGAGCAACATGTCCAACAACTCTTCTGCCAAGAATAACTCCAGGACTTGCTCGAGCAACCTGTCGAGCAAGTTGGGGGCGGATAGCCTTCTATAAATACCGATGTGCTAGGGTTTTTTCATTATCTCTCATACTTACAGCAGCCGCACTTTTTGGGAAGAGAGAGAAAAAGGTTTTGTCACGCCCTGAATTTTCATTATAAATAAATGAACATGTTCTCCGTGGAATACCTCAATAAAACTCTTATTGGTCCAAGAACACCTCACTACCTCGATATTCATAATAAACGACACCACTAATTTAGGTACCCACATCCCATATCAAGGTCTTAGAATATTACATTCTTACGAATTGATAAAGTTTTACAAAAAAGGATGTATGTCATGCTATCAATGGTCAAGCACATCAAGCACTCCAAATCATGCACCTCGGCTATTACCTGAAGAAAAAAAAAACAAAGGGGTGAGCAGTCACTTTGCCCAGTAAAGGTTTCTTTAGCAAATAGATAAATGCATAAGCAAGGCATAACGATAATGATGAATGATGCATTTCATGATTTTATAAATAAACTTCTAGGCATAATACTCATCACTACTACTAGATTAAACATCCCACACACCTATCTTAACTCCCCCGCACGGCAAGAACTTTAGTCTATCCGATATAGCACTCCCATCACTCCGCGCGACTCGTCTTATTTTGACCATTAAATGATACTTCGAAATTTTTCTCAAGACCCAACAACCAAGTCTAACAACCATCCCAAACCCATCTTTGGAACACCATCAAGGTCAAACTAACACATTCACCAATTCTCTTCCTTTCGTTTCAATAACTTCGTAATCACAATTTCATTATCATCCATTGATTCAAGCATGATAAATTTCCCTCTTTCAAGTTTAGATAATAAGTCGTCAACTCGCACAAGTCAAAAATCACACGTGTAGCTACTATTCATATCATAGCATTTACATGCCTAAACAGCTCATAAACACTCACATCATACATAAGTCTGTCCTCCATGCATCCACATGTCATACACTACTTATCAAGTATCTCCCCGTTTCTCACAAGTACCCACGTATACTACAAGTGTTCAACAATGCCTCATCGTGCCCCACAATTAGTCGTAAAGTTGAAATGCATCATAACTTCAAAAAAATCGGAATGGAGTTTAACAACCAGACCATCGTAAACGGGCTACAACTTTCTATAAGTTCAGAACTTGATATCGAGACCACCACCATTAAAAAGAAGACTTTCAGCACATCGATAACGATATAAAATTCACCCTATGCTCCATCAGATGCTTAAAAATTTAGCTCTCTCTTGAGCTCCTTCTCTGTTCCCTTTGCTTTCAGTTTGTTTGTTTTTTCTTTTCTTGCTGGGTTTCAATTTTCCGTTGATCCCTTTCAATTTGTTGTTTTTCCTTTCCCCTCAATGTACCCTTATCGAGTTTTTAATATATCATCCCTTTTGCGATAAAAAAAAAATAAAATTCACCCTGTTTAGAGTCCGGGTGACCAAGATATGCTTGTTCGAAGTTACACAAAAAGAAACCCAAGGTTGCAATTTCAGCAGAACACAAACTTTGAACCTAAAACCGCTATTACCGTGAAGAAATTTAGACACACTTCTTACATAATTTCGAACGTATTTGAGTCTAGTTTCTCATCAAAAGGCGGAGCAAAATTTCAAGCTTCCTAGCCAAAAAAATAATAATAATAACCGTTCCCGTACGATGTCACAGTGTTGTCAGCACAACAAATTCACTACCACAGTCCGATAAAACATTTCTCATATTTTTTTTTGTACTTCGAATTTATTTCTGAACATTTCACACGATTTAGTAAACACAAGAACGAGTCTACAGTAAAAATATCAGAAATTAAAAAGCTTTATAGATACCTGGAATAATTTTAGGGAAACACAGATTTGAGCAGAAACAACAACAGAATTGCCTCGTGTTCAAAAGTCTTTTAAAAATCGCATACTCAACCTTTCTCAGTGATTCCAACACCAAAACATGGATAACTTATCAAGGTTTAAGACTCATGAGGACCCGTAACCACTACGCTCGTTGACTATAGCAAAATACAAAAAAATACGCAGCCCTCATAATCTGCCCAAATTTCAGATTCACAAAACACAGTTTGGTACGAAAATTATTTTAAAATATCCTCTTTGTATTTTACTCCAATTTTCGAACACGATCTAGTATACTCATATATGAACATCAAATAAAAATTTCAGAAAATAATGAGAAGATTTAATAAGTCTAACACACCAAAAACCGAAGGTCAAAATACAGATTCAGCATGACAGTTGAACAGAGTACCACTCGGTGCGAGATTTTTACAGACTTCGTTTCAAAGAATTTGGATCTAAAAATTTTACCCAGTGCATACAATTCATAGGAGAACATCCCATAAAAGTTTCGTAAAATTTTATCGTGTAAAACCTTGTCAAACAAATTCGTGGATGTAGAGTATGTTTCTGTGACAGATTTTGTAAATATAGCACAAACATGTGGAGAGATAGAAGAAACCCCTACCTGACATGTGCTTGATCTCCCAATCAAAGTTTGTTCAAACCCTAATCTCTTTCCATCTAGAAATCCATCCAAAAACGCGCCTCCAAGAGCATCACACGAAACCCGAGCTTGAACACATGAAGAACCCACTTAATTTTGCGAGAGGTGAAAGTTTTGATGGGTTTCTAGAGAGAAATCGAGAGGGAGAGAGAAGGGGAGGTTCGACTGGGAGAAGAAGAGAAGAGGGATTTTGATGACTTTCTTTTCTCTGTTTTTCTTTTGCTCTCCCTCTCTCTCTTCCAGACCACACACACAGATATAGGTAGATAATTGCACTTACCCCCTCCCTCTAATTCCTCATATATTATCATCAAGCCCAAATCCAAATTATATTACACACTAACTCCTCATTTGAACATGGTTTGCAATTACACACCAAACCTCAAGTTAAAATTTTCGGAGTATTCTCTATAATTTTTTTTTTAAAGAAAAAAAAATTTACGGGTCTTTACAGGTTTCTTGATCTTTTGAGTGATTATAACCTTGGAGTTTCAACACAATCGAACAATCGTACAACTACATGTTCATCTCCAAGAAGTTCTCTATAATCTAGAAGTGATTTCTAGGGAATACTTTTGGTGGGATTCCGAAAGTATCCAAGGAAGGCTTGTGCGATTCAAGTCGTTGGCGATCAAGATCACTGGGTGCGGTGTCGTATGACTCGGCAGGTGATACTTAGAACGTTGTGAGAATTTACATCGTTTGGATAGTTATATCTGTAACTGAACAATGAGTATAGTGGTTTTGATTCATTCCCGTGGTTTTTACCTATTTAGGATTTTCCACATATATCTCTGTGTTGTGGGATTTGATTGCTTGCGTGAATTTCTGCTGGTAGTATTAACTAGAATGCATTCATATTGTTAGGGTTTTTACGGATTTTTAGGGAACCCTGGTTTTTCAATTGGTATCAGAGCGAGCTGCTCCTTCCGTTAGGATTTATTTTCCTAGAGCAGATCCATCATGAGTACTATGAATATGAATCACGTGTCTAGAAATTTGCCTATACTTGATGCTGATAATTTTGATTACTGAAAATCTAGAATAAATGCTATAATAAGATCTGCAGGTGAAGAAATTTGGGATTCATGTATTGTGGGGTACACTCAACCCATGAAAACAGTAGAGGACAAACAGGTTCAAAAAACCCAATATGAGTTGTTAGTCGCTCAATAAGCATTACTTCAGGCTAACAACCGTGCACCTGATATTTTATTTTCTGCTGTTGATATTAATGAGCACAGAAAACTAGCTAGCTGTGAAATAGCGAAAGAGGCATGAGACATTCTGGTTACTTGTCACGAGTGGACAGACATGGTTAAGCAGTCTAAGCTGCAAAGACTTACTACGGAGTTTGAGACCATCAGAATGCAAGAGGAGGAGACATTCAATCAATTTTACTCCAAGCTCATCGCCATCATCAATAGCTGCGAGAACTTTGGTGAGCCAATTCCTTCCTTTCGTATTATTAAAAAAAAATTACGTTCTTTACCTCCTAGATTTAAAACTCAAGTAACTATGCTAGAAGGTAAGAGAAAATTAAAAGAAAAATCTATTCAACAAATAGTTGGGATTCTCCAGACTTATGAGGCTGACCTATTTCAGTCTGAACCTGTTCAGCCTAAAGTAAAACATTTTAAGACTTCTATTGCTTTTAAAAGTACTCAGAAAAATAAGAAAGGTTTAGATAGTGATAGTGATTTCATTTTGAGGAGATGAAAGTTTTTTTTCAAACAATTTAAAAATATTATGAAAAAGAAAAATGATAAAGAAAAAGGAGAATTTTCTAAAAAAATTAAAAATGAGGGAAAAGAACCACCTGAGGACCACAGTGTTTTGAGTGTCATGGTTTTTGTCATTATGCCCAAGATTATGCTAATAAAAAGAAAAAGAAGATTTTTGTTGCTCAAACGTGGGATGATAGTGATTCTGATGAATCGAATGAAGAACAGGACGACAACGAAAATAATGGTAGAAACTTTTTTGCTTTCGGAGTTTCCTTAAATCCTCAGGGTCTTTCCGAATCGAGTGATTCTGAGACAGATAATAGTGAGGCGGAAAGCTGTGATGACATTGATGAGATCAAAGAGGAGTACAACAAACTTCATGTTTTTAGTAAAAAGTTGATGAAGGTGAATGCTAAGCTTTCTGATAAGGTCAAGAGTTTAGAAGCTACTTTGAATAAACGCACTCAAGAGAGGGATAAAAGGAATAAAGAAATTGAGCTCCTTTTTGAGAAAAATAAGGCCTTGACTAGTGCAAAGTCGAAGGAAAAATTAGAGGATGATACAAAGACAGGGAGCCAAGTGTTGGATCATATTCTTTCCATCCAACGGCATCCTAGCGATCGTTCAGGGCTGGGTTATCCTGCGACATCTTCAACTCCGCCAATTGGGAGAGAAGGGACCAATCGTAAAGAT
>CM029279.1:21625652-21807683 GCA_016920895.1 Vaccinium myrtillus | reverse complement strand
GTAAAGATAAGAAAAAGAATGCTAATGGCATGCAAAACAGGCTCAATTCTCCCACTCTAGGGAAGCAAACGACAACAGTGGTAAACGGACATCCCAAACGCAAGGAGGTAAAAACTAAAGTTATTAATAATGCTAAGTCTCAAGTTTTTAATCATGTTGTTAAATTCGTTCCTACATGTCATTATTGCGGTATGACTGGCCACATTAGACCGAACTGTACGAAGTTTCACGAGTCAAACACTTCGCATGATGCATATGTAGCTCATTCTTATGGTCATATAATTTTGTGCCCATTTGCCATCATTGTGGAATTAGAGGTCATATTCGTCCTTACTGTTTTGCCCTTCTTGGCTATCATAGGGCTCCTCCCCGCTACCGTAATATGAATAATCATAGCTTGTGCGATTCAAGGCGTTAGCGATCAAGATCACAGGGTGCGGTGTACGTGTGACTCGGCAGGTGATACTTAGAACATTGTGAGGATTTACATCATTTGGATAGGTATATCTGTAACTGCACAATGAGTATAGTGGTTTTGATTCCTTCCTGTGGTTTTTTACCCATTTAGGGTTTTCCACGTATATCTCTGTGTTGTGGGATTTGACTGTTTGCGTGAATTCTTGCTGGTAGTATTAACTAGTGATTCGCATTCATATTGTTAGGTTTTTTACGGATTTTTAGGGAACCCTGGTTTTTCAATTGCGCTGACCCACACGCCACACTCTCTCTCTCTCTCTCCCTCTCTCTTTTTCTCTCTCTCTCTCTCTCTCTCCCTCTCTCTTTCTCTCTCTCTCTCTCTCATGCATGGGTGTGACAAAATTAGTTTTCTCTCTCTTCAATTTTGGGGATGGGTTCAATTTTGGGGTTAAATTTTAGGGGTTTAGGCTTTTTGGGGTAAGGTATAATGAGTTTAGACATTTAGGGTGCACTTTCCAATTATAGGGTTTTAGGCACTTTCATAGGGTATCCTAGGGTTTAGGTTTAGGCCCTTTCATTAGGCTTGGTGGTTTAGGCACCTTCATAGGGTTTGGGGGGTTTAGACACTTTCATGGGCTAGCGGGAGCATTTTTTGAATGTGTAGGTGATTTGTCCTCTTGGCATTAAAAAATTAGTTTGTGTCCTATTTCCATGATTAACTCATATACCATGTCCTTGTCGAAGAAAGACCCAAGAACATGATAGCTGAAAGTTAGGATTGAAAAACTGTGTTGTTTATGGTGACATTTGTTGCTTTGGTGCTGCTTGTTGCTATCTAAGCGTTTGTTATCGAAGTTTAGGCCTTGCTTGACCGACCAGGTGACTAAAAATAAGACGAATAAAGACGCGTCCCAAGCGTAGGACTCTCGACCAGTGTAGCACAATAAATCCAGAAGTACCGGAGTCGAACCACTGAGACGACTGAAGTGCTTGACTCAAAAGTGTGAAATTGTAGTTGACTGGCTCTTAGGTAGCCACCCCTTGATTTGATAAAAATTGATTAACTAATTACTAAGCTAATTTAAGTGAATGCGAATTAACAAAGAGAGCACAGCTGAGGGGACCCAGCGCCTACGACTAGTCTAACCAATACTCACTCGGACCACAATTCCTCTTTTATTTGATTTTAGAGTAAAAGAAAGGTTTCCCAACGAATGCGCACCACCTGTCACCAGATTCCGCGCGCATACGAATCTTGGTAATGCCTGGGTTTGTTCGTTAGAAAAGTCCCTTGATCCCAAAAATTGCTTGAAAGCTGAGATAATTCGGCCCGAGGTGAAATATTGATTAGTCAAGACGTGGGCACCTTCGCCCCACAACCACGCTCAAAGCGACTACTCACTCATGATTATAGAAACCATGAAGAACGAATTAAACCTAGATCTAAACATGCTAGAAGAATCAAATATAAAAACGATAGCTAAAAATACCGTAGATTGCAAAAGAAAAACAAACTTGAATAACAATACGCGAGAAGCAATCCAAACGCTGAAACTCTGAAAATAAACTTGAATGCAAAAACGATGGATGAAGAAAGCTCTCAAAATCGTAGCCGCCAAACTCCGAAGTGCCGAAAATTACTAAAAGTTTCCGACCCTAACTACTGATCAGAAAAACGTTTATATAGGAACCACCCTCGAAATACATCAAAACGCCGTAGTTTAGCCTTTCGTAAGCCTTCGGTATCGATACCCCTGATACCAGTATCGATACCGAGCTGCTTGGTTTGACTTGTTGACTTGGCGTAAGCCTTCGGTATCGATACCCCTTAGAAGGGTATCGATACCATACCTTCTGGATTTTAACTTGTCCCTTCTTAAGCAATTGGTATCGATACGGCCCATAGGGGTATCGATACCGAGCCCTCTTCGACTGCACTTTTCAAAATCCATCTCCCAAGCCTCACTTTTCCGCGCTTCCTCTTCAAGCCATGCACACACACACATGCCAAAAGCCTAAATACCTGGAAAACTCACAGAAATATCAAGAACACCACTGTGCACGCATTAACCAGAAAATAATCATTAATCCGCACGTCTAACGCGCTAAACCATCCTACTTAGGCGCTTAAAAGCAAGCTTTCCACGCGCCTATCAGGCCTGTACCTTCTCTTTTTGCTATCTTTGCCGATAAAGAGAGAGAGAGAGAGAGAGAGAGAGAGAGAGAGAGCACCGAATTAATATTGTCTTTTGTTATGTGTATTATTTATAAATTTAAATGTCTAGAACTTTAGATTCTTCAACCTTAAAAATTTTAAAATCTAGTTGTTTGTAGGGCCACCTCGTATATAGAATCCTAGTTCTATCCCTGTTTGGGGTCTAGTACTATGGAGCATAGGCGGCTCTACCATTGTGGTAGGGTGGTCACATGAACACCCTAAACAATTATTTATTTATTTATTTGGTTAGATTACATGTAATAGTTTCCCTTTTATTTTAGTTTAGTCCCTTTTCTGAACACCTAATCCAAAAGTGGTTGAACACCTTATCCATCAAAATTTGAACACCCAATTTAAAAAAAATTGAACACCTACCTCAAAAAATCAACCCACAATGTAATAACATTTTTTGCGAAAACTGCTTGGATCGAGCCCTTCCCAGTATTTTTTTTTAAAGATTTCCCGCGCGGACCCTTGAAAACACCTTCTGAACACATTGGACGGATCGGATTTTCCAAAAATAATTTGCAATACAAAAAAAATCATTTTTTTCTTATTTTCGGGAGGTGTGGACTAGAACCGTGGGTTTATATATATATATATATATATATATATATATATATATATATATATATAACTTTCTAATCCGGGAATCCCGTTTTCGAGACTCCACCTTCCCGATATTTTTTTTAAAATCTGAGCCGTCCAATGTGTTCAAAAGGTGTTTTCCAAGGTCCACGTGGGAAATCTTCAAAAAAAACATTTTTTTCTTATTTTCAGCCACGTGGGCTTGAATCTTCAAAATACAAAAATATATATTCTGATCCAGCTTTTCTGGATCCCTTCCCATATTTTGACAAATTGATGAAACCGCTTTCAAGCCCTTCCCGGTATTTTTTTTGATGATTTCTCGCGCGGACCTTTGAAAACACCTTTTAAACATATTGGACTGTTCGGATCGTCAAAAAAATGCTCGGATCATGGAGGTCCGGAGTCCGGACTAGAAGGAGCCCATATATATATATATATAGGATAATGATCTATTGAGGGAGTCCTTAGGATAATTCCGTGCGGACCTCACCATTCCCGATCAAATCTTGACGATCCGAACCGCTCAATGTTTTTAAAATGCATTTTTAAGGGTCCACGCGGAAAATCTTCAAAAAAAAATACCCGGAAGGGCTTGATCGGATCAGTTTTTGTTAAAAGCGCTATATATAGCGTTTTTAACAAAAACTGATCCGATCAAGCCCTTCCGGGTATTGTTTTTTGAAGATTTTTCACGTGGACCTTGGAAAATGCATTTTAAAAACATTGAGCGGTTCGGATCGTCAAAATTTGATCCGGAAAGTCGAAAAATGGTGAGGTCCGCACGGAATTTTTGTTTGAGGGAGTCCTTAGTAGATCGCCTTCCTATATATATATATAGGAAAAACTTCTAGTCCAAACCTCCCGAAAATGTAAATATAATTTTTTTGCGAAAACTGCTTGGATCAAGCCCTTCCCGGTATCTGTTTTTGAAGATTTCTCACGTGGACCCTTGAAAACACCTTCTGAACACATTGGACGGCTGGGATCGTCAAAAAAATGTTTGGATCATGGAGGTCCGAAAACGGGAGGTCCGGATTAAAAGATTCCCTATAGGGTTTTGTTCTAATCCGGACATTTAATTTCTGGACTTTTTATACAAATTATTTTTGGAAAATCCGATCCGTCCAATGTTTTCAGAAGGTGTTTTCAAGGGTCCTTGCGGAAAATTTTCAAAAAAAAATACCGGGAAGGGCTTGTTCCAAGCAGTTTTCGCAAAAATATATAAATACAGTTTTTGCGAAAAACTGCTTGGATCAAGCCCTTCCCGGTATTTTTTTTTGAAGATTTCCCGCGTGGACCTTGGAAAACACCTTTTGAACACATTGGACGGCTCGGATTTCCCAAAAACAATTTTTAAAAGCATCAAAACACCGAAAAGGCTTCAATCCGGGATCCTTGACAGGATCGCCGGTGTATATATATATATATATATATATATAATAAGAGTGAATTTCACTTATAACCCTCAAACTATGCACCATTTTCCTTGTCGTCCTCAAACTACCAAAATCACCCATTTCGTCCTCAAACTATTCGATTTCATCCCATTAGTTCCAATTGATAACTTATGTTAGAAAATTGGATGGAAAGTTGCACATGTGCAACTCATGTGACCTCTGAGGGGCAAAATTGTCATTTCTAGTCATCCTTCCCTTCCATAGATTATTCCTCTTCTTGTCCCTTATCTCCTTTTCTTTTTTTGACGAATCTGTAATTTCCCATTCTCATCAGATCTTTTCAAGACCTCTGATTCTCGAATACCAAGAAAACATCGAAGCCCAGTTGAGAAATTTAGGAGAGGAAATTGATTTACAGTGTATCAGCGACGATGGTAGCGTCGATGTCTGATATTTGTAGATACATGCACTCTTCTGTTGCAGTGTCCGGATTCCGTCAGCCATCGTGGTCGCCATCGAGAGAAATCGAGTGGTGGTGGCGATCGAGTTGCCTGATCCACTCTCTCTCTCTCTCTCTCTCTCTCTCTCTGTTCTAGAATGGTGGAATGGGAGCAGAATGACTGAGAATGACAATGTTGTCCTTGAAATGGTTTGAGGAACCCACGTGAGTTGCACATGTGCAACTTTCCATCCAATTTTCTAACGGAAGTTATCAATTAGACCTAATGGGATGAAATCGAATAGTTTGAGGACACAATGGGTGATTTTGGTAGTTTGAAGACGATATAGAAAAATGGTGCATAGTTTGAGGGTTATAAATGAAATTCACTCAAAATTTTAGGAGGTGTTCCACTAACAATAATAGATTTAAAAAAAAAATCAAGACAGTTCATTTTCTCACAATACATCACGTGAAAAAACCAGTTTATTCTAAAAACATCTTTAGCGCAACACACCCTTACCCCCACCGAATTGAAACCCGGCCCACCTCATTTGTTTGAGCCGAACCCTCTACCACCTCACGAAATGAAAAATACTAGAACATATCGTTAAACCCACTCAATTCCATACTACCTCCTACGCTCCAATATCAATTTGTAACACCCTGAATTTTCAAACACCACAATAAATGATTATCTAATTGTACAAGCTCATCGACTTAAACGTTAACATAAATTTCATCGTAACCGACTAAAATTCAATACTATGATATTTTTCTTTCCAGATCCAAAAACCTCTTTCCTCCACGAATTACATGCACACTAGTAGGTCCAGAAATCCCCACGTGGAATTTACCTCCAAAACTTGCTAATTGTGTACGTACTTACCCTAAACAAGAGTAAAAATCATGCATTGAACCAAAACTTCTTAAAATGCTAATTCTCATTATTTTCGCATAATTGGTCGGATATCACAATAAAACTCTTTGGGTTAGCCCAGGGTAGATTTGAATCCTAACTCCGCCCTGGACTCGATCAAACAAATCAGACAATTAATTATGGGTTACAAGTAATACACAACATTACACCCAAACTTCTTGATTCTTAACACAGCTATATACATGTATCTAATTAGTATAATACGGAGGATGAAAATTAAGCAGGTAAAACTCCCTTAATCAAAGCCAGCATTTGAAAGCAGAGCACCGCCGCCGACGTCGGGACGCTCAAGGCAACAATCAGAATCAAACCCAGAACCAAACCCGGCCTCGCGTTCATCATCTGAGTCTGAACCAACCCAACCAACTCGCAAACGAACTCGTCTTTACCCGCGTAGCAATTCTTCTCCCACTCCATCCAGTGGGCAGGGGGCTTGTATTCGGCCTCCGCCATCTTCATCTCGTGGATCCTCATTCGCAGGACGATCAAGTTCTCGTCCACCATCCTCCCCCCGTAATTCTCGTTCCTCGAAGCGCACGACACGATCAGCTTCGTCGACGTTAAGTTTGCAGCAGCTCTGCTTGTTTTCCGGTGGGGGCTAATTCGGGGATAGGGAAGACGGGGTAATGACGATGAATTGCAGAGGGAATTCGATATTGCTGCCGATGCCATTGGTTTTGGAATTGGAATTTGAAATGGGGATTTGTGAAATTGAGTAGTGTTTAAGGAGGAATGTATTGATGCGGATGTAGATAACTAGATATAGAGATATATATATATATAGAGAGAGAGAGAGGGAGGGGGGGTGGTGGTGGCGTGTGGGTGACGAGAGCTTGGATGATAAGGAAGAGAAGGTGCGGCAAAAGCGTGTTAAAACTGACAGGAAGCCACCCCCTCTCTCATGGCTTGTGTAAATTGAAATTCGGAGAAGGTGGCACCTGTCAACCTCAAGAGAGCGACATCTGGAAATGGTCCCTTCTAGAGGACCGGACCCAACCCGGGTATCTTGTAGTACAAGTGTGCGTCACGGTGTTATGGTGCGCCTCCGAACCGTCTATTTGTATTACAAAATGATTAAGGTAGTATCCCTGCTAAGAGTACTTTTAAAATAAATTGGTTTTTCACAATTTTTTACGTTATGTATTGTGAAATAATGCATCTCTTAATTTTTCACAATTTTTTATTAGTGGACAATTCCTAAATGTACTTATCAGCTAGTTTTTGAATGTTCCGCATCATTCATGATATGTTTCACACGTACGTCGTTTTTTGTTTACCAAATCATCAAAACAAACATGTATACATAGTATCTCAATCACCTAACATTGGAGATAACACATTGTCTAACACATGACAATGTCGCACAAGCACTAAGGTCGAGATTGGCACAATTTGTGCATATCATTTTCATTGTTTATTTAGTTATTTGAAAGAAAAAAAAAATCATATTTGCGTCACTTTTTTGAATTATTGATTGGTCTAAGGAAACAAAATCTATAATGTAAGAAATACTACCAAAAGAAAAGAAAAAAGTATAGGTTAAAATTTTTTTTTTTTTTAAAGTTAGTTTTTTTTTTTTTGTATATTGCTGTCTTTTTTTAATCTTATTGAAATGATTAGTTCAAAAAAATTCAACGCCAAAAAATCTGTACATTTTATCTCTTCGAGAAGACATTTGATAAAATCTGTAGATTTTTGAGATTTTTTAATGCAAAAATTCACAAATTTTATCATGTATTCATAAATGGATAAAATCAGGAAATTAATTTTATTAAAATCTTAATAAAATCCATTGGTGAACTCACCCTTAAAGATCTTGAGAACATGGGTCTTCCATCTATGACTATGAGGCTTATCTTGGCCCATATGGAACCAATTTAACCGTCAACTCATTGGATGAGAATAATAACCATAGCTGACGTCGGCTACAGAAGAGCACCACCCAAAAAACTTTTTCGGATTCGGCGAGGTTAATTGACCTTCTCGAGGACGGCGCATTATTTATCCAAAATAGGTACGGAGTAATCACTTTTCTAGTAACCGTCTGATTATATTTTTGGACGATTCTGATGCGTTCAACAATTTTAATTCAATTTTGATTTTACTGAACACATCCGACCTTCCAAAACACGATTGGATGGCGGAGGGGTGTACAACATGGTGCAAATAAGAGTGTACTATTTCATTTTAAGATGTCCCATAATAAGTGTTCATTTTAAAAAGTTAATAGATAAAAAATTAAGGATCCAAGTAGGGGTACAAAAAGTTCATGTAATTAAGGATGAAACAAGAGAGTATTGGATCAATGACTTACGCATATTAGATTGAACTGATTTTTCGTGAGGCCAATCTAAAAAAATATTTTAAGATTAATGAACGGTTCAGATTATTCTTGTGGGACTCAAAAGTGGGTTTCCCATTGCATTATGTACATTTTATGTTCTTAAAATTCTGTATGCTTAGAATTTCCGAAGAATTAATAGGTAAAAGTGGAGATAAAATCATAAAACTGTAAAATCAGCAATGCTATATGCAAGGAAAAGACTTGCAGAGAATCACGCAGGAAAGGCCCTGCGGGGCCCAGTACAGATCCCGAACGACTAATCCATGCCGCTCAATAAATTTAGAAACACATTTCAAGTGGGCCCGCTAAAAATCAGCTCCATCCGATATGTTTAGATGCTCGATCCAAGCTTTTATTTTTTATTTTTTCATCCGATCCATTAAAAAAATAAAAGTTTGAATCAAGCATCCACACACATCGGATAGAGCTGGTTTCTAGAAAGCCCACTTGAAATGTGTTTTTAAAATTTTTGAGCGGCTCAGATCAGCCGTTTAAGATCCATACTGGGCCCCGTATGGCCTTCCTTGCGTGATTCCTTGCAAATTTTCTTTGCACATATCATTTTTGTATCATTTTTGCTTAAAGAAGATGGAGAGAGTAATTATTACTTAATTTTATGCAAATGAATAATAATCCACACAATCATGTGTTTAAATTGCAATTGGAAGCACGACGGAAAGGGCCAAAAATTCTGGCGCAAATTCCGTTTTGAAACCTTACAATTTTTCTATTTTTTTCCCTGTTTAGCCGGTGAGATTTGATGCGACGAGATCTTAATGTCAACATTCACCTGTAAGTAATTATTGATTTCTACGTAATTTGCGCAAATTGATACGCGCCCCTCCCTGACACATATCTCCCCGGACCCCACCACCTTACACCCCCCATTTTTACCGAATTACCCCTCTCCCACTCCTTTAATTACTTAATTCGTTTACTATATTATTTATATAATTCATTTATTTATTTAATTCATTTATTTTATTTAATTACTATATATTTATCACTTTTTTTCTTATATCTTTTTTCTCTTTTATCTTTTACCACAATTCCAAGCTAAACTAGATTTTATCCCACAAAATCAATTGGAAAACTCAGTCTAGATAGATTTCAGTTAGACGGAAAAATTAGATTTTCTTCTACAAAGTTAGATGCTTCGGTCATAAATAATAATAATAATAAAAAAGATGGTGGTGTTCACCTTGTTTTATGCTTCGATCATAAATAATATTAGTATTGTTAGATTACTACAAGGGTCAACCTCTTCTCCATAGGAATTGAACCATATACCTACACTCCAATGTAAATGTAAAATGGAGTATAATTTACTTGCAAATGTAATTTGAGTAAACTAAATTAAATAAGTAATTAAATAAATAAAGTTAAAAGAGAAAAAAAGAAAAAAGAAAAACATATGGATTCACCTTTATTTGGATTTACTTCACTGAACAGAACAACCACAGTTGGATTTAAGAGACAACCACCTCACAACTGAATTATCGATTCACCTTTGACATTGCAAGCAATAATCCATAACATATGGTATCAAAACTGAGACTTGAAATTACATTTCTTTGTGTAGTTTTCTTTTATCCTTCACATTTTTCTGCCAACATTTTCTTAGAGTCATCGTTCATTTGTCAAAAAATTATAGCAAAATTTAGTAAAAAAAATGAAAAGTATTTTCCTTTATGCGTTCATTTGACAAAGGAAACTTAAAAGAAAGTTGGAAAGTAGTAATTTAATTAGGTTGAAATTACTGGAGATGCAAAATTCTTACAAAATCTTGTATTTATTCAAATTATCAATGTAAAAAAAAAAATTACTTTCAAATGTAATTTGAGTAAAACAAATTAAATAAAAATTAGATAAATAAAGTTAAAAGAGAAAAAGAAAAAAGAGAAAAAAAAAGAGTTAATTGCGAAAAAGGGAGGGTAGTTGGGGGAAAGGGAGGTGGGGCCGAAATGGGGGGTGTGTCAGAGGGGGATGTGTAACAACTCCCGTAATTTGCTACACAACTCCCGTAATTTGCTAATACTGTATATGTTTGAAAGTTCAAAGTTCCACTGCGATTTCCAATTTGATTCAATGCATTTCTCGATCTTCTATTCTTTGTTTGCACATTATGTGCATGTTCAATATCCGTCATCGTACACAATTAGAAAGCTATAAATTTAATGAAAATATTGCTTATTCCATTTTCCATTTCGGTTAAAAATTCTGTTACATATTCTAATATTTTGGAAGGCGTAGGGTTGGTTATAGAAAAGAAAGAATGGAACAGAATAATAAATAAAAGAATTCTTGATTGGATCAGGTCTCCTATTTTGGATTCCATATTGATAAAAAACCTTATGGTATACACTATTCAACTCTTGACGATCAATTGATTTGATAGGTCTGATATTGTTATCCATCTCATGATATTGATATTGATCTGATTCAATATCATCGAGAGGGGTTCATTATTCATTCCGATAGCTTTCTTCCATTTTTTTTTATAGTTACTATTAAATTAAATTTCATGGGCTCAATATCAGTACGCACGCACGGGTCGATCGATACTCTATCTTAAGTTTTATGTTGCTCGTCCTACAAAGGTTGACTAACTATATATATGCTAACTAAATACAGAGTGGCCCTCACAATCACCTTTTCAAATGTTCAATTTCATAAATTCATTTTTTTTTATTATAAAAACATCAACATTACACTAAAAAAAATTCAACTAATTGCCTTTGTAGACACGTCATCATTACACTTTTATCCTAATGACTTTTCGTAATATTTATTGAAAAGAGCAAAATAAAAAAATGTATCAACTTTTAGACTTTTCCAAATGATCATAGTGGTAATTTGAAGTGTGATATTCCCTTCATTCTTCTAGTTTCTTGTTTATACTTATAAATAAACATAAAGTCCTCCCAATTTTTTTTGTTTTTATTGAATAATGAATTATTATGCGGAAGCTTTACAGAATTATTATGAAGCTATGCAAATGGAAATTATTCCCTATGACTATGAGGCTATGATTAAAGTTTCGACTCTTATGGACAAAAGGTTGACTTTCGTAGTAATCTGTGCTTTGGCAAAAAAAGGTTTTTTCGTTTTGTCTTTATTCAAAAAAAAAAATTTTGCCTCAAGTTTTCGTGGTTTATGAATTCATCTCGACGAGATGAATCCAAAAAGTATAAAATTATGGTCAAACCTAATAATCTTTTGAATAAAGCCGAAAATAAACCAAATTAAACTAGTTTATTGGTTTAATTTTGGCTTTATTCAAAAAAAAAGTTTCGACCATAATTTTATACTCTTTGGATTCGTCTCGTCGAGACGAATCCATAAACCATGAAAACTTGATGCAAAACTAAGAAATGTAAAAAAAAAAAGTTTGAATAAAGACAACCAAAAAACCAAATTTTACTTTTTTCCCCAAAAATATTAACATACTAACATCCTATCGTCTAACCAAAAAATATTTCGAATAAAAGAACAAATCAAACACCAGACCATAGATCAAAAGGGACAGAGGAAGTATAACTGGACTAGCGAAAAACTCGTGCTATGCACAAGTGAATGATGGTGTTACCAGTGACAAAGCTCAGGAGCTTAATTAAGTGGGGGTGGGGGTGCACTTTGCACCCCCGAGTCCAAGAAAAAAACTACTATTTCTGTATTGCAAGAACAGTACTAATCTTCAAAACGCGTGTATTATTTTTGCTATTAAGCATATTGATAAGTGTTAATCGATGAAAGTGTTTAATTTTTGGGTATTAAGCATTGATGGATGATTAACCTACAAAAATGTGTATCTTTTTGGGTATTAGAAATATTTAATCTTAGAATACTTATATATTTTTTATACTAATTACTCAACCCACTCGTAAAGATAATCTACTACCAAAAAAATCTCTAATTTCCTCACTAAAAAATAAAGAACCTTCATGCATGATTTATATATTTCTTAACACAAAATTAAAGAGCTAATAATATATTCCCATGATGCAACCCTTTGACCATTTTTACGTTAAAAAAAATGGTCTTGACCATTCCAATCGTTTCATTTTCTCATCAAGCTGAGACATTTTTTAACCGATATGAATTAGGACATGGAAGCCCATTACAAATTAAAAAAAAAATGAAAACCATTTAATAGAAACTGAAGAAAAAAAAACAGAAAACTATTGTTAAATGAAAACCATTTAATAGAAACTGAAACAAAATGAAAACAATTGTTATAAACTATATACTGACTTCTTCGTCTTGTTTGGCTTGTTGCTAGGTTCCTTTTAATTTTTGTAATTCATTTTCAAAGGTTAATAAAAAAAATTGTTGTTCAAAAAAAAAAAAACTATATACTGACCCGAAAAATATGGCCAAACACCCCTCTCCATTTTGGGAGTCTTCTGAAGCAATAGGACAAAAGATAGGTGAATGTAAGGTGAATCACAACATCACCGGGCCAAAACATGGGTTATATGTCCATTTGAACAGGCCAACCATGGCCCTAGCCAAAGTATAAGAACAAAAAGAAGGTTTACCATGGCTCTAGCGCCAAAGTATAAGAACAAAAAGAAGGTTTACCATGGCCCTAGCCAAAGTATAAATATGTTTTCTCCCTTCCACTACAATTTGTATTCAAGTTCTAGGTACCAAATTCATATTTATATTTAAAAATTACATACATTCATTTTCCTCTCTATTCTGAATAAAAAAGCAAACACGCAAATGAGTTAAAATTCCTTTTCATAGTGCACATATCCTTACCAAGAAAGATTTATTGAACATTTGTCACTTGGAAACCATTATTTCCTCTTTGAGTATCTAGAAATAGAAACATAAGCCAGTTAAAATATTTTTGAGATAGTGTTTGGATGAATTTTTGGAAAAAGTAATAATTAGAGATATGTGTAATAATTGGAGAGAGATAGAGAGAGAAATGAGAATAATGATTGAATATAGGGGTATGAGTAGAGAGAGAAATGTGATTAATGATTTGAGAGATGAGAGATGAGAGATGAGAGATGGGGAAAGAATCTTTTTGGAAATTTTTTTGGAAATGTAAAGTAAACAAAGTTAACATACTAACATCCTATCGTCTAACCAAAAAATATTTCGAATAAAAGAACAAATCAAACACCAGACCATAGATCAAAAGGGACAGAGGAAATATAACTGGACTAGCGAAAAACTCGTGCTATGAACAAGTGAATGATGGTGTTACCAGTGACAAAGCTCAGGAGCTTAACCTACAAAAATGTGTATCTTTTTGGGTATTAGAAATATTTAATCTTAGAATACTTATATATTTTTTATACTAATTACTCAACCCACTCGTAAAGATAATCTACTACCAAAAAAATCTCTAATTTCCTCACTAAAAAATAAAGCACCTTCATGCATGATTTATATATTTCTTAACACAAAATTAAAGAACTAATAATATATTCCCATGATGCAACCCTTTGACCATTTTTACGTTAAAAAAAATGGTCTTCACCATTCCAATCGTTTCATTTTCTCATCAAGCTGAGACATTTTTTAACCGATATGAATTAGGACATGGAAGCCCATTACAAATAAAAAAAATGAAAACCATTTAATAGAAACTGAAAAAAAAAACAGAAAACTATTGTTAAATGAAAACCATTTAATAGAAACTGAAACAAAATGAAAACAATTGTTATAAACTATATACTGACTTCTTCGTCTTGTTTGGCTTGTTGCTATAGGTTCCTTTTAATTTTTGTAATTCATTTTCAAAGGTTAATAAAAAAAATTGTTGTTCAAAAAAAAAAAACTATATACTGACCCGAAAAATATGGCCAAACACCCCTCTCCATTTTGGGAGTCTTCTGAAGCAATAGGACAAAAGATAGGTGAATCACAACATCACCGGGCCAAAACATGGGTTATATGTCCATTTGAACAGGCCAACCATGGCCCTAGCCAAAGTATAAGAACAAAAAGAAGGTTTACCATGGCTCTAGCGCCAAAGTATAAGAACAAAAAGAAGGTTTACCATGGCCCTAGCCAAAGTATAAATATGTTTTCTCCCTTCCACTACAATTTGTATTCAAGTTCTAGGTACCAAATTCATATTTATATTTAAAAATTACATACATTCATTTTCCTCTCTATTCTGAATAAAAAAGCAAACACGCAAATGAGTTAAAATTCCTTTTCATAGTGCACATATCCTTACCAAGAAAGATTTATTGAACATTTGTCACTTGGAAACCATTATTTCCTCTTTGAGTATCTAGAAATAGAAACATAAGCCAGTTAACTACATGAGATGCCCCAGGCTATACGTTTTTTACTGTTCAATAGTCGATACAAAATGGCAGAATGATCTTTTCGAAGCTTCGCATATGTATCAAATTAAGCTATCATATCTAAAAAGTCTATAACTTCTCAAATTCGGAGAAGCCGCGTAATTAAAATTGTAATCACTGTAACAGAGTGTATAAAATAGTAAACGTATAAATGTTCGAAATCACACACATATACTTCTATATCGTACTGAAGAAATGATGATACACAATAAAAAATCAAATAACTTCACCACATAAAATTTTTATTAATTAATGGGTTGAAATGAATACCATAAGACTCTGCATAGGGCTGGTAATAAAGACACCCCTGGTAAGATTTGTCTTCCCGTCTCTACGGAGTTTTCCTCTATTTGTGCATATGAGTCCAGTCTTAAAGTAGGCGCCCGTGTTGATCCCATCATAACTTACAAAAACAAAAGAGATATTGGAACATGTCAAGTTTCACATGTTAAGAATCCAGTTGATACAAAAAGATATAGAAGAGAGTTAACTCGTTGCTCTATCCGAAAAAGGGGAAAAAAAAATGAATGAAATACATTTTGCCACCAACTTCATGACGTTTAGAGGTGTCAAATGGGCCTTGCAGGCATGGGCACGACACGAAAAACTCTGGCACGGGCACGGTAAAAGTTGGGCACGACACGGCACGGTCTGAGCGGGCACGAGCACGGGCACGGAAATGGGTGGGCACGGCACGGTAGTTGGCCTGGCAGGGGCACGACACGATAGTTGGCCTGACAGTTTGTGTGCAATCTGGGCAATTTGTGTGCAATGCAGTTTGTGTGCCATCTGGGCAGTTTGTGAGCAATTGAGCAGTTTGTGTGTGCAATCTCGGCATTTGTGTGAAATCTGGGCAGTTTGTTATGCTAAATTGTGCATGTGTGCTGTTTGAATACGTGTGTGCACGCTAGGCTCATTTTGGCAACTAATGTTGCATCCTATTTATGCATGTTTTATTGGTCGTGATGATACACGATGGAGATTTAGGCGGGACAACATTAGAAGGTCAATTTGGCAACTAATGTTGCAATCCTACAGAGTATCTGAGCCATTCGTTTATGGTTGCATATATATATATATATATATAGGATCAACTTCCAATAAGGGACCCTTATATAAAAATACCATGCGGACCTAGCCTTTTTGTGTGTTTCCGGACCAAATTTCGACGATCCGAACCGTTCAATGTTTTTAAAATGCATTTTTAAGGGCCTCCGCGAGGATTCGTTCAAAAAAAATACCCGGAAGGGCTTCATCCGATCAGTTTTGGTTAAAAACGCTATATAACGGTTCGGATCGTCAAAATTTGGCTCGGAAAGGTGAGGTCCGCATTTTAACTTATATAAGGGTCCCTTATTGGAAGTTCTTCCCATATATATATATATACTTTGTTAGTTGATTGTTGTTTTGGAATAAGTTATTGAATGACAGGTTTGAAGATTCAAAAAATTGCGAAAGGCCCGAAGATTCAAGAAACTAGTGTGTGCAAGGCCAATTTCAACATTTTTATACTTAATTGTAATTGTTGTTTGAGGTTAGTAGGTTGTATTTTGTTGGTACTTATTTTTTATTCGGAATAAAGTTGTAAGATTTAATGTTATTATAGAAGTGAATCATTTTTATTAAGATTTACATTTTTTGTTTGAGACTTACATTTTTTGTTTGAATGAAAAAATGCAGCTTAGTTTTGCATATCTCTCTCTCTCACGCACAAGAAATTCATTTTCATTACAATTCGGACAATTAATTAAAATTTATTACAATTCATTTTGCATTACAATTCGGGCAATTAATTAAAAAGAGTAAGTTAATTAAAATTATTTTGTTTTTTTTTCTAATTTACATAACAAACGAAATAAGGAATTAAGCGGGCCGATACGACACGATTAAGTAAATGGGTCGGCACGGCACGATTAAGTAAACGGGCACGGCATGACACGACACGTGTCACAAGATTAAGCTGGCCGGCACGACACGACACGATTAAGTAAGCGGATCAACACGGTACGACACGATTTAAAAAAACGGCACGGCACGACACGATTAAGTAAATGTGCACGGCATGGCACGACACGAGTCAGACGATTAAGCGGGTCGGCACGACACGTCACGATTAAGTAAATGGGCCGGCACAGTTACAAAACGGCACGGCACGAATGAATAAAAATGGCACGGCACGACTAAAAATGGGCACGACGCGATTAAGCACGGCACGGCATGACACGATTAAGTAAACGGGCACGGCACGGCACAGGCAAGGGCATGGTTGGCATGGTAGAAAAGCGGCACAGCACGGCATGGCACGACGGGCCTGTTTGACACCTCTTGACGTTCATAAGCTTGACTACAGTATCTAATCTTAGTAAAAGCTTTATCTGTATGAAATGATCTGATTATGGTAACTTTTGAATTTAAATTCTGCACTCTAAAGAGAATATGAGAAAAAGGAGTGTTCAGATTTCCTTATTCAAAATACGATCAATCCCATGAAAAATGGAACTGTGTTTACTGATAGGATTGTTTCAAATTATGAATTTGAAATTTCTTTTTATTGGACTTAATAAATTCGATTCTAAAATGTTTATAAAAGAATTTTTTTTTTGTAATTTCACGTAATGACACTTGTCGTACCCACGATCCTCCTCACAAAAAGTTATTCTATAATAATATACTACTAGCATGAACCCGTGCTATGCACGGAGAAATGAAATAAAATAATGTGTTTTCCTTTTTTTTATTAGAGCTAAAAATTGTGCTTTCAACCATAAAGTGTGTTGAAATGTTGGATCATTTAGATTAGACCAAAAGATAATAACAATTCTATTTCCTATGTGCTCCTCTTGACACTAATTTCCCATGGTGATTGATTCTGCTATAAAATCAGAATCTAGCGATGAACCCGTGTTATGCACGGATCAGAGTAACAAATGACAATAAGTATATTTAAAATGAATACCGCAATCTTTAACAATTTGCACAGTTGTTTTACCAATAGAGAAGACAAATGATATTAGTAATTCGATGAATAGAACAACTTTCCACATTTGGAGAGAACCTTGACATGAACATGTTGTCAAATATCAGTATATATAACAATGTAAATTTTACATTTTATGAAAAATGCATGTAAGTAAGAAGTTTAAGCAAGAAGTTTATTGAATATTTCGGATATTTTTTATTTTATAAATTAGAACATGTACCAATTCTATATACACATGTACGCATACTTGACTCTATTTTTTTATGTTGTTGGTAATACATATTCATTTTAGCCTTATGTTAAAAAATAAAGTGTAATTGCACTCCCTTTCAACCAAAAAGTGCATTAAAAGTTAGTTATTTTTACGTCTTTTCCAAGTTATTGATTGCAATATGATGAAAAATTTACTTTAATTTATGGAATTTTGAGGTGGGAGGTGAGAAAATCAAAATACCCATTAAGAGCCACAATTCCAGCCTATTAGGAGCGGGGATTGAGAGAAAAAATTTCCGCCAGGGATTAGGGTGGAGGTTTGAAAGTATGAAATAGTTGTTAATTTGGAGATTGGAGAAATGAAATTTGATCCCGAGCATATTTCCACTCATAGACTTATCTAACAAACACAATTTCAATGGCCCAAGTTCTTGCAAGACTTGTTGTCTCTTACAATAGTTTCAGCATATGCACTAAAAAAAATCACGATGCCTCGAAATTAAAGCTTTTGAAGAAGACATCTATTTAAATGGACTGAGAAACATCTTAAACAAAATTTTCAATATAGGCCCTCTACAATTCCAAACATGACATCAAAATTTACGGCTACAAAGAAAGCACAAAGATCTTTGTATGACCATACAACCAAACATTTCGAATTAGAAGAAAAATAAAAGTAAAATTGCTTGTCATAGAATTACGTACATTAACTATGTTTTGGAAGAGACCAAAAACACTTAATAGGTTTTGTTCAATTGGGTAAAAATTAGAAGTTATACATGAAATTAGCCAACAAAGGCTAATATATATTTTTCGGCAGTCTTGTTCCCCTACGCAACTCTCTATCTTTTTCTATGAAGTCACCAAAAATTGTAAGGTTTCAAAACGGAATTTGCGCCAGAATTTTTGGCACTTTCCGTCGTGCTTCCAATTGCAATTTAAACACATGATTGTGTGGATTATTATTCATTTGCATAAAATTAAGTAATAATTACTCTCTCTCCATCTTCTTTAAGCAAAAATGATATGTGCAAAAATTTGCAAGGAATCACGCAAGGAAGGTCTCACGGGCCCAAGATGGATAAGAGGTAACATAATTCAAGGATTTAGTATCCGTAAATTGTAAATTGTAGTAATCGTTTAAAATTTAAAATTTTTAAGATTGCTTCCATTACAGAGTGATTCCCTAAATTATTGGATGATTTTGAAATTTAAACTTTACTCATCAATTAGTCCTTATATAGATATGCTAAATGAGGTGTATTTGAAATGAAAATAACTGATTGACTTCGTTTCTTATCTTACCTTGACCGCTTTCCAAAATTATCCAATTCTCTTTGAAATTTGAAATTAACCAACCAACTATTTCCTTTACAATACTCAGATTTATGAATTGTTACCTTTTTTCAAAAAGATTTTTTTTAGTTTGAAACCAAATAATAAAAGAAAATTAAAAATAAAATCATTGCCACTTGTCGCTCTCTCGTTCCTCCCCACGAAAAGTCATCCTGCAATAATATATAAGATAAGATTGGCCAAAACAATAAATACGCGGGGAAAAAAAAAGATCACATATGGACAAATGAAAATGTGAAAACTAGTACAAAATGACAAAATGATTATTGACTTCTTCTGATGATTTCAATTAAAGCCATTATTGTTATTTGTTTTGTGATTCCTTAAACAAAAAACTATAGCATTTTCACCTTCTATAATTGTGCCGCCTATAGTAGTGAGGAAAAGTGTATGGATATGGATATTAATGCCGTGTCCAAGAGAACAACTTGGGTGTCGGTCACGTATGATCACATGGTGTTTGATCGCACATTTCTGCCGGGCTTTCTTTCCCCCCTCTCTCCTCTTTCTTTGTTTGCAATTTGAGCTGTTCAAAACACTTTTGAATGGTTGAGATACGCATTACCACGTGGCCGGACACGACCGGCACCCAAATTTTTTTCCCAAATTTAGTTTCTAGAAAGAGTGTGTATACGACGTTGTTTTTTAGGCATCCAAAGTCCAAACGGCGCCTTTTCAAAAGAAGATTCGAGGACGAAGCAGTGAACACTACAAGGGCTACGTGCTTTATGCATATGGGGGAGGAGTTGAAGAAACCGACAGTAAAATTTGGGCCATTTGTCTAATTGGGCGGGCCAATTTGGTGGCCCAAAGAAAACTATTTAAGATTCTCTTACTCCAGTAAAATTGGGCCTCTATGGTACATTCAATTCGAAACTGGGCTAGTAAGTTGCTTTACAATGATGGTTCACTTCCTTCATTTTTCGGGTTACAAAAAAACCTATTAAATGGAGAGCACAAGGCATGAGATTTGCCCTAAAAAACCAACTTTAACACCTTTTTTTTGTCTTCATTTGATTTGTTTTTTTTTGCGTTTGTTAGTTTTGCATCGTTTTTGTAGTACAATTGGTTCATCTCGACGAGAGGAATCCAAAAAGGTAAGAAATTATGATTAGAACCCTCAATTTTTTGAATAAGATCGAAAAAAGTGTAAAAATCTGACTTTTTGACTTATTTTTGTCTTTATTAAAAAAAATTATGCTTCGATCATAATTTTTTACTTTTTCAATGTGAGTGTGTGTGTGGTTGTGTGTGGTTGAGTGTGTGTGTCACAATCATTTTTGAGTATATATATATGTAGGTGTACTAAATAATTAGGGACCCCAAATTTTTGTATTTTTTGTGGGACTAAAGCCCAAGCTTCATAGGATTTGCCTATGAGCCGGCTCTGCTCGTGCACATTGCATTGGATCATCAATATCCTGCAATCACAAATGACAAATCAAAGCACTCACAGGGTGGTTTAAGAAATTTATGAATAAGACGTATTGCGCATTCAGCGTCTATTTCTACAACAAGGCTCTGAATGCCAAGTTGCACCACTAGTTTAAGACCATCCCCAGGAGACCAAATTTCCCCTGCCGGACTCAATTCCTTACCAATTTGCTTGCACCGCTAGTTGAGATGCGCGCAAACTGGCCCAAACCACCCAGTTATTCATAAATAAAAAAAGGGTCATGTTAACGGGTGTCATAGTGCACCCGTTAAGAGTATAAAAAGTACACTTTTGTGGATTTAAGTGTACTTTAACGTACAAGTGTACTTTTAAATTGTACTTTTTTGTACTCTTAACGGGGTGCAATAGGGCACCCGTTAGCATTTCCCAAAAGAAAAAAAAGAAGAATGAAAATCCTTTGGAACCCCTGAAACCCTTAAAAGACCTCCTGCTGTAGCTAGACCGCTTTGATTCCTTGCTTCATCCACGTTTAACTTGAATGTTCCAATTGGATGAGGAGTAAGGAGTAATGCAATACGAGGCATTTTAATTACTCATTCCGTCCGTGGTTGTTGATCCACAAACATACGTTTTCACGTCGTATAACTATTGTCCAACTCAAAAAGTCAAAAGACTAAAGTATGTTAATTACCTTTTAACTTATTTTCTAAAATTTAAATTATCAAATCATGTGGTCTCCATAACTCATAATTGAAAGGTAAAATGAGAAATTAATGCTTTTGGTTGTAATAATAAATTTTTTTAACACATTCTTCATAAAAAAAATCATTACAAAATATTTATCATTGTACAAATTTAAACATATAGTCACCAAAAAATAAAAAATCATTACAATACTCCAAAATCGGTCATTTGAATATTACTCTTCCCACACTTTTAATTGTAAATGTAGTAATTAAGTCTTCATATATATATATATATAGAGAGAAATGATCAAGTCCGGGAGTCCCGAATCCGGGACTCCACCTTCCCGATATTTTTTTGACGATCCAAACCGTCCAATGTGTTCAAAAGGTGTTTTCCAAGGTCCACGCGGGAAATCTTCAAAAAAAAATACCGGGAAGGGCTTGATCCAAGCAGTTTTTCGCAAAACTATAAATGTACAATTTTTGCGAAAAATTGCTTGGATCAAGCCCTTTCTGGTATTTTTTTTTTTAAGATTTCCCGCGTGAACCTCGGAAAACACCTTTTGAACAAATTGGACGGCTTGGATTTCCCAAAAACAATTTTTAAAAGCATCAAAACACCGAAAAAGGCTTCAATCCGGGAAATCCGGGATCCTTGACTGGATCGGTGGCGTATATATATATATATATATATATATAAGAAACCTACATGTCCGCCTCTATTTTTTCACATTTTTTAGGGACCCGAAACGGTTTCTTCATTGTGCCAAGAGCTGGCCCTGCCATGATGTCCCCATAAATAGGGGAAATCCCCGAAACAGACTACTATAAACACGGATAGAGGGAATTATAATACATTTGCGTATGTGGCTTTTGCTAGTACCAGGTTCCTTTTGCCTTTTGCCTTGGTATCATTTCCTACGAATTATGTTCCTTTTAATTTCTTCTTGCAGCCTTAAAACTAAAACCTATGCATTCTGTCCCATATTTACCCAGTCATTATCCTATAAACACCGCTCTCTAAACTTATATATAATCACATTATTGAAACAACCCCAAACAAATCAAAATCTAAAAACACACAAAGATAATATACACAAATCTCATCCTTTTTCGTCCTCTCTGTTTATGGCCTTTTTGCCCTTCTTCATAATAGTTATTTTCGATGGATCTGTTCTTGTTGTCCTTTACCATTATTTCAAGGGTGGGGCATTATTGCCGTTGAATTTTTTTATGTTAATTTAATGTTCTCCTTATTTTCTATCCGTGGGCCAGGGTACTTCTATTATTGTTCAGATATCATAGTGTATTGCTTTACCCAATCGTTTTGGGGGCCATACCTGTCGGTGACTAACGTTAACATTAATTGGTTCTACTGTCAACTGCTTGCAGAACATGGATGTAATCTTGCCACGTAGTAGAGCTTCTCCTTCACATTTCTTTGGTTCGAAATACAGTCCAAATACAGATGCAATTCAATTGATCTTCTTCAAGTCATTTGCCAAGAAAGTCATATCCTCACACTTGCCTTTTACACCTCTCTCTCCTCACACAGATCCAACCGTGCTTTGCAGAAGTAGCGGAAAATGGCAGCGGCGAATATGAGATACGGAAAGTGCATCACTCTTCCCTTCTTCTTCTTGTTTAGGTACCAGAGAGGTAGTTGACGCAGGGGTGGGACGCCTCCTGTATATCCGTAAGTTTTCATCGCCTAATTCCTCACTTTGTCTTCGGACGCTGGTTTGATATATTTGTTTATATTGATCCGGTTTGCCGATACATCCTTTCCTTTTTTCTTTTTTTCCCAGAGATACTAAATTGATCGTGCGTGTGGAAGATGGACCAACCGTTCTACAGTCTCTAAATACATAGAGGGGTTTTCGAGTTCAAGCTCTAATTGTGAGTCCTCTTAATTTCTGACCATTTCTCACTGGTAATATCCTTAAATACATGCGATTTTTTAATATAGCAAGACAAAATTATATGAATGTGTAGTATTTGACGAATATTTTATGTATATGGGGTATGTTTTATTTTTGTCTCCTTTTAAGAAATGATAGGAGGAGGGAGAGAGTTCTGTATGAATGCAATCTTGGAGTTGGTAGTGGAAATTTGTTCTCTCGTAATATAGATTTCCTTGCAGGGCTTAAAAGTTGCATGGCAAGAAGATCCCTTTACATAGAAGGAGTTGAAGAATTAGTTCACGCTTTGAAGCAAAGCCACGATGACTAGATTTCTTATGCCTTTTATAATCTATATAAGAGAGAGAATGAGGTGCTCATTAGGGCTCGAATCAACAAAACACTGCATAAATACTGATCTGAGCTGATGATGCCTGCTCTAATGAGCTTATGGTAGTGTCACGCCTGACATATGTGCTCAAGAGGGGGTTTGGCATAGAAAATGCTCAAAATAAAATTTTACAACACAGAACTACTACAAATTGAACACGAAAATTAATTACAATTCTCGAAGTGTTGATCAAACGGGATTGCCAACTCAGGTGAGAGAAATTCTAAACTCAAGATCACAACCCCTTTTCATATTTAGAGTAGTAGTTTTATTCTGAGATTACTAGGGAAGTGATATGTTTTAGAATACCTTCGACATGCGTAGTTATTTCTTGACAAGGGCGAAAGCGTGCACATCAATTGAAGTGAAAATATTTTGTACACTTTAGGTGAGGCCCTGAATTCCATGACAAAGCACCATAGTAGTCGATGGTGCAACTCATTGATTTGTACGTCTTCAATGAGTGTGGAATGCAAAAGCTTCGTCCGTGGCAATCTACTAATTTGATTCAACATGAGCCTTCTAAACCTGGTTGGGATCTTCTAGCAAAATTGTGTGAAGTTAAAAAAAGGTTAGCTTTCTTTCATTACTTGTGGTAACCCCTGTTTGTGAAGAATTTAGCCATGCCATTTTTGTTGAGGGAATTGGAAGGTAGTGTCCGATTCCATAAGGTTTTGCAATCTCCTGACTTTGAGGCTATGGTAATGTTTCACTTATTGGGGGACACCTTTGTTTTTCTTTCATCTAAATTTGTAATATATTATAAATTTTTTGTTTCCTTGATAAAGGTGTTGACTGAGGATTACAAACTAATGAAATGAAATTAGAGAAAATGCAACTGTAATGAAAACACAAGGAAATGAAATGCACATCACCACATCATCCAGGAGTCTCACAAACAGAACTGAAAGTAGATTCCTTAACATAAGTTTACACGTCACTTGCACGCACGCACACCATGTCACAATAGCGTTCTTGTTATGGTTTTTATGTTCGGCAATCAAAATCTATCCGCAACATTCTTTAATGATGGGTGTTAAAAACGGACCCGGGGCCTTCTGCGATCCGGTGCCCATTGCAAAAATAGTTTTAATCAAATAATGGCCATCCCCGATCAAATCATCATGAAAACGGCTCGGATTTAACTCAAGAATGCCCCCAAATCCGTTAAAAACAACGTGGAGGCCCCGATTTGTTTTGGCACCAGGCCATCCTCCATTGACCTTGGTTTTTAAAAGGGGTCAAATGAGAGTTATGCCAAATAATATATTGGCATGAAAACATGTAAAACTTGTAAACATGTTGCCATTGATTAGAGGAACTTTGGTTTGAGAATACCGTTAAAAACAACGTTTGGAGGCCCCAATGTTATGTTTTGGCACCAGGCCATCCTCCATTGACCTTGGTTTTTGACACCGTGAGTGTACTTCTTATACATTCGACAAAGTCATAGGTTCAAAAATTGTACATATATTTAATTGAGCTAATTTTTTGTGAGGTCACTAAAAATATTATTTTAAAATTAATGAACGGTTTGAATCATTTCTATAGGATCTAAAAGTGGATTCCACAAATTATCTGTACAATATTTGTACCACTGGCTTCTATACTGGTAGTCGTGTCCTTATACATAAACCTAAAAAATAAAAATAAAAGTTGGCATCTTCACGTTTGAAGTAAAAATTAGAGGTCGTGTTAAAGTTTGTCTATCTATAATAAAAGCTTTTAATGCATGACATTCGGATAATCATAGTCACAAGTCCAACATTCTTTCCCGTACAATATTAAAAACTCTATATGATATCATCTTCTCTCTCAGAAGTGTTTTCTCATGCCTCCTCTCGTTTTTAGAATGAAACGCTCTAACCCTAATTACAAAGCAACTGCTACATAAATAGGTAATGCCCAATGGCAGAAATTGCCCCGGACGAAACACAAAATACCTTTTTCGCTGCAATATGTGTGCTCCTAAATACCGTTTGAGCTGTGGCAGCTCCTCCCCCACACCCATGGTTATTGCTGAAAATGTTTGCATCCCCAGGTTTAAATTCGAGTTTATGGAGAGATTTCAGAGTCCCTTTGATTGTTAACATACTAACTTCTCTCGCTAATCCTGTTGATGTACATAATATGTATATATGTAAAAAAAAAAAAAAAAGAACATAACACAAAGAGCTTTGTTTCGTTCACCATTTCAAACACGCCGCCCAATTATGTGAAGTCCCATAGCATAATTTATTTAACAATTCGAGCTATTCATTTCGTAGCTCTAAAATATTTCAATCTTTAATGAGAAAAATTAGCTTGATTATAAGTGTTTGATTTAACTCTATTGAATGACAGGATAAAATTTTACGATTCATTTTTTTCATGAAAAGTATAAACTTTTAAGATTACTATCAATGTCTAATCAACTTGATTTTTGGCATGAATAAAGTTCATGCCACGACCTACAAACAAAATAAACCATTTCAATTGTCAAAAATTGTATAGTGAAATTTATGAGTGTAATTTTGTTCACCCTCCTTTAAAGAGTGTGAACAAAATTCTCTCTTATTCGTTGAATTGGTGCGGATCACACTATAAAGTGATGTAATACTTACCTCTGCAATACACTTTTTGATAAATATGATATCATTTTGTGACGAGTGACGGACCGACACACGTTTTAACCGATAAATTTGCACTGTTTTGTGGTGTATTTTTGAAGTTTACTAACTCACAAAAACACAAGTACACTGTTTTGTGGTGTATTTGAGAAGTGTGTACGGAAAATAACCGTAACTCAAAACACAAGAAAAGCCGAAAGCTCTATTTGCCAATTTGGACCCTTTTGGATGACTGCGATGCTTAAAGGTGCCCTCGGCCCCCACCCTGATCTCTGCTTACTGTACAAAAAACCAAAGAAATAAATTCGGAGTACCTTGAAGGCGACCTTACCTTACTTTTCTAGGGGAGCTCATCCTAACCTTGTCCCCTGATCTAATAAGAAAATTGTAGTGTACTTACAAAAAACAAAATTTTTTGTAGTGTACTCAAATGGTGAACATAAATTTTTTCCATAAATGGACTTTAAATTTGGTGTCCAGTCTCTTAAATTAGCTAAATCCCTCGTCAAGTAGTTGGAATTAAAGGAGGGACCTCAATACGACTAGAGAATTTTATAGAGTGAGATGAGTACTAATTTCAGTATTCATATTACACGTGTTTTAAGATTAATAATTTATAATATCCGAAAAGGTACACATTTTCACATGTTAATCATATACCAACATACTTAGTGCTGAAATATTACACTTTTTCATCGATTAATCACTTGTCAACATGTTTAATACTAGAAGTTAAATATGCGTTTTTAAGAGTAACAGTGTTTTGGGGACTCGGGATGGCTCCTGCCACCCCGCCCTTATTGAGCTCCGTCTCCTTAGAGCATCTCCACTCTTGACTCAATTTTTAATCCAAATTTTAGTAAAATTTTGGGTAAAAACTTGATTTGACATGGAATACTCCAACGGGCAAAGGCAAATGAAGGCATAAATTTGAGTAAAGGCTTCATTAATGGCACAATTGTAAATTTGAGAGGGAAAAAATAGCCTTAAAAATTTGAGTAAAGATTTCGTTCAAACTAAATTTGGTAAATTTTTATGTAAACTCAGCTTTGGTAATGAGTTTGAGTAAGGAGTGGAGTGATGTTTTTTTTGATTTTTACTTAAATTTGAGTTTGAGTGTAAAATTGAGTCAATAGTGGAAATGCTCTCACGTGAGCAAAAGTATGAAAGCATCCGTCTAAAAACATCACAAATTGCAAGAATTCACAAAAACAAAAATTGAGAGCCTACAGATTAGAAACTAGAGCCCCAAACAAAAAAATATAGTATATTTTTTGATTTAACGACGAGGAGTGTCCGAATCATTTTATGTGCACCTCAATTATTTTCCGTCGCTCGAGTGATCAGAGAATTCACAACAGATTTCTCTTGTGCGGCCATTAATTAAAAAAAAAAAAAAAGATTACAACGTGACTAATCTCCCACTCCCAACGATTATACAAACTGGAAATAGCAAAACCAATCAGTAAAAAACACCATCCCCAAACAAACACTAAAACCACCCCTATACTAACCGACACAGCGTGCACCTCACTCGACAATCCACCCCTTCAACCGCTCCACGCACCTCTATCACACCACATCCTCACCCTTCAACCAGCGCGTATGAAGACACGCCTTATCAAAGAGCGTGAGATTATCTGTCCCCGCCCAACTATTTCTCCACACGTAAAGCACAATAACTCCAAACACAAAAACTTCTCCTTTTCTGGTTCAGCGATTCAAATTAATCCCAAATCAAATTCATCAAATTTCATCATCAGAATTCTGAAAATCTTCACTCTCCCCTCAAACCCTAACCCTAGCTCCGATCAAACCTAACCTACACTTGAGAAAATTCCAGAGAGCGAAATCTGGTTAATGAGCTGCCATTGCTCACCGGCCTCGTTCAATCTCCAATCCGAACCACTGGAAGCCGAGATCTCGACGATCCGATTGAAATTTGCAGTTCTCTAACCCTAAATTATACTTTCTCGGAGCTCCGTGATCCGATTCGATCTGTTTGTTGGTTTGTGTTTTTCGTTGTTGTTACACTCGGCCATTGAGCATTCCATGCTTCCTAGAGCTCTATGAAGGGTATGGGAGCTGAGAGGAAATGGCTACTCGCCCTCTTTTTCGCCGCGTTCGTCTCTCTTCTCCTTTTCATCTCGTCGATCTCCGGCTTCAGCGCCTCGTACTATTCGTACAACTCCCACGGCCCCTTCGCCTCCACCGTCCGCCGCGGCCCTGGTTACCCTCCGGCCTTCGCGTACTTCATCTCGGGCGGCGGTGGTGACGGGGACAGCATTTTTCGGCTGTTGCTGGCGGTGTACCACCCGAGGAACAGGTATTTGCTGCACATTGGGGCGGAGGGAAAGGACGAGGAGAGGAAGAAGTTGGCTGGGTTGGTTATGTCGGTGGCGGCGATTAGGGCTTTTGGGAATGTGGATGTGGTGGGGAAGCCTGATGCGATGACCTACATGGGGTCGACGAACATAGCGTCGGTGTTGCACGGTGCGGCGATACTGTTGAAGGTCGATGGTGGGTGGGATTGGTTCATTACTTTGAATGCATTGGATTATCCATTACTTACTCAAGATGGTATGATCTCTGTTTTTTTCGAGTACGTTTTTGGTTATTCAAAATTTGGGTTATTTATGGGTTAGTTCATTAGGCGTGTGTTTGGATAAGATAAGTAATTTTCATAATCCCTAAAGAGTCCAACATGTGTTGGTGTGACGATTTCTAATCTTGCTTCATTGGGAGGGAAATTGTTTTGTTTGCACGACTTGTCAATGTGTTTTTTTTAACCATTTTGTACATGGAATTTTAAGTTGAACACTAATATATAAGAGGGCTATTGGTAGTTGTATAATGTGCTTTAAATATGTGGGAAGCTATCAATGACGTCAATTGATTTTTTTATTGGTTAATTACTCGCGGCATCAATGCCATTTGTTTAAAATATTGTAGTTTTATTTTATGTATGTTAAGTTTTCCTTACAACTGATGCATTATGTGGGTGAATTATATTGGTTCAGCAGAGAGCTCGTGGAATTGCTCTCACTGGCATATGGAGTATATTTGGTCATCAAACTAATGGGGTCCCTTTTTCTTGGGGGATGCTAATGTTTACTTATTCATGGTTTATATAGGATAATGCAGCTACTGTTTGTCATGTGTTATGCATCTCTGATTTGTTATAGCTGTAAGATCTGCTAGTCAACTATCTCCCTGTCTCTAAAATTTTACGATGGCAAGTAATTCAGGAACCATGAAGTTGTCATTTGAGAATATTTTGTTGAACTTTCATATATGACCTCATGGATGGCAAAGCCGTTTATTTTTGGTTTTTGCCTTTTATGTGTCCATCTTTTTTTGATCTCATGGTTATCCTTTGATGTGATGATCGACTATCTCTGCTTTGCATCAAGGTTGGAAAATAAATAAGGATTTTGTGTCACTGAGGCCTTGTTCTCCAATAGATTTTAAGTAGATTTTATAAAAATCTTTGATGTGATGATCGACTATATTAAGTAGATTTTATAAAAATCTCATAAAATGAGCATTTTATGGAGAGGTGATAAAATGTAGTTGTTTTCCCAACTGATAAAATGTAGTAGTTTTCCTATAGATTTTAGGAGGATCTTATGAAAATCTCATAAAATGACTTTTACATTTAATGTGTTGAGATTAGAGTGTTATAAAATGTGAGATTTTATGTACCTAAAATCTATTGGAGAACAAGGCCTGAGATAAATTTTTGGTTCATGCTGCCCAAGCAACGGAGTGAGGAGCCTTTTAGCACCAGTTTTAGAAAAACCATTTTGTGGTTAGTAGTCTAGAGGCAAATTGAGTATCTTTGTGAATCAGGACCTTAGTATGTTTCTAGATACACATTGCCAAACTAGCTTCCCCGGTGAGGCATATAGATGGAGGGCTTTACACAAATTTGGAACACATAGGTTTCAAGGGACTGTGTTAGGATTCAGTGGAGAGATTTTAAGGTCAAGAGGCATAATGGAGAATCTCTGAGCTGCTAGAACAGATAATAGGTACTTATATCATTCCTCTTGCCGTCCTGCACCAGCTCGCCTGGTCAGGGACAGTAAGGGATTCACTCAGCAGTCAGCACGATTATAGAATGGTACTGGGCCTTTGTTCTAGCTTACTATATGCTTTTAAAAATTGAGGGATTTCGAAGTTTGTCGGATGAATAAGCTTTAAAAAAAAAAAAAACGGATTATTTTTTCTTTTCTGACTGGGTATTTTTTTTTCAGAATACTTGAGGAGGAATATGTTTTGAATGATATGATTCATGTGATGTCCTGTAGCTGTGTATGCCCTAAACTCACTCCAATTTAATCTGAACTTACTGTGTTGCAGAATTTTTTTTTGGGGTTGTGTGGTAATTTTCAGTCGGAGTAGCTTGTGGTAGGTATCCTTTCTCCCAAAATTGCAGTTTAATCTATTCTACTTGACTAGACAAACTGGTTGGGCATCTATTGAAGTTCTTAGGGCCATAGATTCATTTTTCTTGTTTGCAGCAACATGGTTGTCAAAGAGGATACATTGCCTCTTGAGTAATTTTTGTGAATCCTTTTCTAATCATGGAAAAGAGTTCAGTAACAAAATGGAGAGTTTAAACCCAGATTGCAGCGGGGCAAAACGTTAGGGCCCTGGCAAGGTGCCTAGCCCGGTATAGCCTCCGTTGTAAGGTCCACACACAGCATACTTCGTTGAACTTCTAAGTCATTGTGTGTTAACCAGTTTTCCCTTCATGGGCCCGTATTTTAGTTGTGATACGCAATCACATGTGGTGCTTCATGAAGCAATTGATTGCAGCAACGTTCGACAATCTATACTATAGAGTCATACTCGACAAGAGCTTTTACATCTTGGGATCTCTCCTACCGAGATTACCTCAAGTGAGGACAGCTCTCAACTCTAACTCTGTTTACCAGGCAAGTAAAACCAATGCCTCATATTGATCATTGGCAATCCTTTGGTCACCTAAATGCACATGAGCTGATCAACACTCAATCAAACCAAACTTGTCTTCAGCCCAACAAAGCTTTCCATGTGTCCTTCCGAGATGGTTGTAACCATTGCCACTCTTGTTCTCAATTGAGGACATAAGATTTCCAATGTGTCTCTAGAGTTTCTCTCCTCCATTGGTAACATGATTTCATGAATGGGCTAGTTTGTCCCTTGAACTTTAAAGCTAATCTGGTACTATAAATGTATGAACACGTTGATGGCCTAAAGGTTCAACTTGGCTTGCTGCTTGTATGGGCATGCTGCTTCTAGTGCTTATAAGTCTTACCGTTGGATTGTGAAACATTGTCTCACATTGCCTTGGTAAGAACGTAAAAGTGCAATACTTTGATCTGAGTGCACCGTCACCCCAAAAGCTAGTTCGGGGTTGAGTTATGCCCAAGAATGTGTAACAAGGTAGAAAAGTTTCAGAATCAGGGGGATGAGTAGGTGCGTGTCCTTGGTTTGCACGATTGAGGCTATGAAATGCAGACTCTTCTATATGCATAAAGTACTTGTGTTGGACACTTGGCAGTTGGAAAAGGGCATGCAATCCGTGTTGTCCATGTCCAAAATGCACAGTTGATTCACCCTAGCAAATGTTATTGTTAGCATATTTTGTTGGTTAATTCTTGCATCTAACATACATTGGTTAATTCTATTCCCAACACTATGGAGGTTGCGCACATGCTGATGGCGATATCTTATCTCTTTTGAAACCTTGCATTGGTAAATAGTAAACTAGCTTGTTCAAAAAAAATTGGGTAAAAGGCTAATTTATATTTTTGAGTTTATTTTGGAACGTTTCTTGATTTGAGCTTGTCATCAGTACTTGGAGTATTTTGCTGTATCTGTGCTCACTGGACTTTTCTTTTTTAATCCACATGTTGCAGATTTATCCCACGTATTCTCCTCTGTCCCGAGAGACCTCAATTTCATTGATCACACGAGCGATCTTGGATGGAAAGAGTAGGCATACTCAACTCCTTGCTGGTAGATTAGCTATTATTGTGTGGCACGTAATCCAACCATAAATCTAAGTAGTGTTTTCTTGTTTGATGTCATTGCAGGGGTCAAAGGATTCAACCAATTGTGGTTGATCCGGGGCTTTACTTGGCAAGGAGGGCCCAAATCTTTCATGCCACAGAAAAGCGCCCAACACCTGATGCTTTCAAAGTCTTCACAGGCAACTTCTTTTCTCTGTGTTCATTTATTTTGCTACTTGGAAATACAACACATTTTATGCATTCGCAAAATGAATTCACGTTCGGAATGCTTGACTGATGAATGAAACGTACTGATTTTTCAGGTTCTCAATGGGTTTTCTTAAACCGACGCTTTCTAGAATTTTGTGTTCTTGGATGGGATAACCTCCCTCGCACCCTTCTAATGTATTCTAATAATGCAATTCTGCCCCAAGAAGTTTACTTCCATTCCGTCATCTGCAATGCACCAGAATTCAAGAACACGACTGTTAACAGTGATCTAAGATACATGATTTGGGACAATCCCCCCAAGATGGATCCCCTTTATCTAAACACTTCGGATTATATTCAGATGGTTCAAAGTGGAGCTGCCTTTGCCAGACAATTTTACAAAGATGATCCGGTTCTGGACATGGTTGACGAGAAGGTTCTCAAGCGTGGGCATAACCCGAGGTGCCCCAGGGGCCTGGTGCACTGGTCGGAAGAGCTGGTGGATGGATCCGTGCTCGCAGTGGGGTGATGTCAATGTCTTGAAGCCAGGACCTCAAGCCAAAAAGTTTCACGAGACCATTACTAGTCTTCTGGATGACTGGAATACCCAGTCAAATCAGTGCAAGTGAAGGTGTAAGAACTGAAGCAGGATCACATCCAAAAAAGTTGAATCGAATATTATTAATACCGAGGTATCTTGACACACATTCATTGGTCTTGACACGCACATTTTTTTTGCGGGGATCTGGTGACAGGCTTTAGGAACATGTATATTGAGGGGTTCGAAATGGAGGTTTCGCCGTTTCGGGCTGTAATGTTGGGGGTTGGTGTTGATTGTAGAAGGCGCTACCTGAAGTCTTCACTCGTTAATGGGGATTGTACTGCCATTTTATACCTTTGTATTTTGTTACCTCTTGTAGCTTACCAGTTGATACGGTTTGAAATGGTGAGGGACAAATTCATTCATTAGATTCCAATCTGTTGGTATTGTTTTATTCTCTCTCTCTCTCTCTCTCTCTCTCTCTCTCTCTCTCTCTCTCTCTCTCTCTCTCTCTCTCTCTCTCTCTCTCTCTCTCTCTCTCTCTCGGCGAGATGTAGGTGACATTTATATGTGAAGGAGGGAGACAACGAGAGGAAAATTTGAGAGCAGATTGAGAGGAACAATTGCAGAGCTGTTTTGATCAACGTCAGGGCTTCTTTTCTTCTTCCAATATGGACCCTGATCTCCAGTTTATGAGTGTTGTGACCGAGAAGAGCGAGATGATTTGGTTATTATGGTGAATTCTTGGAAAACTTAAGTACGAATACTACTACTTAACCATCATGATATTACAGTTCCATGACTTGTGAAATTTGGTAATCTTGTCCGGCAATACACCATTCTCTCGCACTTATTCTCTTCGTCGAAGATTTTATAGAGCGAAAAACGTCGAAATATTGACTGTTTATGAGAATAGCGAAAGTTTCATGACACACAGTGGGGCTTCCTTCAACATTTCCCCCTTCTTTTTTTCTTGTTATGTTCAGTTTTGTTTTGAATTGTAATTCAACCACAAGCAGGGGTATCCTTTTTCTTTTTCAAAGAGACACCAACTGAAGCCTTTGATTTCATTTAGTAGGATAATTATGGTGTTAATTTTAGTGGAGAGGAAAATTTGAAGTTAGAATGAGCTCCTAATTGTTTCATAAAACTAACAAAAATTTACTGAACCAATTCACTCTTTCCTCAGAATACATGTAAAAAGAGCAGACAAAAGAGTGCCTTACATACAAATCAATCAAAGCACCGTAATCAGAAAACCCCCAACTAAAGTGAAACCACTAATCCGCATTTTTCTGCCATCTAAAATGTATTCAAATTCCAGTAAGTTTTATTTTCTGCAATCTAAAATGTATTCAGATTTCAGTAAGTTTTATTTTCTTTTCTGCAATCTAAAATGTATTCAAATTTCAGTAAGTTTTGCCCATTTACCTGCCACAGACTAAATCACTGGGGGAAAAGTTGTGAAGTTGTAAACAAATTGTCAAAACTCGTTACGATCAGGTGCGATCTTCTCCTCGCCGCCATACTCATACGAAGATTTACCCCCTTGCTCCGGCGTTTCCGGCACCTCTTCAAGCACTCGGCGGAGACCGTGAACAACAAGCCAATCACTGCTGTACATGTCCCGAACCGCCACCGCAACACCATTAACTGTCAACTCATTATTCACTCGCGCAATTCTAAGAGTAAATTCATCAGAAAACGTCCTCAACATCGCTCCCTCTCCCAAATTGCTCAAATCGGCCCACGTCATCCTGCACGGAACAACATGTCGCAGAAAAAGCGACGAGTAATCACTGGTAAAATTGCTAACCAAATCGGGTAAGGCATAATCCACTGGAGCAAACACGGTCAGATTCGGTCGTTGTTGAAGAAGCGCTAGCAGTTGTAGATCAAGACACGAAGCCATAATAGAGTACTCTCTCGATCTCAACACTCTAGAAGCCTCTTTAAACGTATAAGAACTGTAAGAAGAGGTCGTTTCATTTGCTGTCTCAGAAACTCGGCATCTAAAATTAGGGCTAGGAATATAATTCCTAGACGGAATCTCGAAATTCATATCGAAAAATGAGTCGATACCGAAGACGATCAACGATCCGTCGTCGTATATCGGAGATCCGATGACGGTGACGTTGTTGAGGGATAATTGGTGGTAAGGATCCGGTGTGGTGACGGTTAGAGAGTTTCCCAGGGACATGGTGGGGATTTTAGTGCCGTAGGGGAGTGAGAGGAGGGTTTCGAGGAGAAGGCGATGGGAGAGAAGTGGAAGCGGAGGAGAGAGAGTGAGGGTTGGCCGGAGGAGGCGAAGGCGGCGTCTGATGGGGAAAATATGGTGGCGGCGCGCGGTGGTGGTAGTTGGGAAGAAGTAGTAGCTGCTGTTGTGGTTGTGGTTAGGGAGGTGGAGATGAGTTGGAGGGTTAGGGACATGGAGACGTAGCCGGAGTTTGAGAGGATCTCGGCTGCGTTGAAAACGGCGTCGGTGGAGAGCTGAGAGGAGAGGGAGGAGAGAGAGAGAGGAAGGTGAGAGAGAGGAGAAGAAGAGTGGGCTTGGCCATGGTGGAGAATTGTTGGTGACTCTGCAGTCGCAGCAGAGAGGGCTATATACAGTGGGGAGAAAGGAAGGCTGGGTTGTTTTTTTTTGGCGGGAATAGGAGGCACGTGGATGTATTGTATTGGCTGGATTAGGATAGTAGAATTGAACGATCTGTTACGCAGCTCCAAAATAAAAAATAAAAAAAAAAGAGCACATTCTGTTAGAACGGTTATAAAGGAATAAATATTTCAGTGGTCTCGGGCACACGCATGTCGTGCTCCCGGTTTGAGACTCTTTATGGGTCTCACGTAAATATGTGACGGAAAAAAGTGTTGGGTAATACCTTGAGAACACACATTGAGTTACTGTTGTGTGTAAAGATTTTCTTTGCCTTGTTCGTTTGATAGTTTTAGTTTAGTTTTGATGATGTCAAAATGTGTAATAAGTGGAGAGAGATAGAGAGAGAAATGATGATGTCATCAAAACTAAAACTAAAACTAAAACTAAACTGGGAAACGAACAGAGCCCTTGATTTTTGTGCAAGCGAAAGACGCGCGTATCGGGTGAATTAATAACCGGAGAACCTCATGCCAAGCCGTCCAAGCTCTATAATATTCATCACATCAGACCCAACTTTGATTCCAAATCCTCCTCCCTCCATGATCCATCACACAACTGTTCATTTTTTTGCGTTCCTCAACCTTCCCCACCTCCATCTGATCAGAACCGGGGGGGGGGGGGGGGGGGGGGGTTGGTTTAGAGGTGGGTCAGATTTGATGAAAATGGAGCTTGGATGGCTTGGCGTGAGATCCTCCAGCTAATAAGTCAACTGATTGGTGAGGCGGCTTCCAGCGACATTCTCTTTGGCAAGGGTTTTATTTCTCCATTTTTTTAAATTTTCAAAACTTTTTTTCGACTTTGTCACTACAAAAAAATTGAGTTTTAGTGACAACAACGTGTTACTAAAAATATGTTGCTAACACTACTACAAAAAACCATAACCATCACGCTTTTTAGGCGTGATGGTTCACTTTCCATCACGCCCACAAAAGCGTGATGGCTCCGGGTCTGATTGTAAGTCGGACCATTTTTATCACGCTTATAAAGCGTGATGGAAAGATAAGATCCGTCACGCCAAAAAAGTGTGATCGTTTGTAGTAAAAGCGAGATGAAAACCGCATCCGCGCGTTATTTTTTGGGCTTTTTATCTCGCTTTTCATGAAAAAGTGTGATTATATGTAAAGAAAGATCACAGCCAACAAGTGTGATCGTTTGTAGTAAAAGTGAGATGGAAACTTATTTAGCGTGATCTTTTGCTGTTTTAGATCTCGTTTTTTTAAAAAAGCGTGATTAAATGTCTTTACCATCACACTTTAAAACCGTGATGTATTGCTATTTCAAACCCAAAAAAAATAAATAAATAAATAAAATTCAAAAATCACATTCTTTCATAAAAAATCTTATCAGTCTCACAACAAATTAAATTAAAACAACAATCCTAAACAAATCGAATTAACATCATTTAATAACTCACAAAATTAGTCTATATATAACAAAGATTTAAACATGGACTCATAACCCCATTGGGAAGACTCGTAGGAAGAAGACCATTTTGGTATTGAGGGGAATAAGACCCATTGGGGTAATTGAAACCCTTGACTCGTAGGAAGAAGACCATTTGGTATTGAGGGGAATAAGACACATTGGGGTAATTGAAATCCTTGGCCATTTCAATGACACCTGCAAAAACAAAGTAGGAGGGTTAGATGGCAAAGATGGAGATACAAATGACATGAAGGAATAGAAGTTTAGCACCACAGATTTGGAAAGAAACATCCTTGGCATAACCAACTAACAGAGTGAACACTAATGATCATGTTTCACTTTGTAACTTATGCCAAGAGGCTACAAAGAAGTAGGTGAAAATGAAACAAATGTTCCCTAAACCTCTTGACAAGATGTTCAAGGAACATTGACAAAATATACAAGAAAATCACTTCTCAATGGCACCATTACAGAGGCAGTAACACAGCGGCTATTTGGTGTTGGTTGGTCACAAGCACAGATTTTGAAGAGTGGCTACTTCAAAGATCCATATCTAGCATGTCTAAGGGACAAGTACAAGAGCAGTAGCAGATGGTGTATTATCATCGTTGAGCTTGTGAGGTGGGTTGAAAATGGTCAAGCACTCCTGGGAGGAAGCCCCCTCCCCAAGGGGATCAGACATGCCAAGGGACAACCCCCTAGGCTAGGTCAGAAACATGGAATTTGTGACACAGACTTCCAGTAATGAACAACCAGATTCTGAAAAAAATTTGCAAGGTTCCGTTTGATTTTTGATAAACCCAGAACATAACAGGTTCAACAGCAGCAGAAGCAGATCTAACAATGCATATCAAATTGTTGGGGCCACAGATTGCAACAGCCCTTGCAATCTGGTCATAACCGTAGCATAACCATAGCAAAAGGAATCTGACTACAGCAGTATAAAAATTAACCGCAGCAGTAGTAACAGTAATAACAATGCATAACAAGGTGGGGGAACCACAGATTGCAACAGCCCTTGCAATCTGGGCATAACCGAAGTATAATCGTAGCAAGAGGATAGGCTCCACATGGGCAGCAGTACACTGCAGTAGATCCATAGTAGGAAGAATAATAGGAGCAGTGCAGTAACATGCAGCATCAGTAATCAATGTACTGCTGCCGCAGTATTAAACAGCAGCAGTAGTAACAGCAGACACAGTGGCAGCAACATGAAAAACAATGCAATGACAACCAGTAACAGGAGATATAGTATGGCAGTTCTAAATGAGATAACTCCAGTCATACCGTATTCATTATTGACTCCATAGAATGCCTCATGAATATAATATACGCAGCATCATAACAACAAGGAAAAACATATTAAACACAAATGAAGTGCCTCTTTCAAGGATCAACAACAACAGAACTACAGAACAGGCTCAACAAGGAAAAACATTGCCCACCAAGTACTCACAGAAAGCAGTGCCGAATATGCAAGTACATCCAATATTCAAGCATAAAAAATATTGATTTTTTCTTCCAGCATTTCGTACTAGCAACCTTTGACGACTTTTTTTTACTTGTCTTTCCCCAAATGGTTTTGATCCCTTCTACCTCCCTTAACACCTCCTCCCCACTTAAGGGTACTGGAGGTTCCCCAAACTCTTGCTCACCATCAAAAGCCTTCTTGAGTTTTCGATATGGATGGTATCGTGGAAGATATTTTCTATGGCCCTGATAAATATTCTTCTTACCATGCTTTAGTCTACGAGAGCATGTCTTCTCACAACAAATTGGACATGCATAATATCCCTTTACCGTGGAACCACTCAAATTCCCAAGAGCTGGAAAATCATTAATAGTCCATAAGAGCACGGCTTTCAACCTGAAATGTTGGTTTTTGTATGGCGTCAAATGCTTCAACTCCTTCCTCCCATAGCAATTTCAAGTCCTCGATTAGTGGCGCCAAAAACACATCAATATCATTACCAGGTTGGTGTGGACCAGCTATCAACAATGTTAACATCATAAATTTCCTCTTCATGCATAACCACGGTGGTAGATTGTAGGTAACCAAAATAACTGGCTAGCAACTATACCTACTGCTCATAGAACTATGTGGATTTATCCCATCTGCAGAAAGAGCTAACCGAAGGTTTCTTGGTTCCGAAGCAAAGTCTGGCCACTGGTGGTCTACTAACTTCCATGATGGGGAGTCTGCTGGGTGACGCAATTGGCCATCAGACTCTCTTTGTTCAGCATGCCATGTCAAATGTTCTGCTATTTCTACTGATTGATACATCTTTCGGAACCTCGGGATTGGTGGGAAGTACCATAAAACTTTTGCCGGAACACCAGGTCTTGGTTCAGTTGAATTTTTCTTTAACTTCCATTTTGACGTGTTACATGTAGGACATGAAGTCGCATCTTTGAACTCCTTTCGATAAAGTATGCAATCATTAGGACATGCATGTATTTTCTCATACTCCATCCCCAACGCAGCCATAGTCTTCGTAGCCTCATACGTGGATGATGACAATTGATGGTTTTCTGGTAAAATTTCCCCCACTATAGTCAGAAACTCGGTAAAAGCTTTGTTGGTCAAGGCATTGCTGGCTTTGAATTTGTAAAATCTAACCAAGGTAGCTAATTTTGTCTTCGTACAACCGGGGTACAAAGGTTTTTCTGCATCTTCAATTAACTTTTTGAACTCTCTAGGATCAGCAGTGCAATCATTGAAGGCAGCTTCAACCATTTCTATTGCCTCTTGTGCATCTTGCAAGGGAGAGGAATTGACTTCATGATATGAAAAATCTCGAGTGTTTACCCTATGTGATGCCTCACTAGTGACTGGTTCACCGTGCCATATCCATGTGCGATAACTTCTATCAATACCATTCACAAACAAATGATTCCGTATCTCCGGAATAAGTTGGCTTCTGAAGTTCCCACATACCATACATGGACACCGAATAGACTCAAGATTAGTTGCATGAATCGCAGCAAAGTTCAAAAATTGTTCGACTCCATCCTCATAGTATTTTGATCTTCGATCCTTGAGCATCCAAGATTTATCCATCTTAGATGGATCTTTATATCCCAATATGTAGCTACGAAAGATAAACACCTTTAGAATCTTGTTACACGTATGTATCATAATAACTCCCTCCTTCCTCACTATATATCTTTTTAATTTCTAGAATGTGACCTTTATCCATTATTGTAGTAGTGATTAAAGTTCTTCTAATCATCGATAAAATAAATAAACCTTATCTCAAAGACAAATTACCTACTTACAAGCGGCAATAGGCATAAATAAGGTCCATAAACTAGCAAATATTGTCACTTGATAAGGGCTTCTACCAATTTAGAGATTGCTAATGCATATGGAAGTACACATGCCAAACAGATCAAAAGTGTACTATTTTAGGTCCTCTTAATTGAAGAATCACAAAGGATAGCTATGAGGATGCAAAAGAGGATTTGATCAGCCAACTTTAGAAGCACCAAAACTAGACTTCAAACATGGAAAGCGCTAACATATAATGTGGAACTATATAATTTACGTCACACGTACGGTTTCTTTTTATGCATATTCTTAAGCATTATATATGACATCGAAGCATATATACACAAGAGCAAGTGCACCAAAGCATTCCGAAAGAATTGAACCCAAACAATAGCATCCAAGAGCCGGAGCAAGCAAATCAGACTTTGAATGCAGCGAGATATAGTGAAGAATAAATAGTGAAGCTTACCAAAAGCAAGTGATATTGGATTGAAGAGAGCTCTTCGGTCGGGATCACTTCACCGTCTAATCCCCTCTATGAAAGATAAATAAGATAAGTTAATCATCTAGAATAATTTCCAAGTACAACTCTTCATGGACGAAACAATAATAACTACGGATTAATCAACGACAAATAGTATTTGCGCAGCACGAAAGAAGCATTTGTAGCTGTGGCGGGAAAATTGAAAACATCAGTTACTTCCTTCCATCTTTTCTCTCTAACAATCTGGACAACTCAAGTGGGCACAAAATCACCTTTAAAAATCACTTGGTTACTTCCTTCCATCTTTTACGTTAACGAGTGAATAATTGAACTATTGCACTAGTTTATAAATACAACAAATCAGCAAATGAAAGTACCAGCGCTGCAAATTCCTTCCATCTTTTATGTTCCGTGTACCGACTTAAAGCAAATACCTTTTTAGATACTCTAAGCACCACTTAAGGGCTTCCCCTAGAATCGAAGTACCAGCGCTGCAAATACCTTTTTAGTTACCTAAAAGCAGCTTCTTTCTATCATATATTTTCGCTTATCTGCTAACAATTCTTTTGGGATTCAAATTCATACTTGAGAAGTCATTCAAAGTATTTCTCAAAATCACGTCACCTTAAAATCTCTAACATTGACAGATCCATTGAGAACCTTTAATCTGAAGAAAAAGGCCAACATAACCTAAAGCCCTTGGGTTTCCCTCAATTTAACATGCACAACATCTTGAACTCAGTAAGCAAACCGCTAGAAAGGTCAAGCATACAACAAAAGAATATGTTATTTGACTTATTTCTATAAATGCTGAGTCATTTTCCTGCCATGCATCTTTTTTAAATGCATTCACGTACTTGAACTCAGAGAATTTGCACTAAATCCATGCATAGTGCCACTTATTTCTATAATCTGTTTACTGCCCCCGAAAAGGGATTTGTGTAGAACGTAAGAGCAAAGGCTATTCTTGTCGAACCAATGCAATGAAATGTCAAAAATGTATTGATTCCAATCGCTCATGTGCGATTCCAATCCAATCAACCAACATAGATGTTGGATAATACCTTCTCGATACCACCACGCCAAGTGACCTCCACAAAAAGCCGATGCAAATCTAGGTCCTTTCCCCTATAATAGAATCCTACAAAAAGCGGACATTTGCAAAGTCAAGTATTAGAATGGTCACCAAGAAATTGACATGCGCTTAGTGGAATACATAAAACCCCACCCAGGCCAACCCATTTTCCCAAACTCTCTCATGCTCTAAAATTCTTACCAACTCTCACAACAATACTGTCCAATAATTAATTAATAGACCATTTATCGTCGAAATTACTCAAATAATTGAATGGAACCTATTATTGTCATACGGAGAGGATCATCATCTAGTACAGTTGTAAACTGGAGTATATGGAAATGTGATGTGCATCGAGCAACAAAAAGAAATGCTAACAAAAAAACTAAACAAATTAAAGCTCCAGCTTACAATCGCATGATTGGTGAAATGTGATGTGCATCGAGCAATTTTTTGGTACCACAAAGAGAGCTTACCGTCGAGGAGCACGAGGAGTAGCTGAGCACAACGGTTTTTGCCTACTTGATTCTTTATCTCGTTCGTGTGTGCGAAAGAGAGAGAGAGAGAGAGAGTGGCTTCTTCCCACAGCGAACGGTGAGACGGTGATGGATATCTTCTAGGGTTTTTGCGAGACGGTGATGGATATCTTCTAGGGTGTTTGCGTGAGAGAGGGAAAGAGTGAGAAATTTTGGGGATTTCATGAAGTGGCGCCCAAAATGAAAGCTCTGGGATTCAATCGCGCCCTTACAATTTGGGGAAGATTTCATCACAGCTTCAGAGCGTGATGGAAAGCCCAGATATTTTCCGCAAATTGGTTTCCATCTCAGTTTGGGAAGATTTCCATCACACCTGATAAGCGTGATGTTTCATCTCCGCGTTTGGGGAGTCTACCATCACAGCTCATAAGCGTGATGGATGTGGAGGTTTTAAGCGTGAATTCAATCACGCTTACAAAAGGCGTGATCAAAAAAAGATTGTATCTCGGCTTTTGTACGGTGGAGAAAAAGGTGTAGCTTTTATCACACTTTATTTGGTAAAGCGAGATCAAAACTTTACCCCTAAAAACTTTATCACGCTTTGGCTAAAAGTGAGATGGTTTAAAAATTCCTGGTGTGATCCATTTGTGTTATTGTAGTAGTGTAAAGAGTATTCAGTAACAGTTTTTTGTACTAAATTGTCATTAATTACAAATTAGAGACCACGCACTAAAAAATTGCTACTGAATACTCTTTAGCAACACACTTTTAGTGACAACCTAGTGACAAAATCGTTGTCACTAAAGATCATTTTTTTTTGTAGTGTGTTTTACCCCGTTTTATGTGGTTTTGATTAGCCCCTCTATGGGTGCAATGTGTACCTCTCTGCGTGGAGTATTTTATTCTAAATTTCATCTGGATTATGTTTAATGGTTTGAGCTGGATGTCCCTTAGGATTCTCTACTACTAAATTGAGGACGGATTCTGTGATGACACTTAGTGCGGGTCTACTTTGGCAGGTGTGTCTGTGAGCTTAGAAGTTTGTGTGCTTTTTCAGTAGCACGGGTTTTAGATTTTGGTAGTTTTGGTTTATCTGTGATGTAATCTTTCCGGATGGCTATTCATGATATGAATTGACTGTTTTAAAAGAAAGAAAAGAAAAGAAAAGACGCGTGTACGTAGGGGACCATGTTCAATGTAACCTAAGTGCCTATAAATGGATAAGATGAATTGTGCCAACTGCCATGTTACATGAGACCCACCTCATATGACTACGTAAGAGAGAGCGTTACAAATAATCATTTCTTGGAAAAGGAATTCGGATTGCGGACCTCGCTCTGTTATGTACGTATATATTTCTTTAGCGATTTACGACCTTATACATGTTGGGAGTTTGTACGATGCATCGATCCTACTACATTGTACACAAGGCACTTTATTTTGGAGAAAATGACACAGAGTCCGCTATATCAATTTGATCCAATATTTTGGGGAGTAATGACAGAGTCCACCACATCAATTGAGCCCAATATACACTTATAAGGTTCATAAGTCACCCAATTATATATTACGGTCCAACTATTTTTCATTTTTTTTCAATATAGAACTTAATGTTTCTACATGTTCCAACGATACCATTCTTCTCTGGAGTCCTTGAAGACACCAATTCAGGTGTCTTCTAAGTTCTAACCCTTTTATCATTGAGGACTGTTGAGCTCAGACCAAGCTAGACAGTAGTCAGTAGACACATGTAGTATTGGTGAGTGAATCCGAATGGCATAAAATTAAGGACCGATAAAACGAATTGAGTGACTGTGTACCAAATTCGTTCTGTCTCTCTATGTCGTAATTTTTTCATATTACGAAAAGTCAGTGCTATTTTTTGGATAATGGAGTAGGAAAAAAAAATACTTTTTTCATTGTTTTTCAGAATTTCACACTAATATAATGATCTCTCATTTAGTTCTATAAAGAGAAATACTTATTTACGGATCCTCTGTAAACAAGGAGTTTGCGTCAAGCAAATTCGGGTCGTACATTATGTGATCCAATAGTCTGGATCAATGCGTGCTCTCTCTCCTCCTTAAAAGCATATTCAGATTTAAAAATAAAAGCAAAAATTCGCGTCTTCCAATCAGCGGTACAGGTGGCTGCACCGGTTCTTGATCAGGTGGTTGCTACGGTTTTGTCTGTGGTAGCACCGACTGTTCAGGGCGTAGTTTCCGGTGCGGCACAGGTGGTTGGACCGGCTATTCAGGCCCAGGGTGTAGTTTCTGGCACGTCAGAGGTGGTTGCACCGGCTGTTCAGGGTGTTGAGGCCGTTTCTGCTGCGGCGCTGCGCATGTCTCGTTGGTGGCAGGGCAGGCGGCTACTGCATTTAATGGCCAGTGGCCACTGAATCGCAAGAAGTAGTAGTTTGGTTGTTAGAGCAGCATAGTGCCGAATTTGGCATTCGGTTGAATTTTGGAACAATTTAACTTTTGCCAGTTTGTTTGGTGTGGTATTTTTGCCCGGAACACAGCCTTTTTTGTTTGAACCTTTGTCCCAACGACGAATTTCAGAACAACTTATTTGCTTTTGTATCACTCCCATTATTGTTTTAATCTGAACCATTCATCTTGTAGAGCCCATAGGGTATTGCAGCATGCGGCTGCCGTCTTAGCGTAAGCCAGAAATGAGCGTAGTGGTGTTAGTATTGAACAGAATTTTCATGCAAAAAATTTCCAGATGATGTTATTTTGGAGAATGCAATAGTCGAATGGTGTCTATTTCCAACGGCAATTGTAGCGCAATTTTTGAGTTGTACAATCAGAAACGCAAAAAAAAATCAACAAAACATTTAACATCATTGCTTCAAATAAGGGCACAATCCTCTTTTCTTCTTTTGTTTTTCTTTTTCAACAAAAAATGGAAATGCAGGAATGGTACCCGTCACATCCGTCAGAAATTATAGCCCCGTCACTCCACACTACACTTGTATACCGCTATGCGATCCCACCGACTTATGTCGGGACCAAAGCTAAGGTCTCACTACTTGTAGGTGATTTTAGAAATATGTTTAGCCCTAATGAGAGGCTATGTAGTGTTGAACTTGGGTCTTGCCCTACCAAGTTCAAGTTTTTAACTACTGAACCAACCCCTCGTTGGTGCACAATCAACCCTTCATTAAAAGAAGAGTGATTCTGATATGAAATCAAATTGGGTATAACGAAAAATACTATTCAACGGAAATTAAAAAATTTCTCATCAACTATGGACAGATCAATTCCTAAAAAGAGAAGTTGAAAATAAAAAAGGTTACTCTAACTCATTCATACATGAGATACGAAAAGGTAAACTCATCTCAGCCATTGAAACTTCTACTAACCAATATGGGCCCTCGAATCAAAATTTAATGGCTGAGATTTATAGAAATTCGAAAACACTCAACTCCCTTATTTTAGAGATAACTGATAAGCTTTTAATCTCACTCTACGGCGAGCATTGATAATGCAATTACTCCCTCCGTCCCATTTTGTTTGTTCATTATTTCTTTTGTCTTCTTTGTTTCAATTGATTTTACCTCTCAATCTATAGAATTTTTCATGATTTCGAAAATTTTGAACTCCATTATAGAACAAATTAAAATCTATCAAATAAAATCAATGCTGCATATTATTTAAGATTCATATTGAAAGATATAGCCAATAGATACAAGAGACGAAAGAAATAATGGACAAACAAAATGGGACGGATGGAGTAGATAATTTCGGATGGATGAGAATATTATTTAGCTATTAGCTTATATTGTATGCAAAGCATTAAGAATCTCTTTAACTATTAGCTTATATTGTACGCAAAGCATCCCCTTGGTTAACTTTATTTTCTAGTAGTACTACTTATTAATGAACTCTTGGATGAAAAGCCAAACTGTGTTATAAAAAGTGCTGCAGCTGCATGCAGGTGATCATCAGCACAAACCAGAATACATTTAATTGGAACCACAACAAGAACTAGCAAGATGTTTTCGGCTGTTCAGGGCATAGTTTCTGCAGCGACACAGGTGGTTGCTCCAGTTGCTGCTCAGGCCGTTTCTGCTGCTGCACAGGTTCTACCTGCTGTTCAGGGCGTAGTTTCTGGGGCGACACTGGTGGTAGCACCGGCAGTTCAAGGCATAGTTTCTGGCGCGGCACAGGTGGTAGCACCGGCAGTTCAAGGCATAGTTTTTGGAGCGGCACATGTGGTAACACCGGCTGTTCAAGGAGTTTCTGGCGCGGCACAGATGGTTGCACCGGTTGTACCTGCTCTAGCACCGGCTTTTCCGGTTGTTTTTGATGCAGTTCAGATAGTTTCTGTTGCTCTTCCGGTGGTTGCAACGGTTGTGCCTGTGCTCGCACCGGCTTTGCCTGCTGTTTCTATAGCTGTTCAAGCAGTTTCCGTCGTGACGCAGGTATCGTTGGTGGCAGGACTGGCTGCTGCTGCTTTTAATGCATTGACTCGCAAGAAGAAGTAGGAGTTTGGTTCATAAAGCAGCACAGTGCCGAAGTTAGCATTCGATGAAATTTCTGAAGAAATTATTTGCTTTTGTATCTTCTACTTCAATTATGATAATATAATTCGAAAACAAGGAAACGAAGCAAAAAATTTCTAATAGAGAAACCAAGATTTTGGCTCTTGGTTAATTTAGGTTTTTTTTTTTTAATCGGAAAATTGGTTAATATCGTTAATTGCTTTCTCCTTAAATGAAGCACTCGTAGCCCGTAGTTCTTGTTCTTCCGGTTCATCTGTAGAGCCTTCCTCAATTTGTTGCATCCTAAGACTACCAAACCAAATCAAGTTTTATGTCTCAATTAATTGAGGTCGGCTACATGAATCATTTTTCTTTATTGAGCTCTGTTAAGTGCTACTTGTTCACTTAAACCTATTAGACTCAAATCTTTGCGCACTACCGCATCGAATGTCAATTTGGGTCTTCTCATCCCCAGAATGTTCCAAAGCTATCATATTCACCCTCTTAACTGCTACATCCATTGGTCTACGGTGGACATGTGCTCAAACCACCTTAACCTATTTTCCCTCAACTTCTCCTATAGGTGTTACACGTCCTACCATCTCTCGACTGTTTCATTTCTAATCCTATTTCGTTTCGTCTTACCACACATCCACCGCAACATTCTCATTTTCACTACACTTACCTTGTTCACGTGTTGTTTTTTAATAGGCCAGCATTTTGTCCCGTAAAATAGCTAATGAGGAAAAATTCATTCACCCATCGAAAAAATTCTCTCATTAATTTTAGATTAGGACACATAGTGTTGTGAAATTTTATAGTACTCGCACGCGCACGAATCGGATTGAAGTATAGCAATGCAAGTGCGAGGTCGAACCCACAAGAGCTTATGTTTATTTTTTTATAGGAAAACTAAATTAACTTAAACTGATTAAACCGTAACCTAGTTCCCAAAAGTTGTAAATTGTTTTATGGAAAAAAGTTAAACTAAAAATGACAAAGAAAATAGTTAAACTATAATGGCAAAGCAAGTGAAGATTACCAATTGAGAAAAATAACTAGAATTTCGGAATCCACACCCATGCATTTATAGTGACTTTTAACAAACTTCGATTTATTTTTTTCTACTTCTCTTCACAGTAATTTGATGGTTAAACTCTATTACCGTGAAAAATATCTTTGTTAAGCTTGTTTTAAAAGAAATGAATTTATGTACACTTTTCCTCGCCTCAAAGTTCAAGACACAAAAAATCCAATGTATCCGTTACCAAACAAATCACGACGGATATCCAATACTTGAAATTAAAATTTCATAACCAGGCAAAATAATTAACCAGTAAATGAATAAAAATAAATAAAACTTTACTTCCAACCGTGTACTCGAGATCTCACAATTACCTTAGCCGTGGCCTTCTCCGTGATATCTCACAAGGAAGCCCTTCTCTTCCTTTTTATAATGGACGGCCTAGTGTATGCCTTAGGAAGCCTCACCAATTTCCTTTCTCAAAAGGTCGGCAGTTCACAAGGGAAAAGAACTCCTTTCCAATAAAATCAACTTCTTCTTTGGCAGTATATTACTATATAGTATATATATACTTCTTCCTTGTAAATTCTTCCAATTCCATTTCCAAACCAGTGGAACTCTTGTCCAATACTTGCCATATTGCTTTGCACGTGAATATCCTCTCCAAGATTGACTCCGAATTTTGCTTCCACGCCAAGTCAAATCATATTGAGCCTCTGAATACATCTTCTACTAGCCAGACCTACGTCTTCTAATTGAAGTCGAATATTAATGAATCCAACAGCCGAAGCATAAGTTGTTATCATCTTTTTCCTGCAAAATAAATAATTAAGTGGAAGTAACCGAAAATATAATAATCTTTATCAATTTCTATGATGTAATCCATTGAAAGCATAATAGACAAAAAAAAAAAAAAAAAGGGAATTCCATTGGGTGGTCCAAGATCAAGCTTTAATCACACTTGTAGATTAATTACCCAAAAGAAAGAAATGATTTTGGCATTCCAATTTTTGATAACAACGTCCCAATATTTGTCTTTTAGCGATCATGTGATGTATGTATTTAGGACATTAATAGACAAATATTAAAATGTGGTAATGAAAAAGTGGTGTGTGAAAATCGATTACTAGAAACAACAATAACAATAAGCTTACCCCCTGTAAAAGCCTCACTCCAAATCTTTAGCCACCTACATTAAGAAATCATGTCTTTTCAACGGGGGTCCATTGCTCTAAAATAATTGAATTGTCCTCTTTTTTATTTTTTATTTTTACATACTGTAAAGGGTATAATTGTTATGCAATCTATTTTGTGAATCATAGTTATTGACAAAAGAAACCCCTTAACTTTGATCTTCCAATGTCTTTACTTTATTTGTCCAATACTTGAAACTCCAATGGTTTTTTTACCTCTTAAATAAATTTAAAAAAAAACAGTTCGAAATGATTCATTTGAATACGTTATCTAATTTTGTTGTTTGAAATTGAATTTAAAATTTTCAGATGATTTCTTTGCTTGAAATTAGTTTGAATGTCAAGGAAACTATTGCGTTGACAACATATTTTAAAATAATTGAGCTTAAAAAATTAAGATCCAAACAATACGTTCTTCATGCAGCCATGTATCATGTAGACCAATATTTCAAAAGAAATTTGCTGCAGTACATTGGTGGATGTAGAATATTAGTATAAAGGGGAAATTAGTCTAAAGTCCAAAGGTAGGGACTTATTGGGTCATTAATCCAGGCTAAGTTCTAATAATGTCTCGTGTCCACTGTTTTAAAAATGTTGCCCTCTAAAATCCTATAAAGGACAAAAATATCCCGTCGATGATCTTCACGTGGGAGCCTCTCGCTCCTCTCTAGCCCAAGCTGTCACTTTACTCTTTACAAATTGTATTCAGTGGCTTTTTTTTTTTTTTATAGAATTTAGGCACTTTCAAAAGGTACCCCACGATTTAGGTTTTAGGGTGCACTTTCCTATTATAGGATTTTAGTGATTTAGGCACTTTCATAGGGTACCCTAGGGTTTGAGGCACTTTCATAAGGTACCTTAGAGTTTTAGGCACTTTCATAGAGTACTCTAGGTTTAGGTTTTAGGGTGCACTGTCCTATTATAGGGTTTTAGTGGTTTAGGCACTTTCATAGGGTACCCTAGGGGTTTAGGCACTTTCATAGGGTACCCTAGAATTTTAGGCACTTTCATAGGGTACAAACTCTTTTGGCACTTTCATACGCTACAAACTTTTTTTTGGAAAAAAAAAAAAAAAAAATGCCAGCGTTAGGACTGGATAGGTTATAAACTTATTTGGTAGATTAATGAGGTTACAAATTCTTTACCTAGGACTTTTGAACAAGTCGCCCTAGTATAAAACACTATGCAATTTTGAAGGTATAAACTTGTTAGTAGATTCTCAAGGGTTGTCACACTAAATTTAATTTTTGACATCAAAGTATAAGTGAAAAATTAAAAATTCTCAAAAAATAATGGGATATGGGCTATATAGTCCTGCTCTCACCTCTCCGTCGAGTAGAGGTGAAATCAGGTCGGTTCGATGATGACTTATTGGCATTGCATTCGGTCTAGAAAATGATGGAGATAAGACTATTCAAAATCTTCGGTGGATCAAAATCAGTTTGGGATTGTTTATTTGTTTTTGTCATTCATTATTGCTAATCTATTACTACATGGGAGGGAGAGAATGAGACTCAATCCCGAAATGCAGTGTGGAGCATCCAAGAGCTCTACCACATTAGATTTGGTCGTTTTTTCCCCCTAGATTTTTGGGCTTGAGCTTCAAGACTATTAAAATATAAAACCCCCCATTCAAGGCCACCAAAATACCAAACCACCGGTCTAAAACTACAAAATATCTGACTACTAGAATATCAAAATTTCTATTGATTTTATCGGTCCCAAATGTATATTTCGGTTCGATCAATTAGGGAGTATTTTCAAGTACTTGAGGCCGAACTGGAAATTAAAATTTTACAGTAAAAAAAAATCAAAACAAATCGGGACCAAACCTAAACCGAACCACCTTTACTATTTTCCAATCGGATTTTGCTGGGTCCATTCGATTTTCTCAGTTACTTCACCCGTCCACCTGTTAGTGGTTCTTTTACTTCTTTGCGATAAAATAATTAAGTGCGAGCGTGTCAGAGAGAGTTTCAATCTCCTCCCTCGGATGAACTTTGGAAAAACCAAATATAATCAGACGATTGTGTTTTAATGGTTCAAATACCTCACTTAAGAGGATTTTCTTTCAAAGTGAAGAAATACAAACCAATTTACTTAGGAAATTAAAGAACAATCAAGAAACAAGAGACTTTGATTAATAAATCAAAGATAGACTTAGTTCGAAATTGTCTTCAACTTCAAATACAAGAACTGAGAACTTCGAACAGATGATCGTTACAAGAACAACCAAAATTAATCCTAACTACTTCCTAATCTACTTCCTACACTACTTCGAACTGGGTTCGACATCCTAAAACTACTTGCCAATGAACAAACCAAACATCATTTGTTTGATAGTTGTTTGTTGAAGATTTGTCCGGGGTTTTCACTCTTCAATTTCTTCTATTTATAGACGCTGCTTGCAGTTTGAACTTCCCGCCCAGTGAATTTGAATTTGGCTTGCTTTGAACTCTAACTTCTACTCTTTGAGTTCGCAGTTTCTTCTTTCCCCCATGTCTAAATTTGAATTCTTCCAACTCTTCCTTTAGAAGCTTTGATTTTGAATCTGGACAGTTACTCAGAATAACTCAAATGATTATTAGTTAAGGAGATAACTGCCTTTCAAAATATACTCCACGTGTCTTAACTGCCACTTTGCCCTGTTTCACAAGTTTATACGTGGAAATTCATGTGTTTAGCAGTTGATATCATGGCTTCGAAGTTCATTTATACCAGCAATGGTTCGTAACTGCCAATAACTGCTTTTTCCAATTTGAGAAACAATACGACATCGTATTTACCCAATTTTGTTTTATTAATCCAGTGTGTTTTCATTGACAGATATGTGCCAACATTTGGCATCCTTGATTACGTGTCAATTAATTATTGGATTTGTTAATTTTATATGTAAACATACCCCCCACATTAACATCGTTGTTCAAAAGATTTGAATAAGTGTTAGTGTGCCCTTTGCTGCTTCGCCTTTCTATAAACTTCAAGAAAGAGAGAAAGTTATTCAGATTGATCTCGAGTATTTCACACGTTCCCAATGATAATGGGCAGTTAATCCACACGTTCTCCATCTTCAAGAATTTAAATCGTTTCCAACTTAAAGTTTTTTGCCTATAAAAGGACTTAATTACTGGTAAAGATCAATCATCAATCTACATCGTAAACTGACTTTTATCCTAACCCAACCATGACTGACATTTCCAATACCCAAAATGCCTTTGAAAACTTGGCTCTTCATGATCCAATCCCTGTTGATACTAGAAATGTTGTCACACCAATCATTGGTGAGATTCGAAGGGATCGTTCTTATGTGGTAATTGAAGCAGAGGATTCTGAGCCCATTGATCCATGGAATCCTCCAACTTCTCCTACTCCCAAACCCTTTCTATGGGGTTTACCATCTGAAATAGTGGTGGTAAAGATGGATGATCATGCTGGTTATAAAGGTTGGAGTAAGTATCGCTCATTAGCTATGAGCAGGTATTTAACTCCCTTCATTAGATGTGATTCCAATATAATAATGTTTGACAGCCTCATTGCTACTTGTCTCACCCCTTTGTTTTTTAAAGTTTGTGAGGATGAAAGATCTGGCTTTGCTGATTATGGTGAACTTAAATAGAGAGCCAATAGACAATATATCTATTGGTTAAATGAGGTTCGAAGGCCTCGCTTTGAAGGAAATTTCATTGATCCTGCTAACCTTTCTCTTCGAACTCTTCCAGAAAACCCAGATTGGTTCCAAGAGTTAAAGAATATCAAATTCGATCCTATTATTTATCATGCTGATTATTCTTACTCTCTTTATTCGCAATCTGATTCTATTAAAGCCAAAGAGTTGTTGGCTGCATTTGCTTTTTTAGAGATAGGGATTCTTGAAGAAGATATCTCTTACAAAAACTTCTTATGGGCTTGTGAGACTCTTCAATGTACCATCTCTAAGCAGGCTGGCGCTTTTCTCCATTCTTTTCTGAGTCAACTCCCTCTCCTACGAATGTGGATGAAAAACAACACTGCTGCTTTTGTGTTCAATCAAGATCTTCACGAGTATGAAATACTTCATGATCGAATCACTAAGCTTCATAATAAGATTGAACATCTGAAGGGAGATTCCTTTGAAATCCCATCCGGAATTTCTAAAAGGCTTCGAAGGAGATTCAAAAGTTACATTAAAAGAAATACCTTCAAGTTGGCTAAATTCGAAATCAAAGCCAAAAATCTGGTTTTGGAAATCAGACCGTTGATTGAGAAGAAACTTAAGCTGGATGAAGAAGAGAGGAATAGGATGAAGGAAAAAGAATTTTTTAGCTTTTCCTGGGCAAGGTTTCATGCCTTAGTGACTTGGAGTTTTCCTCATTACTTCCAAGTCATCTCTACCCCAACAACTGTTCCACCATCAGTAGATGTTTAGTTCTCCTTTGAATGTAATAGGATCTTCTTAGTAGTATGTAATTTCTCTTTATTAATGTAATTTCAGTTCTTTTCTATGGTTTAATTTGTATTTCTTAATGCTTTTCGAAGCACCTTAAGATACTCTAAACCAATTCGAACTCATGATAAACAAAACACGATGAGGTGTATTTTATTTCATTCAAACCAATAAAATGGTTTGAAGTCATGATAATTTAAAACTGAAAAGAGGCATTATTTACGGGTAAAAAATTCAAATTTGGGCCCAACATAATACAAGCCCAATTAATTTTCCTGAATATTTGACCTGAACCGCTGCTCCGTTTCGTCACAACGTATAAATCTTAGGGCTTGAAACGTCTTCATTACACATTCAAACTTTCATACGCTTTGTATTCCCTCCTTCATTTATCTGAAATCCAAATTTGGTTTTTAACCCTTGAGGAGATTCCAACCAATTCCAGCCATTTGGGATGTTTTTGAACCATCGAACCACATTTTCCATGGTTTAATTGTTATTGTATCAACATCTGCTATTTCTGGAGTCTCAATCCCATTCGGATGATCAGCCAAAAAGTTAGCTAATGCTTGCCCTTTAACTGATTTTTGAGGAACATACTCTAGATTGAACTCAATTAAAGATACAATCCATTTCCCAATCCTGCCACTAAGTACAGGTTAAGATAACATATATTTCATAACATCAGTCTGGGAAATTACATAAGTTACTCTAGGCATCATATAGTACCTGAGTTTCTTCGAAGCAAGGAACAAAGTTAAACATAACTTTTCTACTGCAGAATACCTACTTTCACAATTATTAAGAAATCTACTTAGATAATAGATAGCTTGCTCCTTTCCTTCTTCATTGTCTTGAGCCAACAAAACTCCAATTGAGTCATAATTTGCTGCCAAATACAACTTAACAGGCTCTCCCTTTGTAGGTGGAACAAGAGCTGGTGGATTAATCAAATACTCCTTGATGGCCTTAAAAGCATCATCATGCTCCTTTGTCCATTCGAAGTTCTCTTCATCCTTCAATTTCAACAAAGAAGAAAAGACTTTAGTTTTTCCTGTAGTATTGGATATAAATCTTCGAAGAAAATTTAGTTGACCAAGAAACTTTTGAAGCTCTTTCTTATTCGAAGGAGGTTTTGCCTCAATAATAGCTTTAGTTTTATTGTTATCAACTTGAATACCTTTGCTGTGGACTAGATATCCTAAAAAGTTACCTGCTGTTACTCCAAAAGCACACTTAGCAGGATTCAACTTCAGTTGATAATGCTTCATCTTTGAAAAAGCTATTTTCAAATGTTCTACAGGATCATCAATAGATTTTGATTTGACAATAATGTCATCTATGTAGCATTCTAAAAAACCCCCAACTATTTCATGAAAAATAGTGTTCATAGCTCTTTGATAAGTAGCACCAGCATTTTTTAGCCCAAAAGGCATCTTGACCCATTCGAAGGTCCCAAGATTGCCAGGGGCTCTAAATGCAGTTTTATGAACATCTTCTTCAGCTATACAAATTTGATTATACCCTGAATGTCCATCCATAATAGACATGATCTTGTGGCCTGCGGAACTGTCCACAAGCATATCTACTACAGGCATTGGGTATTCATCCTTAGGGGTTGCAACATTTAAGTTTCTAAAATCAATGCAAACCCTAATCTTCCCATTTTTCTTAATAACAGGAACAATATTTGATAGCCATTCTACATATCTTGCTGTTCTAATAAAACCAGCAATTAAAAGGTTTTGAATTTCCTTTTTAACCAACGAAATGGTTTCAGGAGACATCTTTCTTGGAAGTTGTTTGAAAGGTTTGCAATTAGATTTAATAGGTAATCTATGCTCAACTAAATCTCTATCCAAACCTGTTAATTCTTTGTAACTCCAAGCAAAGCATTCTTTGTTCTCTTTAAGCACTGTGATCAACCTTGCCTTTGAAGCAGCATCAAGTTCTTTGTTGATTTGAACAGTGTTTGGAACAATTCCTGCTCCCAATTCCACTTCTTCTAAAGGATCTTGGGAATAGACATGACCAACTAAGGCCTTATTGAATTCGAATGGCTCCAACCCCCAGTCAGATTTCTCAGCCAATAACTCTTCCCAATCATTTGTTTCTTGTAACCTTTGCTCTACTTCTAGAGCCATAAACTTAACTAAAGCCAATGAATTGGCTTCTTCGAACTCTGTCTTGGACTCACATCCAAGCAGCTTCATCCGGTAAATCGTCTGATTCATAATCAACTGCTTGTTTGAGCTTAGATTTTAACTCTGCCAATTCTCCAATTTCCAATACATTGGATGGAGGGATGGTAGGTTGTGCAATTTCACTTAGAGGAATGATTTCGGGTTTATACATTTCAGCCTCTGCACAATTTGTTGAAGTACTGAAAGGATGTGGGTCTGCTTTCACCTCTTCAACCCCCACTTCTTTCCCATTTTCATATTTTACAATCATCAAAGTTTGATGAATCGAAGATGGAATACAACCATTGACATAAATCCAATCCCTACCAAGCAAGGCATTATACTTACTTGTGAAAGTATCCACAACAAAAAAGGCTGTATCAGTTTCTACCTGGCCAACTTTCAGGCGTATAGAAACAACTCCCTTAGGACTTTTACTCTCACTGGTAAAACCAGCGATTGAGGTGCTTGTTGGGATCAATCGAACCTTCTCTTTTCCCAACTTCTTCAAAGTCCTTGATGGCAGAATGTTAACTGCTGCACCATTGTCCACCAAAACTCTGTTTAACAGGATTCCATCAAATGAAGCGATATATATATATATATAATGGTTTCAAATGGTGCCTCATATCATTCGAAGGTGATCTGAAAGGAAAAGAAATGTTAGCACAATTCAAATCAACAATCAGAGGATAATCAGAATTCATTTCTGTTTCTGGAATAAAAGTTGCCTTCTCTTTGGAGGTTACTTCTGGTTCCTCCGTTGTATTAACCATAATCATGAAATCTTCCTCCTCTTCCTCCTTTTGAATTTTGGAAATTAAAGCTCCCCAACCATCATTCCAACCATTGTCATATGTAAGATCATAGTCATCATAACTTGATACATCAATGATCTCCATAGGAGTCACTTTTGGTTGTAATGCCCTTCGAACTGGTGAACAATCTGGTCCAAAAGGACCAAAGTTTGCAAATGAAGGAGCAACCATATTTATTTGCACTTTAGGTAAGGTTCCAAATTGAATGGTCCTTTTTTCCTGAACTAATACCTTTGATCCAACTTCTGCTAGATCCCCTTTTTCAGAAAGCTCTGCTGCAGAAGTTTCCATAGGAGAGAATGTTTCAACAGGTGATGAATTCATTCCTCCACTCTCTTCCTGTTCCACTATCATGGCCTCTAATAAGCCAGATTGATAGCTTGCCAAGGAATTTGGTGAAGTTGGACTATTTTGGGGTACCTCACTGTCCATTCTTGCAGCCAAACTCTCTAGTGTTTCCCTTTCTGATTGAGTAAACCCTCTTCGAAGAGATTCCTCAGAATCTTCTCTTCAAAGTCTATTAAACCTTGGATTAAATTTATCACCATCATTGGGATTTTCTTTAGATGCATATTCTTCCATTTGAAAACTAGTGTACCTCCTTTGCAATTTCCTCTTCTGAGTCCGCGTCAACATAGGAATCATTTGAGGTGCCTTGGTCTTTGGATCTCGAACCACTATCCATTGTCCAGCAGGAGAATTTGGAGGTTTGATCATTTTATTTCCAACTGTAGAAGAGGCTTTGTATCCTTGGAAAAGTTCTGGTTTGACTTTCTTCAAAAACCAATCAGGAACTCCCTTTACCAAAGAAAATTGTTCACCTTGTTCTTCATTTTCCTGATTCATGGGGGCCTTTCCAGTGTTAACCTTCTTCAAAGGAGGATAATCTCTCTTCGAAGTTGGTGGAACTGGACTAAAAGGTACATTTCTTTTAGAAACCAACCAAGGCTTCTCTTTCTTTTCATGGATTGTGTTTACCCAAGGTTTTCTTTCATTATTGCGATCTAAAGCTTTTCTTTCCATCCTTTTTGGAAAGAAATCAACCCCCTGTCGATCCAAGTCTTTAAAAATCAAATAATTGGCTCTACATTCCATGCATAAACATTCTAAAAAAGAAGCTTTGAGCATAGGAAGATGAGACTGCTTGAATCCTTTTTTAGATGAACTCTCTGTTGTATATCTTGGCTTACTGGTTCTGTAAGTATCATTTCGAATTTGACCAACATTTGGTCTTCCTCTACCAAATTGCACAGAGTTCATTTCAACATGCACTTGTTTACTCTGCCACACTTCTCGAACAGTCTTGGCCAATGATGTTGGCACATTAGTGTTGGCAGTCACTTCTTCAATCTTTGGAAATGGATCAGTATCAATCCCCATAGCCTTTTCTGGAAACATGATCCTTCCTTTCTTGATCTGTTCTTGAATCCTATCACGGAAAACATTGCAATTTTTAGTTGAATGAGTCCAAGAAGCGTGCCACTTACAATAATTCTTTCCTTTTATTTCTTCCAAAGTTGGAAGTTTAACATTTTCAGGAAGTTTGATAAACTTTTTCTTCAAAAGGTAATCAAAGATTTCATCTGCTTTAGAAACATCAAATGAATACACTTTGCTAATTGCTTTCTTGTTACTCCTTGGTGCTATAGAATAATCTTTTCGAACCAGACATTCACACACACAAGGATCATGTTCAATAATTTCAGCAGCATCGATTTCATAAGTAGGATCCTTATAGTAAGTAGAATAGGAAGAATTATTCCTATCAACATCTTCTTCTAACAAAGATTCATATCTAGATGCTTTGTAAGTTAAATCAACCAAATCCCTAAATTCAGTAGAATCAAACTTCTTTCTAAGTTCTCTACTTAGGCCATCTCTTGCTATTCTGACAAATTCAACTTCTGGCAATTGAAGTTTACATTTGTTTCTAGCCCTTTTAAACCTAGTGATAAACTGGGCAGCCTTTTCATCAGGTTTTTGTTTTAACCTTGCTAAATCAGCCATAGTAACTTCAGGCTCAGTTAAGTAAAATTGTGCATGGAATAATTCTTCCATCCTTTGCCAATTTGGAACTGACTCCGGAGTCAAATTAGAATACCATTCGAAGGCTGTTCCTGTCAAGGAATTAGAAAATAATTTCAACTTAATGAAACCATTGTTACCTAATTCTTTACACTGAGCAGTAAATCTAGCAATGTCTTCAGTAGTTGATTGTTTCTCATCCCCATGAAACAGTGTAAAATCAGGGATTTTAAATCCCCTTGGGACTTCGAACTGCCTATCTATCCATTCTGGATAAGGTTTTCTATAAGTCTGAGTTTGTACCCCCCGGTTTAGAGGTCCATAAACTTCTTGCATAAGACCTAATATTTCATTTCTAAGGGTGGAATTTCCTCTCAAATGAACATCTGCGTTTGTGTTTGGTTCCCAATTCACATTTCTTGTCGTATGATCTTCTGGAAACCTATCAAAAGGACCTTCAAAAGGTTGAGGCTGTTTGTAATCTCCTTCTTGCCTTACAAAAGGTTCATAAAGGTGATTCGAATGCACTCTTCCCATCTCTGGTATTCCTAGATACCTAGGAACTCCAATTTTCGGATTAGGCCTCCTTGAACTAACCCTATCAGTAAAATGGTTTCATGTATCATAATTGTATCCTTCACACCCATAATCATCATTTTTAAAACTTTTATCCCCATTTACACCATCAAAACTAGGTTTGAATGGGATACGAGTAGTTTGTTTAAATGTTTTCTTAGGTTTGGGAATTTGGGAATCATAAATTTTTGCAGGTTCATACCAAGATTCTGGTATTTCATCTACATTGATAGGCTCTTTCCCAGGTCTAGACTTATGTTTACTAGAACTAGCCTCTCCTTTATCTTTTTCAAATGAAGGTACAGGTTCATTTCTAGATTTTGATTGCTCTTCTAATTTTTGAAACATAAGTTTCTGGGTTTGAGCCAATTCCTTAAATGTAGCAATCATTTCAGCAAATTGGCTAGATAACACACTTCCTCCAATTTCTGGATTCTTTGGGTCATCAATTTGCACTGTCTTGTTATTCCTAGTGTTCATACGAGAATTTTGGCCAACTCCAACATTTGTATCTTGACCAATACGGGTTTCTGGACCTATTTGAGGTCCTTCAACTTGTTCATTCTCCCTAGGATTAACGTTATTCTCATCTTCTGGCGTTTGGCCAATTTGAGAATCATCTGTTTGCTTCCTAAGTTTTGGAGCCATTCAACACTTTCGTGTCCCACTGGGCGTGCCAAAAAATGTTAGTGGTTCTTTTACTTCTTTGCGATAAAATAATTAAGTGCGAGCGTGCCAGAGAGAGTTTCAATATCCTTCCTCAGATTAACTTTGGAAAAACCAAATATAATCAGGCGATTGTGTTTTAATGGTTCAAATACCTCACTTAAGAGGATTTTCTTTCAAAGTGAAGAAATGCAAACCAATTTACTTAGGAAATTAAAGAACAATAAAGAAACAAGAGACTTTGATTAATAAATCAAAGATAGACTTACTTCGAAATTGTCTTCAACTTCAAATACAAGAACTGAGAACTTCGAACAGATGATCGTTACAAGAACAACCAAAATTAATCCTAACTACTTCCTAATCTACTTCCTACACTACTTCGAACTGGGTTCGAAATCCTAAAACTACTTGCCAATGAACAAACCAAGCATCATTTGTTTGATAGCTGTTTGTTGAAGATTTGTCCGGGGTTTTCACTCTTCAATTTCTTCTATTTATAGACGCTGCTTGCAGTTTGAACTTCCCGCCCAGTGAATTTGAATTTGGCTTGCTTCGAACTCTAATTTCTACTATTTGAGTTCGCAGTTTCTTCTTTCCCCCATGTCTAAATTTGAATTCTTCCAACTCTTCCTTTAGAAGCTTTGATTTTGAATCTGGGCAGTTACTCAGAATAACTCAAATGATTATTAGTTAAGGAGATAACTGTCTTTCAAAATATACTCCACGTGTCTTAACTGCCACTTTGCCCTGTTTCACAAGTTTATACGTGGAAATTCATGTGTTTAGCAGTTGATATCATGGCTTCGAAGTTCATTTATACCAGCAATGGTTCGTAACTGCCAATAACTGCTTTTTCCAATTTGAGAAACAATACGACATCGTATTTACCCAATTTTGTTTTATTAATCCAGTGTGTTTTCATTGACAGATATGCGCCAACATTTGGCATCCTTGATTACGTGTCAATTAATTATTGGATTTGTTAATTTTATATGTAAACACCACCACCAGATGAGTAGACCTTTTTTTCTATTTGAAAGATTTTTTGACTATTTTCACCCACTGCCTTCATCTGTGTGTCTGTTTGTGTATTATTCTTTTTGTCTCTTTTGTTTCAACTAATTATATCTCTCAATCTATAATAATTTTTCATGATTTCGAAAACTTCGTATTATTGAGTGATAACTGGTAAGCTTTTAATCGCACTCTACGCCGAGCATTGATTGCGAGCTTTTATTTACTGATCTATGACATTGCCTTTTGTTAGTGCTATGGAAAAGGCTGCTAAAGAAATTGATTATATCTCTCAATCTATAATATTTTTCATAATTTCAAAAACTTTGTATTATAGAACAAATTAAAATTTATTTTACATATTATTTAAGATCCATATTGAAAGATATAGGCAATAGACACAAAAGAGACGAGAAATAATGGACAAACAAAATGGGACGGAGGGAGTATAATTTCGGATGGATGAGAATATTATTTAAGCTATTAGCTTATATTGTATGCAAAGCATTAGGCATCCCTTTAACTATTAGCTTATATTGTATGTAAAGCATCCCATTGGTTAACTTTATTTTCTAGTAGTACTACTTATTAATGAACTCTTGGATGAAAAGCCAAACTGTGATATAAAAAGTGCTGCAGCTGCTGCCTGCAGGTGATCATTAGCATTTAGCACAAACCAGAATACATTTAACAAGAACTAGCAAGATGTTTTCGGCTGTTCAGGGCATAGTTTCTGCAGCGACACAGGTGGTTGCTCCAGTTGCTGCTCAGGCCGTTTCTGCTGCTGCACAGGCTCTACCGGCTGTTCAGGGCGTAGTTTCTGGCGCGTCACAGGTGGTAGCACCGGCTGTCCAGGGTGTAGTTTCTGGCGCGGCACAGGTGGTTGCACCGGCTATTCAGGGCGCAGTTTCTGCAGCGACACAGGTGGTTGCTCCAGTTGCTACTCAGGCCGTTTCTGCTGCTGCACAGGTTCTCCCGGCGGTTGCTGCAGTGGGTGTTGTTGGGTGGGGCCTAATTACGCTCATAGCATCATTAGGCTCGGGCTCAGGAGGGAAAATGATGAAAGCTCCTGGAAGGAACTACCAAATGCCGAGAAAAGATTTTGAGAAATCCCCATCCAACTACTTCCGCGACCTTCGCAAGAAATAGGAATGGAATTCGTGGGATTTCGATTTCGATCCTAGCTTTGCTGTTATTTTCCTTTCTTTTGATTAGATGGTTTAGCTTGCTATGGTTTTCCTAAGGCGTTTACCATTGTACTACAACTCTGCTCTGATGATGCAGGTGTTTGTTACTTGGTTAAGCTATATAATGTAATGGTTTCTCTACATGGTTATTTATGCTTGATGTGATTTTGTTACGATATTCGTCTTATTGCTCGTTCGGATTGAGTGGTTGGGTAAGAAAAAACAAGAATTAGAATGTCTCACCAAATTACTGATTTGATTATAAATAGAGAGAAACGAGATTTGATGAAAAAAACTCCTCTTAATTTATCAGCCCAGGTTGAGAAATCCGTTAAACCAACAAACACAACGCGTAAAAAATAAGAAAAATAAAAAATAAGAGCACAAGGCCTAGAGATTTATTCAGTTTCTCAAGTACATATACAGCTCACAAGAGTTCCATAATGTAATATTAAAAATCCTAGAATTTTTTTATATGTTTATTCAAACCCTTAAATCCAAATACAGTCGGCTTCATTTTCTGAAACTTTTTGTCTAATTATTTTTTTCCGGGATTTATTACTTTTCATAATTTTTGTTTAGTTATTTGTTGTTTTTTTTATATTAATCATTGATATCGACAAGAAGAATCAGAAAAGTATAAAAATGAGAGCCTAAGTTTAAAATAGTTCATATAAAATGACACTTTAGACAAAATAACTATTTTTTTTTTCGTTTTTAGTGAATTTTTTTTTTCTTTTGGTTAGTATTTTGTACTTTTAGATTCCTCTTGTTGAGATGCTCGGTGATTAATCCAAAAAATATAACTTGTATATAACAAAAATTTAGAATATACGAACAAAACACAAAACAAAAAGAAAAAAAAAAGTTTAAAAGAATGGAGCAAGCACTTTTATCTTTTCACAATCACTCTCAGTGGGCAGTTTAAAGAATGGATTTAATGATACCCAACAAGTTAGAAAGAAAAATGCTTTTGATGAGTTCAATGAATGTGTTTTGAAAGGATTTTGATTTCATTATAAAGTTTAAGAAAAATGATACATACACTCCTTGGGAGTCACTCCCAACCACACCCTCTCTCACATGGGGTGTGGGGCCCAGATGTGGGGACCACACCCCATGTGAGAAAGGGTGTGGCTGGGAGTGGCTCCCAGGGAGTGTATGTATCGCCATTCAAAGTTTAATGGGAAAAGGACCAAAGTTGACAACTAGGGCCCAAGTGAGGCCTCGGAAATTGGAATATATTCCGACGAAGACTTTGTATTATTTTTTGGTATTATTTCTAAAACAACCCGTCTATGACTACACCACACTTAGGTACCCCGTGCACACTAGCCCATCTCAATCATTCAAAAGTGTTTTGGACGTTTCGGATTTTTTACAAACTATTCGCGCAAAGAGTTTAAACTATTCACGCAAATAGTTTATTTAAAATCCGGAATGACCAAAACTCTTTTTACAAACTATTCGCGCAAAGAGTACACTTGTGGAACCCAAGCATGGTGTACGCACATCATTTTCCATTTCCGAAATGATTAGAACTGCCCAAACGGAGTCTAAAGTTTTTCAAACTTCACCATATACAAAAACTCTTCCCTTCTCAGTTCTCACCCATCCACTAAAAACATCCAGCACATACAAAGCAGAGCTAGCACATAGTGGGAAATAGCAAGACCAGTAATCTGTCAACCGCCGCCGGGCGCTGGAAGTATTAACAAAGATTTGATTTGGCTCAAAATAAGAAGGAAATGGAGGATGAGGCACTAGACACGGTGGCGGTGGTGGAGGTTGTCGCGGCAGTGGTGGTTGGGGCTCTTATGGCGTGGGGCCTAATTAAGCTGGCGGTGGGGGTGGGTGCTTTTGTGGCGTGGAGTCTAACTAAACTTGTATCATCCTCAGAATCAGAAGATGAAAAAACTAATGAGAAAATGATGAAAGCCCCTGGAAGGGACTACAGAATGCCAAGGGATGAATTTGACAAATCCCCACCTGACTACTTCCGTCAACTTCGCAAGAAATAGGAATGGAAATTGTGGGATTTCAATTTCCTATCTTTGCTGTTATTTTCCTGTCTTTTAATTAGCTGGTTTAGCTCGCTATGGTATTTCCTAAGGTGTTTACCATTGTACTAGAATTCCGCTTTGTAAGATGGGTGTTGGTTAAAGCCTTAATCTAACGGTTTCTACATGGTTATTGTGGAAGGCGCTTCACTGGAGTTACTCTTTTGGTCCTTTTGATTTGGTACGGAGAGGAGGAGAGATGGCTGAACCTTGTTAAAACCCTAAGTGTTGGCTTGAGAAGAACACCTGCACACTGAACAATGTTGGGTTTTTCCCCAAGTCAAATGCCTTTGGAAAAGAAAAAGAATTTACATTTAGTGGCATTAGTTTTTTGCATGGGAATTGTTAGTGGTTTGGTGGAGTAATTACTTGATTTAGTTGTGGAATGGGTAAATGGTGCCAGCATGTTCCAAGGCAAATTGGTTGCTTGACTTGCTTCCGACCTCGGGAATACAAAATGTCATTAGTGCTCTTTTGTTCTGCCATGATTTGTATTTAAATGGGTCATGTTTGTGTGCATATGTAAGTGCCGTGTGTGAGATAGAAAAGAGAGAGATATGGAGAAAAAGAAAGAAAAATTGTAGTGTGTTTTTGAGAGTTGAGTGAGAATATTGGTGCGTGTGTGAGAGATAAAAATACATATGAGTGTAGGCTTGGGTTGGGTATTTTATCTCATTGTAACTCATCCAATATAGTGAAAAGTGTTTTCTCCCCCGTGGACGTACCCGATTTTGGGGAACCACATAAAATTGTTTGTGTTCTTTGTTTCGGTTTATTTGTGTGCGTGGTGTGTTTGTTTGGTCGATCCATAACAAACCACCGTGTTATTGAGAAGGCACTCCAACGGTCAAGTAAGTAACTGGAGAAGATGAAGTAAACTGGAAAACTGAGAGAGAGAGAGAGAGAGAGAGAGAGAGAGAGAGAGAGAGAGTGTGTGTTTTAGGAGAGTTATGAGTGTATTCAATGTGGAGAGAGAGATCTAGATTGAGGTAGGTGAGTGTTGTATTTATAAGCGAGGTAGGGCGTACCTTCCACGCCCCCACGCACGCTTCGCATGCACCGCCCGTACCTAACATCCCATGTGGTTTGATCAAAATGTCTTGGGCAAGCCCAATGTTTCGGCTGACGTCATGTCCAGTGTTTCAACTGACGTCATGTCCAGTGTTTCAACTGACGTCACGCCTGGAAGGTCAACTGGTCTGGGAGAACTCCCCGGTCAACCACATGGTCCAGCAAGGTGGTTGACTAGCACCATTAATGGACAAACAAAATGGGACGGAGATAGTACATAATTTCCGATGGAAGAGAATATTATTTAAGCTATTAGCTTATATTGTATGCAAAGCATTAAGCATCCCTTTTAACTATTAGCTTATATTGTACGCAAAGCATCCCCTTGGTTAACTTTATTTTCTAGTACTACTTATTAATGAACTCTTGGATGAAAAGCCAAACTGTGATATAAAAAGTGCTGCAGCTGCAGGTGATCATCAGCACAAACCAGAATACATTTAATTGAAACCACAACAAGAACTAGCAAGATGTTTTCGGCTGTCCAGGGTGTAGTTTCTGGCGCGGCACAGGTTGTTGCACCGGCTGTTCAGGGCATAGTTTCTGCAGCGACACAGGTGGTTTCTCCAGTTGCTGCTCAGGCCGTTTTTGCTTCTGCAGAGGTTCTACCGGCTGTTCAGGGCGCGGTTTCTGCAGCGACACAGGTGGTTGCTCCAGTTGCTGCTCAGGCCGTTTCTGCTGTTGCACAGGTTCTACCGGCTGTTCAGGGCGCGGTTTCTGCAGCGACACAGGTGGTTGCTCCAGTTGCTGCTCAGGCCGTTTCTGCTGCTGCACAAGTTCTACCGGCTGTTCAGGGCGCGGTTTCTGCAGCGACACAGGTGGTTGCTCCAATTGCTGCTCAGGCCGTTTCTGCTGCTCCGGCGGTTGCTGTGGTGGCTGTGGTGGGTGTTGTTGGGTGGGGCCTAATTACGCTCATATCATCATTAGGCTCGGGCTCAGGAGGGAAAATGGTGAAAGGCCTAATTAGGCTCATAGCATTATTAGGCTCGGGCTCAGGAGGGAAAATGATGAAAGCTCCTGGAAGGAACTACCGAATGCCGAGGAAAGATTTTGAGAAATCCCCATCCAACTACTTCCGCGGCCTTCGCGGGAAATAGGAATGGAATTCGTGGGATTTCGATTTCGATCCTAGCTTTGCTGTTATTTTCCTTTCTTTTGATTAGCTGGTTTAGCTTGCTATGGTTTTCCTAAGGCGTTTACCATTGTACTACAACTCTGCTCTGGTGATGTAGGTGTTGGTTACTTGGTTAAGCTATATAAGTAATGGTTTCTATATGGTTATTTATGCATGATGTGATTTTGTTACAATATTCGTCTAATTGCTCGGTCGGATTGAGTGGTTGGGTAAGAAACAAACAAGAATTAGAGTGTCTCACCAAATTACTGATTTGATTAGAAATAGAGGGAAACGAGAGCTCTTACTCAAATTACTGATTTTATTTTATTTTTATTTTTGGGTAAGTCAAATTACTGATTTTAGTATCTTTTGATTGTGGAAATTTGATGAAAAAAACTCCTCTTAATTTATCAGCCCAGGTTGAGAAATCAGTTAAACCAATAAACACAACGCGTAAAAAATAATATAAATAAAAAATAAGAGCACAAGGCCTAGAGATTTATTCAGTTTCTCAAGTACATATACAGCTCACAAGAGTTCCATAATGTAATATTAAAATCCTAGGATTTTTTGATTTGTTTATTCAAACCCTTAACTGTTTTTTTTTTCGTTTTTAGTGATTTTTTTTCCTTTTTGTTAGTATTTTGTACTTTTTAGATTCCTCTCGTTGAGATGCTCGGTGATTAATCCAAAAAATATAACTTGTATATAACAAAAATTTAGAATATACGAACAAAACACAAAACAAAAAGAAAAAAAAAAGTTTAAAAGAATGGAGCAAGGACCTGGGGTGGCTGCTGCGCAGCCTCTGCACAGCAGCTGCTGCGCACAATCGCAGCCATCGGTTGCTTGGATGAACGACCTAGATTTCAAACAACAAATACGAATTGTTCGCGCGAACAATTTGTTTTCAATCCGAACCGTTAAAAACACTTATGGACGGCTGCGATTGTGCGCAGCAGCTACTGTGCAGAGACTGCACAGCAGTAACCCCGCGTCCATGGAGCAAGCACTTGTATCTTTTCACAATCACTCTCAGTGGGCAGTTTAAAGAATGGATTTAATGATACCCAACAAGAAGTTAGAAAGAAAAATGCTTTTGACGAGTTCAATGAAAGTGTTTTGAAAGGAGTTTGATTTCATTATAAAGTTTAATAGGAAAAGGACCAAAAAGTTGACAACTAGGGCCCAAGTGAGGCCTCGAAAATTGGAATATATTCCGACGAAGACTTTGTATAATTTTTTGGTATTATTTCTAAAACAACCCGTCTATGACTACACCACACTTGGGTACCCCAAGTGCACACCAGCCCATCTCAACCATTCAAAAGTGTTTTGGACGTTCCGAATTTTTTACAAACTATTCGCACAAAGAGTTTAATTTGGCTCAAAATAAGAAGGAAATGGAGGATGAGGCACTAGACACGGTGGCGGTGGCAGAGGTTGTCGCGACAGTGGTGGTTGGGACTCTTGTGGCGTGGGGCCTAATTAAGTTGGCGGTGGGGGTGGGTGCTTTTGTGGCGTGGAGTCTAACTAAACTTGTATCATCCTCAGAATCAGAAGATGAAAAAACTAATGAGAAAATGATGAAAGCCCCTGGAAGGGACTACAGAATGCCAAGGGATGAATTTGACAAATCCCCACCTGACTACTTCCGTCAACTTCGCAAGAAATAGGAATGGAAATTGTGGGATTTCAATTTCCTATCTTTGCTGTTATTTTCCTGTCTTTTAATTAGCTGGTTTAGCTCGCTATGGTATTTCCTAAGGTGTTTACCATTGTACTAGAATTCCGCTTTGTAAGATGGGTGTTGGTTAAAGCCTTAATCTAACGGTTTCTACATGGTTATTGTGGAAGGCGCTTCACTGGAGTTACTCTTTTGGTCCTTTTGATTTGGTACGGAGAGGAGGAGAGATGGCTGAACCTTGTTAAAACCCTAACACCCTGTTTGGCGACCGGATTTGCACCCGGATTTGGCTCACCCCCGGATTTGTAATCCAGGGCCCACCTCGTAGCCGGCGTTTGGTTTCCATTTCCCTCCCCGACTCAGTTCACTGTTGGGACTGCAAATCCAGGCGCACCTGGATTTGCCAACGACAGGGTCGACCCTATCGTTACGTAATCCGGGTGGATTTGGGTATTTTCGTTCCTCTTTTACCCCTCCAAATCCTGGTGATCTGGAGGGTTTCATGGTTGCTCGTCTCAGTTGTTGCGATCGAAAAGAAGAGAGAGGAAGAAGAGATTGTCGCCGTTGTTACTGGTGACTCCATTCTTCCAACTTCTCGAGCTCGTATTGAACAATCTCAGTCAGGTAATCAAAATACTCCATTCTACCTACTCGATTTGCATATTTTCGTTTACAAAAACCACTAATTTGGGGGTTTTTCATACGATTAATTAGGGTTTCAATTGAGATTACAAAACCCACTGGTTTGTGGTTTTTTTTGCTGTAAATGGGTTTCGATCTGGAGTATGTGTGCCCTATTTTGTGGGTTTTGAACTGAGGCTTGTTGTTAGCCCTAATTTCTGGGTTTGGTTTGAGAAGATATTGTATAAATTCTTGGCTTCTAACTGAGAAATGTTATCTGGGTTTCGATTGACAAAGTTTTCCCCTATTTGTTAGGGTTTAGAACTGACAAATGTTAGCCCTAATTTCTGGGCTTCCATTGACAAGATTTTTCCGCAATTGTTAGAGTTTCCATTTGAGATATCTTGCCTGCCATTTACGGGGTTCGTCAATGACAAGAATGAGGCCTAATTTCTGGGTTTTCAAAGGCAATATGACCCCCCTAATATTTAGGGTTTCGATATGTAATATGTTTGCCCTAATTTGTTGGTTTTGAACTGAGATTTGTTAGCCCTATTTATTAATTTGGGTTTTGATTGAGAAGTGTTTGTTGAGACTAATACTTTATGTATTTTGTTTACGTAAGTGGTTAGTTTGAACTATATTGTGGGTTATGATGCCCTAATTTTGACGTTAATAGGATCAATATAATACCTCCGTCCAATATAATACAATTGTGTAATATGGTTCATGTTAAAACAGATGGCAAGATTAACGAAACGTGAAAGAAGGAAGAAGGCTAAGCGTAAGGCTTTGGTAGCAGTCCTTTGCTTCATGAGAGTAGTGAATACTACTCTTATGCTGTACATGTTAATAATGGATTTCATGAGGGTTCGACGAAGGCCATGTATTCGTTTGAACCCCAATGTCTACCAAAACCAAGTTGATGCACTAAATAGGTTAGTACGTGGGGATGACAAAAATTGCCACGATCAATTGAGGGTAAATAGGCATACATTCATGAGGTTATGCCACATGCTTGAGGAAGGAGGCTTACAAAACTCTAGGAACGTCACAGTTGTGGAGAAAGTTGCTATCTTTTTGTGGATCCTTGGGCACCATAACAAGAATAGGCCAACCAAGTTCCAATTTGTGAGGTCCGGGGAAACAGTTAGTAGACATTTCAACGCAGTGTTGTTGGCAGTCTTGAGACTTTACAATCAATTGTGGCATCATCCCCAACCTGTTCCAGCTAATGAGCCAGACCATAGGTGGAAGTGGTTTGAGGTAAAATGACCTTTCTAATTCCCTGTATATAATTGCCCTTCACTTTATTCCTTATGTTGAACATATATGAGTACTAAAATGTGTGCCTAACAGAATTGTCTAGGGGCTTTAGATGGTACTTTTGTACCTGTCATGCCCCCAGCCGAAGATAGGGCACGGTATAGGTCAAGGAAGGGTGACTACGCAACGAATGTGTTGGGAGTTTGTAGTCGAAACCTCCGATTCATATATGCGTTGTCTGGTAGGGAAGGATCGGCCACGGACTCGAGAGTGCTTCGCAATTCGTTGGTGAGGCCTCATGGGTTGAGAATTCCACAGGGTACGTCATTTTAATAACTTTGGTGTAGACTACATGCAACCACATTTGTGTGAACGTACCTTATAGAAGTCAACCCATGTTTTTATAGGTCGATACTACCTCGTTGATGCCGGTTACACTAATGGCCCGGGATTGTTAGCCCCGTATAGGGGTCAACGATACCACATTAACATTTGGAGGCAAGGACACCAACCACAATCCCGAGAGGAGTTTTTCAACATGAAGCACTCAAGCGCGAGAAATGTGGTTGAGAGATGCTTTGGGGTGTTGAAAATGAGATTTGCAATTTTGCGATCTTGTTCGTACTATCCCATTAAACTCAATGTCGAATAGTCACAGCTTGTTGCCTTCTCCATAACCTTATAAAGCGAGAAATGGAAGTCGATCCGGTAGAACAAGAATACACTATTTGGGAGCAGCAAAACGTAAATGTAGTCCCACCAGATGAGTACATTGACACAATCGAGCCAACCACCGAATGGACCCAAATGAGAGATAACTTGGCAACTGAAATGTACAACGATTGGTTAGCTAATGGTCTGGCTGAAGAGTAGTTCCAAATAAATGTATTTGTTACCTATCTTGTATTGTTAATCGTACACATGTTTTCCCGATTCGAACACTATTTATTTGGTTTTCCCTTGACATTTCCAATGTGGGTGAAATTTATGCCGTGTATTCAAACATATATTCCATTATGTCATATTTCGTTTAATGTGTTATTTCGAATTTAATAAATTGTTTAACATCATCCTAGCGTACCTAATGGATTCTCAAAACACTTCCCAACCAAAGCCATCAAAGGGCAAGGGGAAGCCTAAGGACAAGGGCAATGACAAAGAGAAACAAAGTCGGAGGCTATGGAGTTTGAAAGAAGAAGAAGTGCTCCTAGTATGTATGATTGAGGAGTTCAAAGACGGTGTGAAATGGAGAGCCGAAAATGGCTTTAACTCCGGCTTTTTTGGGGCGGTGGAAATTCTATTCCACAAGATGTTGCCCGGCACAACCATAAGAGCTACTCCTAACATTGAGTCCAAGGTAAAAAATTGGAAGGAGAAATATGGTTTGTTTGCCGATATGCAACGCCTTAGTGGGTTTAGATGGAACCATGACACAAATTCGGTAATTGTGGATTCGCCGGATGTGTGGGAGGAGTACGTGAAGGTAAATTATATGCTTTTCATAATGACGCGGAATTATTGATATTTACATGTAAATGTATGCTTTTAAAAATGTGCAGTTCAATCCAAAAGCCAATGGGATGAATGGCAAGGCTTTCCCGATGTATCAAAGTTGGCAAATCTTGTTTGGGAAAGACCGTGCTACCGGTGAAATGGCTGAGGATCCCCCTGAAATCCGTGACGATGATTGGGAAGAAGAATCCGTTGTTGGCACCAATGAGTGCTACACCCCGAGGTTTGCAAACGGTGACTTTGTCTTTGGAGGGGGAGGGTCTAGTTTCATAGACCTATCCGCGGGAGGTTCGCAACCCCCCAATTCAACAACTCCCATAAGCAATGCCAATGCATCGACTCCCACAAGCAATACCAATCCCCCGCCAAAAAAGGCAAAGAAGTTGTCAAGGATGGAGGCAAAACAAAAGGCAATTCACGATGCTTTTGGGAGTTACATGGATGAAAGCAAAGAGGTGATGGTCAAGCTCGTTGATAATGTGGGGTATGACCAAAAACTATCCGATAAAAGAATTGGGGTGTTTCCCAACTTAGAAAACCTTGAGTTAGGAATGGAGGACATGTTAACCGCGAACGCCATGATTTTGGCATCGGAAGAGAGGGTGGATGAGTTCTATAGCGTACCGGAAAGGTACAGGAAACATTGGGTGGGAATGTTGTTGGCAGGGAAGCTAGCTACCAAAACCACGTAAGCAGCTGAATTAGATGGAAAGGTGGACAACCAATGAATGCAATACTCCACAACATGGCCGTTTTTTGATGACCTCGTAGGGTTGTGTGTGAACCAAACATTACTACAACTCTAATATATGTAATATGGATAACTGTAATAACTTTAAATTTCGTAAACATACTATGTATGTGCTTCTATGTAGTTATTAATTTTTGTATTAATGAATGGTTTCTCATGTTTCAGGCAACAAGTCATTCAATAACCTTGGTAGTGCAACTTATTGTTGCCAATGGCTTAAAACCCATTGTGCAACATAATGTTGCCCCAGTGGGATGGGCTATGACGAATTACTCCAACCAACGTAACGCGAGGCATACAACTTGGCGGGGGTTCTTATGACGGTCGAAGTGGCAACATAAGGATCAGCCAAGTCATGCAATGTGAGCATTGGTAATTTATTTCTGAGCCAATTGATGTGTGTGTGTGTGTGTGTGTGTGTGTGTGTGTGTGTGTGTGTGTGTGTGCTTGCAGTTTTGTGGTCTATTTTGCTGCAGATTTGTGGGGTGTTTTGCTGGAGTTTTGGGGTAAGTGTTGCTGCTGTTTAATGGGCAGTGTTCTTTTGTTGTTTAATGGGCGATGTTCTTTGCTTGTTTAATCATGTTGCTTTTTTTTTCATGCATTTTTTTTGGATTTTAAAGTTTTTTTTGTTGTAGTTTTGTTGATATAGTGGACTGTTTATGGAGTTTTTGGTCAATGATTGTTTTCGAAGTAATATGAGGCCAAATCTCATTACATGATGCCTTTGACTGTTTTATGTGTTTGTGGCCAATGATTGGTTTTGAACTATGCTGGGTTTAGAACATAATTATCTGTAATTGTGGTTTGAATAGGATGTTCCTGACCTAATTTGTATGTTACTTAAACTTTGGGCAGTGATTGTTGATCATTATATGAGCCCAAATGTGGCCAATGATTGTGTTATTCTAAATATGAGGCCAATCATCATTACATCATGCATGTATTGTGCAATGCACTTGTAAAGTGCACTTACTATGTAGCATGCAGGTGTTTTGCTGCAGTTGTCTTTGTGTGGGCACTCCTGTGGTCTGTTTTTCTGTAGTTTTCTGGACTGTTTTTTGCAGTTTGAAGGGTACATTTCTTTGCTGATTTTAAAAGGCTTTGTTTTGTGGGTTGTTTTGGTGCAGTTTTTAGGGGTGTTTCTTTGCGGTTTAGGCTATTTGGCTGCGATTTTAAGGCGTTTTGTGGGTTGTTTTGGTGGAGTTTTTAGGGTGTTTTGGGTGCAGTTTTTAGGTGTTTTCCTGCAGTTTTAGGCTTTTTGTGGGTTGTTTTGGTTTTGTTTTTAGGGCATTTCTTTGCGGTTTTAAGGCTATTTGGCTGCGTTTTAAGGCGATTTTGTGGGTTGTTTTGGTGCGGGTTTTAGGGTTGTTTTGGTGCGATTTTGTGGGCTATTTGGCTGGGTTTTAGGCGATTTGTGGGTTGTTTTGGTGCGGGTTTTAGAGCTGTTTCTTTGCAGATTTTGTGGGCTATTTGGCTGCGATTTTAAGGCGATTTGTGGGTTGTTTTGGTGCGAGTTTTAGGGCTTTGTTTTGGTGCGATTTTACAGGCTATTTGGCTGCGATTTTAAGGCAATTTTGTGGTTGTTTTAGTGCGGAGTTTTAGGTTTTTTTTGTGGGTTTTAAGGCTATTTTTTGGCTGATTTTAAGCGCTTTGTGGGTTGTTTTGGTGCGGTTTTAGGGTTTTTTTCTTTGCGATTTTAAGGCTATTTGGCTGCAGTTTTCTGGGCAGTTTTGTGGGTTGTTTTGATGCAGTTTTGTGGGCTGTTTTGTGGGTTGTTTCTGGGCTATTTGGCTGCAGTTTTGTGGGTTGTTTGCACTTCATTAAAAATTCTGGGCTATGATGAATTAGGCTAAAGTAAGTAACGCGAGGCATACAACTTGGCGGGGGTACTTACGAAGGCCAATGGCTTGAAAACCATTTGGCAACGTAAGGATCAGCCAAGTGATGCATTATGACGAATGAGTTAAATAATTCTGAGCCTCAACACTTGTGTGTGTGTGTGTGTGTGTGTGTCTGTGTAAACAAGTGCCCACAAAACTGCAAAAAAAAAAAACAGCCACTCATTTGACATGCATTATGCTGGTAGTTGCTGATTCCTGAGGCATCGGGTAATTGCTCGTAATGCTGGTACTATGATTTCAAGTAGTTAGCATTACTAACTTGAAATTTATTCATTACTTGGCTATGATGGTATTTGTACAAAACGGCTAAGCACTAGTGTTCGAAAACAAATTGTGAGGGCCAATGGTTGAATCACCGTTTGGCAACATAATTTGTAGATCGCCATGTGCAATGTGTGCCGCTGCCATTCAAAATCTGAGCCTACTACATATATGAAATAGTGTTTCCTTCTTGTTCCCATTGAAATGTGATGATTGATTTTTTTTTCAAATAGATTTTCGAATGGCAGGTCAACATAGCGAGTCGTATTGGGTGCTATTTGTTGGATATCGTCCGGGGATCTACAACAATTGGGAGGAGGCTAAAGTCCAAGTCAACATAGCTTGTATTTTGTTGACACTTATTTTCGATTCCGAATGAACTTGTACATATGTTAATTAAGTAATTTGTGAGGGCCAATGTATTTTGTAAAATTTTGTTTATGTATTTATTTTGTATTTTTGTATTTACAAGGTAAGGATTATGTAATATGTTTCTATGTTTGAACATTTATGGTTTTTGATTCCATTTCTAGAAATAAAGAGTTCATTATTAAAAACAAAATTACACTATCAAAAATAATTGAGGATTTATTACAACACTCTCAAATAAACATACAGTTTATACAGTCTTTTATAATAATAAAAAAACGGTTCAATATAAAAAGGTATGTTATTCAAACATCTGGCTTGAAGTTGATTCTTCATCTTCCCAATCGATCCATTCTTCATCTTTACCAAATGGATGGACCTATAAAAAAACCAACAACATATATTATAATATGGCAACTAAATTAAGTACAAGAGTTAAATGCCAAATAATTTAAACTCCTCACCATTCAAATCAAGAAAAGAACGAATATTAATTCATCAACCATTCACCATTCAAATAAAGAAAAAAAAAAATTCCTTTTATTAATTTTTCAAATTTTCACTTCCTAATTATTATTTTATTTCCAGAATTTTTTTTGTTCAAAATATGGTTTTAATCTTTTTATTTTATTTAATGTGTATTTTCATATTTATTATGTATTTATTTATATTTTAATCGAATTAATGCATTTAGTTGAATAAAATATTCGGTCCAGGGGTAAAAGGGTCATTTGGTCACTTATCCTATCAAATCCACCTTCTCAAATTACCATCCAAACACCTCACTAACAAATCCACCCTTCTTATGAGGTGGGGCCACCCTCATTACAAATCCTCCTTTAAATCCACCTTCATTACAAATCCACCCAAAATCATCCCCGGTCGCCAAACGGGGCCTAAGTGTTGGCTTGAGAAGAACACCTGCACACTGAACAATGTTGGGTTTTTCCCCAAGTCAAATGCCTTTGGAAAAGAAAAAGAATTTACATTTAGTGGCATTAGTTTTTTGCATGGGAATTGTTAGTGGTTTGGTGGAGTAATTACTTGATTTAGTTGTGGAATGGGTAAATGGTGCCAGCATGTTCCAAGGCAAATTGGTTGCTTCCAGGGCCGGCTCTGAGCTAAGGCTCAGTAGGCCGGCGTCTTAGGCCCCGCAAAAAATGAAAAAATAAGGTCTCCTAATATTTTTTAGCACAAGTATGTAGGCCCATTTTAAGTGATGATGGTGGACGATGCTTTTGATTCTTATAGTATAATGTATTTTTTGGGGTTTTTTCGTGTTAAATACATGCATGTAGTTTTGAAACGGTGTTTATCGACTTTATATTTAGTTTCGGTAGCATTTTTAAGGGCCTTCATTATCAAACTTCGTCTTAGGCCCTTGAAATGTCAGGGCCGGCCCTGGTTGCTTCTGACCTCGGGAATTCAAAATGTCATTAGTGCTCTTTTGTTCTGCCATGATTTGTATTTAAATGGGTCATGTTTGTGTGCATATGTAAGTGTCGTGTGTGAGATAGAAAAGACAGAGATACGGAGAAAAAGAAAGAAAAATTGTAGTGTGTTTTTGAGAGTTGAGTGAGAATATTGGTGCGTGTGTGAGAGATAAAAATACATATGAGCGTGGGCTTGGGTTGGGTATTTTATCTCATTGTAACTCATCCAATATAGTGAAAAGTGTTTTCTCTCCCGTGGACGTACCCGATTTTGGGGAACCACGTAAAATTGTTTGTGTTCTTTGTTTCGGTTTATTTGTGTGTGTGGTGTGTTTGTTTGGTCGATCCATAACAAACAACCGTATTATTGAGAAGGCACTCCGACGGTCAAGTAAGTAACTGGAGAAGATGAAGTAAACTGGAAAACTGAGAGAGAGAGAGAGAGAGAGAGAGAGAGAGAGAGAGAGTGTTTTAGGAGAGTTATGAGTGTATTCAATGTGGAGAGAGAGATCTAGATTGAGGTAGGTGAGTGTTGTATTTATAAGCGAGGCAGGGTGTACCTTCCACGCCCCCACGCACGCTTCGCATGCACCGCCCGTACCTAACATCCCATGTGGTTTGATCAAAATGTCTTGGGCAAGCCCAATGTTTCGGCTGACGTCATGTCCAGTGTTTCAACTGACGTCACGCCTGGAGGGTCAACTGGTCTGGGAGAACTCTCCGGTCAACCACATGGTCCAGCAGGGTGGTTGACTAGCACCATTAATGGTCTGTCTGGTCTGTCAGGCACGCTTCCGCCGAAGCGTATGAGGCGACTCCAAGCGATCCGCCAGCAAACGACGCAAGATCAGCTATGCTCGGCGATGCGCGTAACAGTTTCTGCCAAGCGGCATGCCCTCTGAGACCCTTTGGCCATATGAGGATCCTCGGGAATCATTCTGTCAATGCGGGGACCCCTTGCAATATTGTCGAGGGAGTGCACCGAGGGGCCACATACCCAACGGTCGGTGGCTCGGGAAACCTTTGCTTGGATATTCATCGAAATTGGCGTCGAGTTGACCAATGCCGAAGGCACCTTCCGTTTGGTGGGCACGAGCTTGTTCGACCCACATTCACTTTTGCCATTTTTGGACAACTGAACCATTGTCTTTTCTCGTTCCCAAGGTATAGGGGTGAGCTCCATGGACCATTGTGAACCAGCCTTTACAGTTATGTTTGCATGATGTGATCTTGTTACAATATTCTTGTAACAGTTCGTTTGGATTGAGTGGTGTGGTAAGAAAGAAATTAACGAATTAAAGTGTCTCACCAAAATTACTGATTTGATTAGCAATAGAAAGAAAATAGCACTCTTCTGCAAACCAATAGTATCTTCTGATTTGATTTGAATAGTATCTTCTGCTTGTGTTAAACTTTGATGGGAAAGAGCAATTGTTGATAAATTCTACAAACCAATAAGCACACGACGCGTAATAAATAATGAAGAACAGGAAAAGGCTACAATACACACCCCTTGTTTGGGTGTGTATCATACACACCCCTACAAAAGTTACGAATTTTTTATAAAAGTTACGATTTTTTTGTAAAAGTTACGAATTTTTTGTACAAGTTACGATTTTTTTGTAAAAGTTACGAATTTTTTTATAAAAGTTACGAGACACACCAAAATGTTACGAATCATATTGCTGAAAAGTTACGAAAAACTAAAAAATATTACGATTGCTGATGAGGTGGCACAATCTGGACCACACAATAGGTGCATATGGTACACCCAAATAAAGGGTGTGTATTGTAGCCATTTCCTGAAGAACATAATATAGGAACACCCAACTGAGATTTTCATTTGATTCCTCAACTGTTCACACCAATTCAACAATGTACTTCAAATGAAGACTATAAGCTGCATCGGTTGTTACTTAGGATCTATATAACCAATTACTGTAATATTCCTGTCTAGATTTCGGAGACGTTGCTTCGAGCTTTGCCTTGGGGCCTGCAAGCCAGACCTCCCTTATTGTGGGGGAGCCTCTTGGGCCCTGCGACTTGATTGGCAGGTTGAACCTCAAACCGTCAGCGAAAAACGACTCAAATCAAATCAGAATTCGCAAGCTCAACAACCATTTCTCGCAGTGAGGAAGTAAATGCTATACGTACAATTAAATCAATACACCAAATAGGGATTTCATCTGTAGTTCGAGCTACCTTCTCTTGTTGACTTCGCTTAAACAATGAAAATTACAACCTAATTCAACATTGAGTAATTTTAATGGTGACAAAATTACATTGTTTTGGCATTCCTAATGTGCTAGACTACGTTTAAACTATCAACGGATTCGATTATCCGAACAGACCCAGGAATGACCCGGAAACGGACTGGATAGAACCGACGCTAGAGAGAATTAATCCTAATTCATGTTGAAAGCCTTTGAATTTTTTGTTTTTTGGTTGTTCAAATCCTTAATCGAAATCACGTCTTAATTTGGACGTACTTATCTTTTCACAATCACTCTCAAAGTCATGACTCTTTGGATGAAAAATTTTCCAGTATAAAATGGGGTGATGATGTTTAGCTTGGAGCACCAATTACTAGCAAATTAACATACTGAGAATATTGTATTATTGACACAAATTGGGTATAATGTTTGGCTCCTTTTTCCCGATCGTTATATTGTTTGTTACGGTTATCGGTGCCATTGCGGCGGTGGTTGGTTCAATGGCTAACTTGGTGGTTGTTGCCCTGCATGTAGCTGTCTTCTTCACGTAAGACAGAAAGTAGTGGCGCGCAGGGGTTGAGGATCCGAAAACATGGGTTCTTAAGCTATGGATTTTAATTTTAATTTTGGTTATTTGGGTTTGTTTACACATGGTTTATTTTTATGTAGATGTTGGTGTATTTGGGGTTCTCTCCTCTGTTCCTAAGGTTGAAGCTTAAGGATAAATAAACTATTCTATTGATCATTTTATGCTCTTGTTTTTGTCTCTCTCTTATGTTCTTTTTTGTTCTATTAGAAGTATTACATAGAATTTTTCTTGCAAAATAATATGACTGATTGTGGGAACGGGGGTACATGATGTAGGATTTCATGTTGCATGCGAGAACAAAACCTACTCATCCTAAATCTCGTGATTTATATTTCTAAATCAGTCACATTTAGGCTCGATGAACTGATGATCAGTTGTTTATGAAGGAAGCTACATCCAAGCTCTCGTGAATCAAATCAGTCATGTTTCGGCGAATGCTACATGAGTCGGGTGTCGTCGAAATCAGTGGCGGGTCCAGGAATTCTCGTGAGGGTGTTCAGAAATTCTACTACGGTCCTCTAGAAATTATTTTTTATATAACTGGGTGGTCCGGGCTAGCGTGCGGCACCTCAACTAATCACAGGGTCTATGTACGCCCTGTTACACACATAGATCGGGCAAAGCCAATACCCCATGAAAACCATGAGATCTTGTGCAGGTAGCCCAAACAGTTAAGAGTCCTCTAAAAATCATAACTGTACATAAACAAACAAAAAAAAATCTACTAATATAACAATGCCACCAAAAAACAACAATTTCAAGTTAATATGGCTTCGCTTTGACAAGTTTTGGGGGTTGCCATCATCAAAGATGACTCTTGCACCATTCTTGATTTTCTTATCACAAACTTGTGCATGGTTCCTACTAACCAAACAAAAATTAAAAAAGAATCAAAGCTATGAATGACATATATAATAATCCAAATCTATTGTGTCAATATACCCTATGTGTATATATATTAAAGTGTTTCAGAAAAAAAGATAGTGCACATATATTAAATTATTGATCTATATTTTATATGGAATGAGTAATCACTTGGAATAAGTATAAATAGATTAAAGAGAGAGAGTTAAAAGTGTTCTTACCTCTTAGTGCTAAATGTGTAGAGACAAAGAAACACCCAAATTCTCAAATATCCAATTTTATACTATTCTCTAATATCAAATAGTCCATGGTGAGTACCGTCATTAGGATTGGGTGTTCAAACTTTTTGGTAAGGTGTTCAAACATTTTGGATAGAGTGTTCAAACATTTTGGTTAGGGTGTTCAAAATGACAAAATTAAGAAAATAAATAAATTTTTACATGTATTTCTAAAAAAAGTATTTTTTTCAGGGTGTTCGGGTGACCACCCTCGGCTCTTCTTAGAGCCGCCTCTGGTCGAAATCCAACAGCAATCGTGGCAGAAATTTTGAGTTTTTGCAATTAGAAACAAGACGAAAAAGATGCACTACAAGAAAAACGGCTTTTTGCGTCATCTTTTTTGTGACCGCATTTTGTGTAGTCTCAAAAGTATGTAATTGCGACAGCAACAAGCGCTGTGGCAAAAAAAATAAAACAATTGCGTCTGCAATGGTTTCCGGTCGCAAATAATTAAACAATTGCGTCTGCAAATTGTCGCGGTTGCAAATAATTATACAATTGCGACTGCTTTTTGTGCGGTCGTAAAAGATTGCTTTATTCTGTAAATACAATAACAGAAAACGATGTAGCTTAGTAGAGACCCACTTCTTCTTTTTCCAAAAACCGAAGGCCAAGAAAAGAGAGGATGTTTCAATTTCATGTTGGGCCATTTTTGGCCAATTTAAACGATTTTATCCTTCAATTGGAAATTTCTTGTATTGAATTTCCTGGAATTATGAGTTTTGAGAGTGGGCAAATTCGTCTTTACGTCATGTTTGCTAGGATTACCAAAAAGGCCTTGGGGAATCTTCTGAAAACTCCCGTTATATCCCTCATTGCGTGAGTGTGGTGAATAGAACATTTCGGAGGGTACCGAGCGGTACTGTTTTTGGGACGCGCTATGTCCCTTTCTCTGTGCCAGGGAGGAAAATGAAAGGAGGAAAGAGAGAGGAGAGAAGGGAAAAGGCACTGATTTGTTTAAAGGGAAGGTTGACAAACACAAAAGTGGATAAAAGGTTATCCCCCATGTGCTTCATGGGAATTTGGTGTTAGTGTTATTGGCATTTTCCGGATTTCGACAAACCATTGGTGTATGTACTTCTATTTTATTCCATTTGGGTTTGGGAGGTAGCTTAGATGATTGATTCTAGATGCTCCACCCGGTGGTTGAAGGATTGGAGAAATGGAGTTACACGCACTTGGCTCGGATTGGCTTATGAAAGGTATAAAGTTGCATTATCATGTTCTTCATTTAGATTAGGGATTTAATCCTTTTATGTTGCATGATTTTAGCCTTATAATATGAGCATCAAGTATTTTTCTAAGGCATGTACCTATTTTAAAAGAGATTCTGAGCGCAGCGCTTGTTTAACGCGACTGGCGCTTATCTAGCGCTTCAGTTTGCTTCATTAAAAACAGATTCAGCAAGATGCGCTCGATGAGCGCTACCCGTTGCGCTCGTTGAACTTACTAGCGCTTTTCCTATCTGCACATCTCCGTTGCGCCTGTTGAGCGCTTGTTGCTTGTCTCCGTGCACAACTTCAAGCGCAGCGCCTTTTTACTGGTGTATGTGGCGTTTTCTCATTGGCCCTCTTTAGGGCTTCAACCTTGGCACTATATAAACTAATTTTTCACTCTTCTAGGTTAGATTTTGAGAGCATTAGCCCACCTTAGAGAGAGAAACACATCTCATTCACTTGCTCATGGGGTTCTATGCTTTAGAGGTGATTTCTATTTTGATTTGATCATCTTTTATTCATTCTAGTGCTATATTATAATATCTATGTATATGCTCTAGTTTGATTCTTCTCAAATCTTCATTGCATCATCAAGAAACAATCTTTTCTAAGATTCATGTGTTTAGATGCTTTTAGTATGATTTAAACTTAGTGTTTGATCATCTTTTGTGTCAATCTAGTGCAATACTTTTGTTCTCCTTGTATTTGCTCTAGATTGATTTTCTTCATTCAAAAGCCCTCATTAAAAATCAAGTCTTTTATCTTTTATGGGTTCTTGATGCATTATATGATTTAAACCTTGTGTTTGATCATTTTCCTTGTCAATCTAGTGCAATACTTTTGTTCACCATGTATTTGCTCTAGATTGATTTTCTTTATCAAAAATCTTCATTTATCATCATGTCATTCATATCATGGTTGATTGCCTTGGTTCCTACGTGAGCCGGTTGGACCGGTGCCGAGTTGACTCGGAGATCAAGACGGGTGTGCTTGTGGAGTCCATGGAATCAAAGAGGGGTACGGGGTACTATCAAGAATTGGAGCTAGGTGTCACAAAGGGCTTGTTGGGTAATTTCTAGTCTTGTTAATTCTTGTAAACCTTTTGATTTATGGAATGCATAAGTAGGACTAGGCCGTGGTTTTATGCTTAGGGTGTTTAGACCCTAAGTAGTTTCCACGTATATCTTGCGTCTTGTCTCTTTACTTTAATTGCCTTATATCTTGCAAATTTAATTGTGGCAATTCGAATGGAGCATGAATGATTATATATCTCTTAATTAGAATTAATTTTTTAAATTGTCGTCCTATTCACCCCCCTCTAGGACTCGTTAGTGCATTATATTTGTTTTCATTTGGGAGATGCTCTTCAGGCGTGGGAAGCAAGGTTGTGAATCTCGTACCGTATCGGCCGGTACAAAAGGTTGTCCCCCATGTGCTTCATGGGGATTTGGGAGATGTTCTTCAGGCGTGGGAAGCAAGGTTGTGAATCTCGTACCCTACCGGCCGGTACGTACCGGATTTACATAAAACCGGTAACGTCATCTTATAATTCCGTCCCGTCGTCAATTCCGGACAATACCGGACGGTATGAAGGTACCGGCTGTACCGCCCGAGATTTTGAAACTGAAGGAGAAAGAAGAAAGAGAGCAACCAGATCTGGGTTAATTTTCTGAAACTAAACGAGAGAGACTTTGTTTCCCAGGTTAAAGCATACCTTCTATGCCCCATTTTGAAGCTTTAAGCAAAACTTGAAGTCTTTTACCCTTGACAAAACCCTTCAGCGACTCCTAAACCTCAGTCGACTCCTCCCTCAGAGGACCAAACTGTCCTATCTCCGACGAATCGACGGCAGAAGCTCAGTCTGACTTTGGTTGTATATAATCGCGAAGCTCACTGTCTATTTTGGTACTCTGTTTTATCCTCCAGTTTTTGTTTTGTTGTAAGTCTATTGTATGATAGTTCTAGTATACAGAGAATACAACTATTGTTTATCGTGTATCTAAAAAGCGGTCCCTTATATGCTTTTGTGCCCTTTTTTATGATTGAAAAAAAAAATTATGATTGAAAAAAATGGTTAAAGGAAAATTTGAAATTAAATAACTGTAACATAGAGTAATTGTTTTCTTCAAGGTTTACAAATCATAAAATAATGATTGTCTAATTATAGTTTATTGGATGATATAATTTACCCAAAAAAGGGAAAAATGGGTGATAGTAAGATTTTTTTTGATGTGCAGGTAGTACCGCTAAATCCGAAACGATACCGGTACCCGTCCGATACCAGTAATAAAACCGGTACCCTTTTCGGTACGAGATTCAGAACCTTGGTGGGAAGTCCCCCACCGCTCTCACTTTGTGTCGCTGCCTGGGGAGTGCGAAGATAACTAATAATATTTATAGATATACCCTAGAATTAATATTATTTACATGAGTATTTCATGCAGTTGGTTTTCAATTTCTTTTAATTCACAAAAGCCTACCACACAAGCAAAAAATACACGGGCATCACACTCGCGTATGCGTTAAAACTAGTCGTCCAAAACGAGCAATTGGTCTCCCCCTGGAAATTCCCAATCCAATTTTCATTCTCCCGCTAGAAATTCCCACTCCCTCTAGAATCCATCTTCTAGGGTTCACTCCTGCAAAGGAATTCCTCCAAATACTCTCTCTCTCTCTCTCTCGTTCGATATTCTAGGATTTACTGGGCTCCAATCTTCCACCTCCTCGACACAATCAGTGTAAGCCCCTCTCTCTCTCTCTCTCTCTCACACACACACACACACGTTTCTCTCTGTTTCTCAGGATTTCTGATCTCTCACGTTCTCTCTCTCTCTTCCATTTTTCCTCAGACTGAAGCGCTTCCTCTTTTGAACAAGTTCCAGCTTAAGGAGGACCTCAATCCCGTGTTAGTTTCTTCTTTCACTCTTCGAGCGATTACTCTATCTTTCCCGGTGTAAATTTCATCAGTTCATTATTCAGATTACCCCTACAGTATAGTGTGGTATCTTAATCTACAGTATTTTCAGCAACATCGATGAAAGGTAATATTCGAACTTGTCTAAAAGTTAGTTTTGGTGCCCGCACCATTCTAACGATAACCACAGTATTTTCAGATTTCGTTTGAATAATTGTCGTAAAGAGAAAATTCCAGGGAACTTAACCAATGAAATTTGAGTTTATCAAAACTAGTAGTAACATAGAAAGGGAGTTTTGTTCGAGTTTACGTGAGGCGGTTGGCCCCAACTGATCTCTCAGTCCATGACTCTATCTCTACTACTACTAGTAATTCCAATGCTTTTGTAATGTATGTTATACTAGTGGTTCTTTTTTTCCCATTTAAAAAGTACTCAGACGCATATTTACAAACATCATTCATGCATTGTACATAGACAAATTTCATGGGCAGCAGAGCTATGTGCTTCCTTTATGACAGGTACATAAATTAGAAATACTTAGTGATGGTGGTTGATTAAGGAAATGGTCCTAGGAAAACTAGAATTATGAAGCCGGACTTTTTTTTTCTTCCTGTAGCGGTTCTCGATTGCCCTCTATGATTGAGACAAATTTATGTTGAGTTACCTTGAATGTGGAGTAACAAGTATCCAATCTGCTTTGTTCTATGACTAACCTAACATATTTCTAATTTATGGAACTTCATGAGCTAGTATTTAGAAGCAAGACAATTGAACTTCATGAGCTGGTATTTAGAAGCCCTGCTGTTTATTTCCGAGTTAGAGCATTATGGTCAAATCAGTACTACAAGTGTTTAAACTTTTGTCTGACAAAACCAACATTTACAGAGTGCAGCATGTGCCTTAGTTCCTGGTGGATTTGGAGATTGTGGTGTGATGGGAAGGATATTAGCTGCTAAGTATGCCATGGAATAAAGTTCCATATCTTGGGATTTGTTTAGGCATGCAGATTTCTGTAATTGAGTTTGCTAGATCTGTAAGCGATTAACTTTCTAAATATTGTTATGTTTTTCGTATCAGACCATGTATTGGACCTGCTTCCATCATATGCTTTAGGTTTTGGGTCTGGAAAGGGCAAACAGGGAAGAATTTGACAAAGAGACACCCAATCCTGTTGTAATTTTCATGCCAGAGGTACTTGCTTAAGTGCATCTTTCATATTTGATATTTTCAGGAGCTAATTTTCTAGAACCTTTTGCTAGGACCGATGAGTAACTTTCATCTTCTATGTGTATGCACAGGGTTCTAAAACACATATGGGAAGCCCAATGAGGCTGTGGTGTCGAATAACTCTCTTTCAGAGTCCTAATTGTACCAGTGCAAAACTCTAAGATACAGAGTTTTGCTCCGTTTAATTTCTTCTGGTAGATTGCACTCCCAGCGGACCGCTCTATCTATTTTGTTGTAGAAGAATTTGGGGAATTCCAAATATGTTGACGAAATGTTGGTTAAAAAATTGAATGCAATCATGAATGTAGGTTAGCTTGCGAATGATATTAAGAATATTAGTTTTTTATACCAGTTTTGGATGCAGGTAGTGGACATCGTGCAACTATCAAGCATCGAGTACCAAGTGGGCATAAGCGGGCATCGTACTGCTAGGAGCCATCGTGGAGTCCAAGAGTCCAAGGGAGATGACATTCATGGTAGTGGGCTGTTAGGCACTCGGTGAACAGATTCTCAATAGGTATATTTTTTCATTGTGTACCTTTGCTACTGCATATGGATGCCTGCTTGTACTAGTCTCTCATAGCCTCTCCTTGACATGTCTTTATTTCTGAATACCATTCTTGCTTCTAATCAGGTCAAAATTATGCAAGCCCTTGCTATATATATCTCTGTTCACTTGCGAAATGTGGATTGATCAGTAACCATAAGTTGTAACTTGTGCCATTTGTCTTATGTATTTTGTCAAAAATTAGATCTACAATAGTCAAATGAGTATGAATATTTAAGCCAGAGTTCCCCCCTTCTGATCACCGAGTTACTAGGAGTAAAAAACAGTGTATCCCCAATTGAAGTATAGAATAAAAAACAGTGTATCCCCAAAGTTAGTGAAATTTTAGTGAAATTTAGTGCAATGTAAAGTTAGTGAAATTCTCTTGTTGTAAGAGTTAGTGAAATTCTCTTGTGGTAAAGTTAGTGAAATTCTCTCCTGCATTCTTGATATTGTCTTCTCTTCCTACTTTTCCATTTAAGCACCGACATAATGGTATACTAAAGCCCTAAAGATATCTTGCAGATCGAAACTAGGTAACTAGTGATGCTCGATGAGGTAAATCAATTTTGTATAGCATGATGCTTTTATTACTAACAAAAAAAAGGATAGCATGAGACTTCTATTCAATTGTGTGTCTAATACACATTCTGGCCATATGATTGAACTGTGTTGAGGAGATATTTGATGCCTTTGCTGTATGTACATCGATTGGTTTCTTAAACCCTGATTCCTTCATTGTCGCCGTGTGAACTTCAACACTGTTACCTAGAACTGTCACCACTGTTGTTGGTTCCAGTAAGCCCTAATTTCCTGTTACATTATTGCGGAATTTGTAAAAGATTAATGAACCATAAGGCTTCCAACCAGTGCCCACTTTGGGCTTTGGGGTCCGGTCGAACTCACAACACAGCGCACTCATTGTTTTGTCTAGCATGACTTGCGCTTCAGCTTTAAGAATAAGTAAATTTTTTTATTTTTGTAATGGAAAGAGCATGTCAGTCATTCCGGGTTATTTATATTATCCTTTTGAAGTATATCTAATGTTCTACAGCTTAGTTGGTGGTGTCAATTGAGTTTTGAATATTGTTATCCTTCTTCTCTGTGTTCTGAAGCTGAGAGGGTTTTCAATATTTGCAGAAAATGTTACCTCTTAGGAAGTTGGGATATCTAGTTACTACTGCAGCTGCTTCTAGATCTGCTCCTTTTTCAGGCTTTTCTTATGGTATCAAAGTTTCTAGGGTTCCCGGATTCCTATTTTTGGGTAACGAGACTCAGAGGTGCATACGTGTATCTGTTGGCTCTTCACCGGCCAATCTAATTATGAATAGTGCCATGTTGGATTGCCGACCTGGTGGGCTCAACAATCGCTTACCATCTTTTTCAAGTGTAGCTGGAAGCATCCTGGTTCAGGCTAGAGATATAGGTAAAATATCCATGGAACTAGAGAATGCAGTCGGAGAGCGTAGATTAGACGATGCATGGAAGTTGCACGAGCAACACATGCTAATGGAAGGGTTCCCAAGGAAATCTATTGTGAACAAGGTTCTAACAACTTTTGCTGAAAGCCTAGACGTGCGGTGGCTTGATAAGGCTTATGGGTTGGTGGAACAGGCTATTGAAGAGGGGAAACAGAACTTGTTAGAGAAGGAAACACTTATTTATCTTGCTTTTTGTCTTGCAAGATGTGGTTTAGTTGTTCCTGGATCGACTGTTCTGAGGAAGTTGGTAGAAATGCAACATTTTCCCCCAGTGAGCGCTTGGTCAGCTATCTTGGCTCACATGTCACAAACTGCTTCCGGTGCTTACCTTGCTGCTGAGTTGGTTACTGAGATAGGCTACTTGTTCCAAGATGGGAGAGTGGATCCGCGTAAGAAGATAAATGCTCCCTTGATTGCTATGAAGCCCAACACAACTGCATTTAATATTGCTTTGGCTGGTTGTCTTCTGTTCCATACTACTAGGAAAGCAGAGCAGCTACTTGATATGATGCCTCGGATTGGTGTCAAGGTTGATACAACTTTATTGGTAATTATGGCCCATATTTATGAAAGAAATGGACGCAGAGAAGAGCTCAAGAAGCTTAGAAGATACATAGACGAAGCTCCTGACCTTAGTGATGTTCAGTTTCGTCAGTTCTATAATTGCTTGCTCACATGCCATCTGAACTTTGGGGATCTTGAAGCTGCATCTCACATGGTCTTGGAAATGCTCCGGAAGGCAAAGCACGCACAAAATTCTCTTGCTGCTGCTACGTTGGTCTTTGAAGGAGCTGGAAGTGGCAATCAATCCCCTTCTGAAAAAGTTTTGAGCCTCAGAAAATTAGAGAATTTAGATAACGGCGAACTGCATCAACTCTATTCAATATGTTTTGAAGATTTTTATAGGGACCGTAATTTTTCAAAACTTGAGGCTGAGGCCAAAGAGTTACTTGGTGTTCTACTAGTGAAGCTGCAGAGGCAAGTGGATTTGATCACAACTGAACATGGTATTCTGCAACCAACTGAAAGAATTTATGTAAAGTTGGTCAAGGGATTCTTAGAAGTTGGAAAGATGAAGGATTTGGCCGAGTTTCTAATTAAGGCTGAGAAAGAGGGCTCCCCTGCTTCTGCTGACGATTCTGTGTTGGTCCATGTTATCAATTCGTGCATTCAACTTGGATGGTTAGACCAGGCACATGACCTTCTCGATGAAATGCGTTTGGCTGGTGTTAAAACTGGATCTTCCGTATATGCTTCCCTCTTAAAAGCATATTGTAATGAAAATCGAGCAGCAGAGGTGACATCACTTTTACGTGATGCTCGCAAGGCTGGGATACAATTAGATTCAAGCTGTTATGAGGTACTGATTCAGTCTCGGGTGCTTCAGGATGATCATAAGGGGGCCCTCAATCTGTTCAAAGAGATGAAAGAGGCTAAAATACCGAGATCTGGCCATCAAGAATTTGAGATGTTGGTGAAGGGATGTGCAGACAATCGTGAAGCAGGTTTGATGGGAAAGCTTTTGCAGGAAATTAAAGAAGGCCAGAGATTAGATTCTGGAGTTCATGATTGGAACCATGTTATCCATTTCTTCTGTAAGAAAAGACTGATGCAAGACGCTGAGAAGGCTCTTAAGAAGATGAGGAGCTTGGGACATCTCCCAAATGCTCAAACTTTCCATTCTATGGTCACTGGTTATGCTGCCATAGGGGGGAAATATACAGAAGTAACAGAACTGTGGGGTGAGATGAAGTCATTTGCTTCTTCGACAGGAATGAAGTTTGATCAGGAACTTTTGGATTCTGTACTTTACACATTTGTGAGAGGTGGATTCTTCAGTCGAGCAAATGAAGTTGTGGAGATGATGGAGAGACAGAGCATGTTTATTGACAAGTACAAGTACCGCACCCTCTTCTTGAAGTACCACAAGACGCTCTACAAGGGAAAAGCTCCAAAAGTTCAGTCAGAAGCTCAACTGAAAAAGAGAGAAGCAGGATTGACCTTCAAGAAATGGGTTGGCTTATGTTGAAGAAGAGGTAATTGATTGTCTGACCTTATCAACGATGAGCTAAAGTACCTTTGGAGCTGTGAAGATTCTTGAAGGTTTGGCAACAATGTTATCAAATTTCAGTTCCATTCAATGGTTAGCAGTGATATTACTCAAGGTGATAACATAAGAACAGAACATTCATCTTTACATTGTGCATGAAGGTCTCCATTGTTATATTTTCTCATCATGATAGTTTATACTTTTATTTTGTAGTTACGATGACTTTGTAGGTTTTAATATCAATGTGCAAAGATAAAAGTAAGACTAGGGCTTGTGTTTCATTCTTAGTATATAAAAGTAAGACTAGGGTTAGTGTTTCATTCTTAGTAGCAGGGAGCTCCTAAAGTGGTGCTGCAACCACCTTAGGAGCGTGATTTTGCGCTCCCAACTTAGGAGCTTGATAGGAGCCTGCTCCCATTGAGATGGGAGCTTGCGTCTTACAAAGATTGGAGCATGTTAGCTATGTATCCATTCAACAAAAAGAAAGATATGCACTCTTTAGCACAGGCACTTCATGGGAGGTCCTTACCCGTGTCGGGACACTTGTCGGACATCTTCACTCTCCAACTACGTGTCTAACACTCAAATCCAATTTGTCCTATTTTTCCCAATGTCCTCCATTTGGACACTTTGGGGTCAATCTAAAAATTGCTTCGGACATTCTCAGGATGTTCGCAAAACAAGTCAGGATAGTTAAACGAAATAGTAGACTCATTAAAACTTAGGGAAATCTTATTTTTGTTTTGAAGGATGATGGTTTATTCATTATTAAGGCACATAAATGAGGAAGTGCTTTCTTGTTGATATACTGGAACCACATAATGATAAATATGGTGTTACATATTCACAATCAAAGCCTTATTTGTTTGGTTATTTTTTCATATTATCGAATGCATACGTATTTTTCAAAATGTATCCCCAAACATGTGTTCTCCAACTTTAAAGAACTTATGTGTTGGTTTTGGTGTCTTATATGTGTGACTGTGACTGTGTCGTGTCGCGTGTTTGTGTTGATACTACATATGATATGTACCATTTTCTCTAGCATAAAAGGAGCATGTTAGTGATAAGTGCAAATTGACTTGGGAGCGGTTTTATTTCTTGCAGATTTTTGCTCTTGCAAATATGACCTTCTGCGACAAAAACGGATTTAGTTTTCTTCACCCTCTTTTTGTTGACCCTCTTATTACCCTTCCTTCCGCCTATTGGTTGAGGTAGTGTGTGTCATCCTTACCAAAAAGTATATTGCAAGGGTGGGACCTACACCATTTTAACCAATAAGAGGGAGGATATGTTCACCCTCTTTTAAGGAGGGTGAACGAAATCGCACTCGACAAAACTAGTGAGCTTCTAAAGCTACTGTAATTGTCATGTGGAAGTTCTGCTTAGCATTTGTTGCTTTGTGGCTCTTTATACATTGGGTTTTCTTGTTGCTTTCCCAAATTCCTTGGGCACAAACCTTTTTCTTGTCATTTTTAGCTATTAATGACATGCTCTATGTGCAGATAATTTGGCAGCTTCAGCTTGATTAGAATACTGAAGGAGATTGTTTATCAACGTCGGAGATAGACACGAAGAGATGTTGGAATCATATTCGGACTGAGGAATCAAGGTCAGAGTTTAGAATCCATTTTTTGTGCATAAATATATTGGAGGTGTTTTTAGGTTTTTGTCTAGATTAGCTGATCAAATTGAAGTGTTTGGTCCCTTTTCACATTGAAACCTTTCAAGAATTAGGTTCTTTGCTTTCATTTCGGGGTTGCTATTTTATTTGAGCCTCTTGAATTAGCTGATTTTCAGCTTCTTCTATGCCTTTAAACAAGGAAAATGCTAAACTCTGCCCTTAGGGCGGAGGATAATGGGTAAAAGACATATCGATATCTGAGAAACGTGTATTAATATATGTGAAAATGTAATGGCCCTGTTCGTTTCCCAGTTTAGTTTTAGTTTTAGTTTTGATGACATCATCATTTCCCTCATTTCTCTCTCTATCTCTCTCCACTCATTACACCTGATGACATCATCAAAACTAAACTAAACTATCTAACCAAACACAGCCATTGTTATCTGTGAGATCTGTATGGATATACAAACTCGTTTGTCTTTATCTTTATACTACCCTCCGCATAGTGGGCGGATGTTAGCAAAACCCTTTAAACAATTGGCATCTGCATTCACTGTTCCTACATTGGGTTTAGTCTTCTGTTATTTCTGTGTTCATTTAGTTTGTCCATACAAATTAAATTTCTGTCTAGAAATGGTTCACAATGCCAGCTTTGTTTTTGTTGTTGTTTGTAAGCAGCTCTTTTCTTTTCAGTTTCAATCTGTTCATTCGTCTTTAGAAATCCTAAGGATGTATAAATCCAGTTATTTGGTACATATTTTCATATTTTGTGATCTTAATTAAGGAAACCACAACCAAGCAAATGGCTTGTATTTTGTTTTGAATAGTCACTTGATTTTCAATGTGGTCCATTTGGTAAATATTAGAGTCTTCCTCCGAAACTAAAGATGATACATCGAAAGGGCACTCGCTGGGATTTAAAATTGGCCGGATTGGTAAATCTTACTGTTTTTTTTTCCTTGAAATTAAAGACTGAGATAGAGAGCCTGCTAGCTCTACTTCTAAAATGTGTATTTGCTCTTCTTCTACAAGAGGGCAAAAGGGGATGGCAGAAAGTGAAAGAAACTGCTGTGATGACTTTCTATTTATGTTTTGATCGTAGTTGCACGAATCAGGAGCGGGCACGGGGGAATATAGAAGCTCCAAGGTTTGGAGCATGAAAGAACGTGTACGTATATTAAGACAATAACGTAGTATAGAATATACACTGTAAAACTACAATCATTTTAGGGAGTAAAAAATATGGGCCAAGTCTACCTAAGTATAATAAATGGGCTAGTGTTAGAATGTTTGGTTTTCCTTTCAAGATATCATGACTTGGGCTATATATATGAGCTAAATGGAAGACCAATTTATAAAGCTAAGAAAAACAAAAGCTCCCATCTTGGGAAGGAGCGCGCTCCCATCTCAATGGGAGCAGGCTCTTTTCAAACTCCTTAGTTGGGGGCGCACAATCGCAGTCCCAAGGTGGGAGCGGCACCACTGCAGGAGCTCCCTGCTACTAAGGTTTTGATTGTTGTTGTAGTAACAACTACGTAAATTTTTTCTAGTGAATCTATGATACTTTATTGTTGTCATTTCTCAGATGGTGAAAGATGTAAAGAATAGAATGCACTCAGGAAATGCTACAATTACACACTCCTGGCTTGTATATGTCTTTCCAACATATTTTATGGGATGAAGAAAACGTGAAATAAGCTAAACTGGTTTGGTTACCATTAGCACATTTGTTGTGCCAATTTGATTTTATTCTTGTGGGCACTGATCTGGCAATAACCAAACAAGACAAGAAACATGTCATTTTTTTTTTTTGTTCAATTCAAATTTACAAATTCAAACTATATTTCTTATAAATAAATGTGACGCAAACAAAACGAACCTTAATTAGGCGAGTTCTTACTGTTTCTCTTACCTAAGTGTTATGTAATGTGCCTAGATTGTGAGCCTTGCGCTCGATCATCTAGAGTATGATGCCTTGTTATTTTTGTTAGACATGGTGGATTCCGTGTATCTCACACATGTATTGCCTCTATTGGCAGGTAAAGAAACATGTTCAGCAAGCGAGAGTTCAGGAAGATGGTAGTGCCCTACTTTACCATTATTGGAACCAAGATACAGTTAAGAACAGGTTTAATGGGGAGGAGGCATATCTGATTATGGCGCTTCCATTATCAAGTCAATTGACAAGCTTGTTTGGTAGCTCTGGTAATTATGCAGTGAACTCCAACTATGGTGTAGTCCTATCATTGAAGCATTTTTGGTGTCCTTGGGAAATCAAAGTCATGTAGATGAAATCAAAGTCCTACTCAAAGCAACTCTTGGGAATTACAGCTCCCACGAAAAGTGTAACACTTCCTGTGGAATTATAGTATGGACATTTTCTGTGGATATCCTGTGGCTATTGTGTTAGGAGTGTTCAGAATCCGTTTAGCATTCGGTTGTACATTGCCCTTTTGCTAGAGCTATTTGGTTGGCGTCACCGATGTTGGGGGCATTGCTCTTTGTATGGGCTTGATATTCTACAGGTGGGAAACGGGAGGTGTCGGGATTGTAATGCGTGATTCTGAGGAGCTTTTTGAGGCGGTAGCAGTAAGGGAAGCAGTCTTGATTGATGTCTATACGAATGGGTTACAATTCGGTTATCTTTGAAGGAAATGCTGCCCAAGCCATCTTTGATCGGGTAAAAGTCAGGTGCGAAGTTAAATTTTCTTGTTCTCCAAAGATAATGTGGCTCATTTGTTGTCACAGTTTTGTTAGAATTGGGCAGGGAGTTGAATTTGATTAACTTCTCTCTGCCCGTATGATTCCCTCTCTATCAATGAATTCTATCCTTTGGGAAAATAAATAAATCCTTCTTCAAATTCACTGTGGGAATCTGATCGTAGGAAGGTACTCCCCAAGGATATGGCCTTTCGGAGTAAGAGCTTTCGAACCTCCCGGAGAGGAGAGCAAATCCTAGTGTTGGTCTTCAAGCCCGCACTGATGATGAATCCCCAGCAGTCTTGAGCAACGACTCCGTGCTCGTTCATTTTAAAGTTCTGTCAGCAGGCTTGCTCCATGATTCCATGGAATCACACCGAGAAAACGCATCACCAAACATATTGCTCTGTGGTTTTGATTGATTCGTTGACGGAAATGGAGGGAAAGGGAAAGAAAATTAACAAAAGAACCGAGTGTGGTGTTGAGAGACTCATTAGGCGAAAATGAAAAGAAAGGAGCAAGAAAATTAACAAAAGAATTCGAAATTGTTCTTTTTGCCAAGATGTTAGTCTGTATCGATGTTGTTCCATCAGTTCAAACTCATAACTTTCCAGCATTTAAATACTGGTACATGACCAATTATGCTACGTAATTTAAATATTTACTTCTTCTTTTGTTTGTAATATGAAAAAAGAAAATGATAGGTACACACCCAATAATCATATATCCAACCACACCCTTATCATATGCATGGAACTATGGAAGCCCCACCTTGTGTGGGTCTATGTTCCTATCACCTACGTGTAGGTACCACATGAATGTAAGAGGAGTGTGGTTGTAGGCGTGGTTAGTGGAGGTGTATCTAATGCAATTATCGAAAAAGAGAATTCTGCACCTTTTTTATATTAGGGAAAGTCTAGTTACACGCCCATTTTTACAACTAAACTTACAATCGATCTGCCACATTATTATAGACTCAATTATTTTGACAATTAGAAATGTTCACCTTATATAGCACGTCAAAAATAATAAGAATACCAAAACTTAGGCTTATAAAATGTGGATAAATACATGATCGGAAAAGAAAAGAAAACAAATGTAAGGTGAACGTTTTCGGTTAATCAAAATGTGAAGTCTATATGCTAATGTGGCGATTCGATTTGTAAATTTAGTTGTAAATATGGGTGTGTAACTAGACTTTCCATTTTTTTTTCCCCATCTAATACATGTACTATTCTTATTCTGTGCCAAAATGAGAGGAACACGGTGGTGTCCTACTTGAAAAGGGTCGGACTTTGGATCGAACCGGATCCATATGGAAACTATGTTCACGCTCCGAAAGTAGGGTTTAGAACCAAAAACCCCAAATTATTGTGCGAGAGAGCGAGCGACGAAGAACGAAGAGAGGATTTCCCTGCTTCAGCAGCGTTCCTTCTCCATCTCATGGCTTTTCTTTTCCAGAAATTCCAAGAGGTATCCATCCTCTCACGCTCTTGCCAGATTTATTTCTATCTCTATGATTAAATTGAGCTGGAATCTCGACCCAATAAATTTTACTGGCGTTTGATTATGGCTACTTATGTTTCTCTTTCACTGTCCCCTTGTTTTCCGCTTCGATTTGAACGCGACACTATTTCCCCAAGCATTTTCTAAGCTCATTTCTCAAAATTTCGATCCAAGTTCGATCGCATAAGTAACTATTTGACTGAGCTGCATCTCATGGTTTTGCTTTGCTTTTGAGCAAAAAGGCTCAGGTTTGTATATCTGAATATTCTAGTGTTTGTTTAGTGGGAAATGTTTGATGCCCAATTGCTTGCTGCAAGTTGTTGAGTTTATGTCCGTAAGTTGAGTGAATGGTTGTGTTTTGAGAGAGCTTGGAAATGCAGTGATAGTTGAACTGCTATTGCTTTAACATTGCCCATTGGGATAAGATTTCTATTTTTGAATGTTAAATGACACATACCAGGAAATGGAGAGGGGTGGTGACATGTGGGTCTTGAGGGGTCAGGTGATCCATTCTCAAATTCAAATTCAAGCTTTTCCCGAGTTCAATGTAATTTTCAAACTGATTTGTTAATTTTAAGCCCACTAAAAGTGCTGAATCGCACCAAATCCAGATACTGTAAATCAGAAAATGTATCAAACATGATATAGAGTTGTTGGCCACGCTACCTTCCAATCGTGGATCAACCCCTCAGAGTGGTCTTGTTTTCTCCTCCTCTAAACTCTTTGGGGCCACCTGCTCAAGGTTACCATGTTCTCGTCGGTCTTGGTTTTGCCCGGTCAATGTGTGTGGTGTGAGGAGTACATAGAGCCGAGATTTTACTGCATCGGGTTCCTCACCACCAAAAAGAATTCTCGTAGTAAAGACGGTTGATTACCTTAAATTGCTCAGAATTTTGAGTGTTTTATGGTGGAAAATGAAGATTTTTAACTTGCTCTTCATGAATAAAGCTTATTTTTGTTCGATGGAGAAAAATACTGAAGTGCAGATGGCATCTAAATATATGTATGTGATTGTTCGATGGAGTTGTAATTTTGATGAGGTTTCTGAAATGATATGTTCTTTTCTAAAATTCTTCAAAGATAGTGATTGAAATTTTTAGAAATGGTTCTTTTATGGAAGCAAACACAATTATCCTCTTGTATTGTTCGCATGATATGCACATGCAGCACAACATAAATGGACTCACAAACAACCTGTTATTCTGCCATTCGAAATCGAATTCTAACTGGTGATGTTTCTTATGTTTAGTTTCTCACTACCTTTTATCCCCGTGCTGCCTCTTGAAGTAACCTTCCTCAATTTTTGCTCCATTATCTCCAATACTCATTGAATGGATAGATCTAGATAAAATAATTGCACAACAAATTTTTTTTTTAATATGAAATTTTTATAGAATTGGTATCAAGGGGACAACATTTTGTGTTTTAGTATCCGGATTCAGCATACTGAATATGTTAGGCAGCTAAGAAAAGACACATGAAGTGGATGGTTGTAGCTGAGATGTGGATGCCAAGATTGATATGTCGAAAGACCTTTACTTGCATGAAGAGAGAGTGGATGCAGGGGAGCAAGAGTTCATTGAATGTTCTAAGGCTGGGAGCAAAGCAGATTCGTCACCTCCAATGACAGGATCCTGCAACTAAGGGCAAGACAGAGAGATAGACTTGCAACTGAATAATATTTGTGAACTGGCCAAGGAAAAAAACAAAATTGTAATATGTGGGGGCAGCACCAATTTATGATAAGGTGGTAGAAAACAGACAAGGTGGTTTAGGCTTGTACAATGATGTCTAGTTGATGGGGCCATGCAACAATAAGGAAGAGTGATAGGATGTTGCTAATGGAAATGTTAGGGGAGACACAGAGAGGGAGAGAATTGCAAATGAAAAATATTCGTGAGCTATCGGGGATCACCAATTTATAAGAAGTTGGGAGAGTGATAGGATGTTGCTAATGGAAATGTTAGGGGAGACACACAGAGAGAATTGCAAATGAAAAATATTCGTGAGTTATAGGATGTTGCTAAGGTATTTAGTCATCTACAATGATTTCTACTTGACGTGGTCATGCGACAATAAGGAAGAGTGATAGAACATGTTAGGCGAGAGTGGGGAGACCTAAATCGACAAGGAATTCAGTATTTTTTTCTAGTCGCTGACAGATCTCACCACGTTATTGCAATATGCATTTACAATACCAGTAACCTCATCATTAGGTTGGTTAGAGTGTTGAAATAACAGTACCAACCTATTACCATATAGGTTGCAATAACTGTTCAGGGGGTATTTTTCATGTTACAGTACTGCTGGTTTTGTTAGTTTGATAGATTCTCATATATTTGACATCGAGCACTGCTTTAGAAAACTATCTGATTATTTCATCAGCTTAATTAAGTCTTTTTGTGTTTTCAATTTTGCTATCAGGGTGTGAGAACTCTTGCGAGAAGTCCCACATTTGCTAGAGACCCAAGGCAACTTCAGTTTGAGGCTGATATAAATCGCCTGTTCCTTTACACCAGGTCCGAATCCTCTGCATTGGTTCTCTAATCTACCGTATGCCTTGATATGCATTTGATGCAGCCTTTTTGCCAGATAGTTGCTTTCATCCTTATTGTCATTCCTTGTACATTGAATATCCATTTGATGCAGCCTTTTTGCCAGATAGTTGCTTATTATCATTCCCTATACATTGAATATCCAGTTATAATCGCTTGGGAAGGAATGCTGATGAAAAAGATGCAGAGGAGATCATTGATATGGCTGGCAAGGCCTCCCTTGCCGACCAGCAAAAGCAGGTTCAAGATAACATCCATTCTCAAATTAAAACCTTCAGCATGCGGATGGATGAAATTCTTCTTCCTGATTCAACTAGCATAAATGAATCAGCTGAGTCAAATTCACAAATGAATACTCAGAGCCGTAGTGGCCTTAGCCTTGCTGTTGGAAGGATGAGCCCCTCAAATAACAATCCTGGTGAGTTTTCATCTGTATTTTCATTTTCAATTGAAGGATAATTTGGTATATAAGCTTCGGGATGATTTAAATTTGACTCATTGTTCAAACTGCTGCAATCTATTCTTCTACTCATGCCGGGGATGCATGTTATATATTAAAAAGAAACATAGATGAGGACGTGGTTGATTTCCTACTCCTTTGGAAAAGCCAACAACCATTCAATTAACTGTCTTCAATAATTAGTGATTGAAGAAGTTGGGGTAACGAAAAGCGTAGTGCCGGAAACCAGGGGACAAATCAGTAGGAAATTGCCTCCCATATAATGGTTCCTTACATAGTGGTTTGGTCAGGTGCTTGCTATGATCATTTGTTTCCGGAGTTCTTAGGACGATCAAAGTAGATGACCCGTATGAGTATCTGACTGACTTCTCAGTGTTTCCTCTTTTCTATTCTCTCTGAAATTGCTTGAAAAACCTCATCGGTGCTCATAAGTTATCCTGTACTATGGCAATTTTAGTGCCATGTTCTGTCAATGGACGCAATAGTTTTGATGGCATGCAATTAAACAAAAGAAAACTACTGAGCAATGACAATCGCTGTATGTTGCAAATGATTTTATCCACTGTAGGCTGTAGCTAACTTGGCCATCTGAGTCTCTGTAGTGTTCTTATTTGGTGCAAAACTTAACTGTGACTATGGGTGATTTTTGTTTCTGGAATCTTATTAAAGTTAATTTTCAGCGCAGCTATACCTGATACAAAACCTTTGAAACCTGCTGAGCTGTCACAGATGCTGAAGAATCTAATGGGTTATACACTTGAGCTCAAACCATCTCAAATACCACATGAGGAAGCTGGCCAAGGTTTATTTATAGATGGACAATCTGATGTTGGTGCTGTGATTGCCATATACCCAGGCATAGTTTATTCTCCAGCTTACTACCGTTATATTCCTGGATACCCAAGGGTCGATGCACAGAACCCTTACTTGATCACAAGGTACGACGGAACTGTGATCAATGCACAACCCTGGGGTGCCGGAGGTGAAACTCGTGAAGTGTGGGGCATCTCAAGTGGTATTGGATGTATCACGGAACCTAAGCCAGGTGCGCAGGACACTGACAAAGGTCCTGATAAAATGTGGAAGATTCTTAGTAAACCTTTGCAACCCACAAGAGTGGCGACAAGTGGTGATGTGTTGGAGCGGAGGAATCCACTAGCTTTAGCCCATTTCGCCAACCACCCTACAAAGGGAATGGTACCTAATGTAATGGTTTGTCCTTATGATTTTCCTTTGACCGAAAGGGATATGAGAACATATATTCCAAATGTTGCTTTTGGAGGTGGAGAGGAAGCAAGAATGAAGAGGTTTGGCCGTTTTTGGTTTAAATCATGGGGATCCGGCAATAGTGGTTCCAATGATGTTCCGATCTTGAAGACGCTTGTCCTCGTGGCTACTAGGGCACTTTCAGATGAAGAGGTTCTGTTGAACTACAGGTTGAGCAACTCCAAGCGGCGGCCATCCTGGTATACTCCTGTAGACGAGGAAGAGGATCGAAGAAGGTGGAGCTAATAGGGTTGCATTGGATGTGGAACTTGTGGCCTTCAGATCTTGGACCATATTCCATTACATTATTTCAATTGGTGTAGCTGTTTCATTTGAGGTTTCTCGAGGATTCTTTTTCGTCTCATTTTCGGCATCATTATGAAGCCTCTTCAAAGCAGCAATTTTACAAATTTTCAGGTTTACAGCCAAAACTGGGAAGTGGATTGCCCGGAAATCTTTTTGGTCTTTCTTGGTGCAACTCTCTCTCTCTCTCTCTCTCTCTCTCTCTCTCTCCACGTGTGCACACGCACGACACATCCGGATAGTTCAAAACAGTTTTGGATAGTCCGGATGTGCACTGCATGGTGCACCAGGGAGCGCACATCAGGCTCCCCGATTCCGGGACCCGGGGGTGCTGGTGTGTGCCCTGTGATGTGCGTCCTGCAGTGCGCATCTGGACCGTCCGTCTCCGCAATCGATGATCCGGATTTAAAAGGAACTGTTCCAGGGAAGAGTTCAACTCTTCCAGGGAAGAGTTCAACTCTTCCATGGAATAGTTGTTTTAAATCTGGACCGTTCAATACACTTTTGGACGGTCTGGATGTACACTGCAGGTCGCACACCAGGCTCCCCTAATATTTTGCATGGCATTAAGGTAAAAAATGTTACAAAAATCTGTGAGAAGATCTTCTATCTTTTTAACTTCTTGTATTACATATGCTAGGACTTAAATCTGTGGATGGACGCATCATTTTGTTGTTAGGCGGCGAATGCGTATGTAATCGGAAAATTCGCGAGGACGTTTGAATTACCGTACCAATGCTACCAATAAAAATGTCTTCTAAGTTTGAATGATAAATATGATCATTGCATTTCATGAACAAGATACGCAAGATCGCGCCTCAAAGTTCAAAATGTTCTACACACGAGACGAGTTGAGCCAAGATTTTATGCAGCTCAAACTCGACCCGGAAGAAAGCTTGACAAGCCGAGTTGGTGAGCTCGAGTTTGTTCATGAAAAATATCATACATTTATCCTTGACAGAAGGATCTAGGCAGCAAATAAATTTTTTTTTTTTTATTTTTTTATTTCGAAGAGGAGGTTCCGTGGTAAAATAGTGATTGAGACTTGAGAGGAGACTCAATTTGGAACACAATTTGAACCAAGGCTTCCGAGAGTTTAATAACTTGTCGGGCTTGGGCTATGCTCAATGCTCATTTATTAACCAAGTCTTGAAATTGAGATCCCGGTCCAGTTCATTTAATAGGCAACTCTGATGAGTTCTTAATTCTTACAGAGCTGAGCTTGTTCGCAAACGGCTAGGTTCATTTACAGCCTAGTCTCCTCTATCCGTTTTCGTTTTGTTTTTGGTTTGGGTAGGCAGAATTTTACAACCTCCATCCCAAAATGATTATCCAATCGGCAAAATGAGTAGTTAAAAGCAAAAACAATTTGACGAAAAATTTAGAAATTAGGTCGGATTTTTCTATATTCTTTTTTTTTTTTTTGGTATTTGTTAACTTTACGTTAATATTTTTGGTGAATTATTGGTTCATGTTGCCAATATGAATTAAAAAAAAGTAAAAAAATCGAACTAAAGTACTATTTTTTTAAATTCCAAAAAAGTTGTCTTGTCCTGGATTATTTCTATCCTTTAGAGTAATTTTTTTTTGAGATTTTGATCATAATTTTTTGCTTTTTTTTATTCTTCTCGTCGAGGCAAATTGATACTCCAATCAACAACAAAAAATTGGTAAAAACTAACAAAACAAAAATAATCTGGCAGGATTATTAAGCCAAAATGGGCCTAAATATATATCAATGAGTGAGTTTGAATTTTTCTTGATTAAAATGGAGTAATCCATGCTCTACTCTTTTTACCTTAAGAGTTGAGATAGTACGAGTAATAAATTGGGTAGAAAGAATAGACATTAATGCTAAGTACCCAAAAAAGTTGCACATAATTTATCCAAAAAATTGCAATGAGTGGCTCAGATTCACTCCCAAGTGAATCTGAGCCACTCATTGCTATTTTCTGGGTAAATTTTGTTAGAGTATAGAGCTGGTGTAGACCTGTTCGCAGGTGATTCATTCTCATGTTAAGTCGGTTAAGGCGGTTTAGAGTATTAAGTCTGTATAAAACAGTTGTAATAGGCAGAGGAATGGTAAGCAAGCATAATGAAAAGCATTTTACAGTTTCTCTCTCTACATTTCTGCACTTGAGTTTGTTCTTGATTTCTGTCAATTGAATCAGAGAAATGTGGATGCAATTATGAAATTCCACATGGTATCAGAGCAGTCGACGCAAGTCACGATCGATCTTGCGAGTAACTTTGATCTTTGAGATTCGACATGGCTGAAAGTGGAACAAGCTCAACATCCATGGCGATACCACCTGCCCTAACTTTCCTCGTCTCCAATTTTCAATCCCTGGTAACGATCAAACTTGATTCTACAAACTATCTTCTCTGGAAAACACAAATTCACAATGTATTACGAGCAAATGATTTCTTTGGGTTTCTTGATGGATCGAATAGAGCACCTGCACCACAAATCACAGATGCTAGTAATAATCAAGTTACCAATCCAGAGTACACAAAATGGTGTTTGATTGACAGTCAGTTGTTATCGTGTTTGACTGCAACTCTATCTGCCACAACTTTACCCTTAGTTTTAGGGTTTGAGCATTCATATCAAGTGTGGCAATCGCTTGAGTCGAGGTTTAATTCATTGACTCGTAAACATGTTCATGAGTACAAGAGACGTTTGTACAATATCACCAAGACTGGCACAATGGAGTCTTACATAGATCAGATCAAAGGTTATGCCAATCGACTTGCAGCAGCAGGTTTTCCAGTTACTGATGATGATCTAGTATTTCACACCCTTAATGGACTTCCAGAGGAAGAATTTAGAGGTTTTCGAACAGCAATTCATACCAGGGGTGGAACGTTTACATTTGATGAGCTTGTTACTATGCTCAATGCAGAGTCTATTTCTGGTACAAAAATGTCATCGTTAGAAAGTGTGTTTTTGACCACTCCTAAATCTGTAACCATGCCCACAGATTCTGCAGTATCAACCCCTGTAAACATGTACACACCTTCTTCTTTGTCCACTTTTCCTTAAGTTAGTAGTGGTGCTGGTTCTTCTGTTATTACTTCCAATGCACCACAGGTTTCACAACCTTCACAAGGCTCACAATCTACACAGTTTGTGCCATGTCGCTCACAAGATCAGAGGAACTTTAACAGAAATAGACCCAATGATAATAATGGAAGGAGAAATGGTTGTCAAATTTGTGGGAGAACAAATCACACAGCTTATTACTGTCATCACAGACAGAATATGTCCCTTCCACCTCCATCTCAGTTCCCATCAGGGCAGCAAGGATATTATTCCCAAGGTTATGTCAATTCTGGGCAGTGGAGATCACCACAGGGATTTCACTCACAGAATAGAGGTCAACAAGGATATGTTGCACAACCACAGGGTTATATGGTCTATCCTTCAATGTCACCACAGGCAAATTTTGTTGCAGGGCCATCTGTTGCTTGCAATTCTCTCTCTCTTGAGTCTGGCTTGTCTCAGTCATACTGTATGACTCCTACTGCACCATCTCCTGGTCATACGTCATACATTGGCAATTCTGTACCTCATCAAGGACATCTGGCCCCACAGGGTTTTCAAGTTCCCTTTAGTCCTACAGTTGGTACACCTGGCTTTATCATGGGTCCTTCTACTTTTCATCAAGGACATCTAGCTCAGTCCTTTCAAGTTGGTAATGCTCCACCTTCGTCTCAACAGTGGATCTTTGACAGTGGGGCAACTACTCATGTGACTAATGATTTGTCAAATCTCTCTCTTCATCAACCATAGATGGGTTCTCAAGGTCTGTCAGTGGGCAATGGAGCCACAGTACCAAGTGCTCATTCAGGTAAAGGTTTACTGCCTACACCCTATGCATAGTTTAGTCTCACTAATCTCCTTCATGCACCCCAAATTTCTCATAATTTGCTGTCTGTTTGATAAGCCCCCAATATTGTATATATCCGGGCTTATCTCGCTCATTTATTTCACACACGCACGCGATTTCGCGCCTTATATATTTAATATGCGCGAAGTGTTGTTTTTGTTAAGTCACAGGTTGAACACGCGAAATGAGGGCATTTGGAGCGCTTTGAGATCCGTGCCACGTTACCGAGGGCCACATGCCCCATGGCACGCCAACACCGGGCCTCGAGAGCCAAGAAACGATGATTTGGCCAAGGCCCGACAAGCCGAAACGTCCCAAGTAGCCGGGGGCTTTGAAGCCGCGCTTCACGCTCACACAAAAGTCCCGGTGGAGTCCGGGAGTGAACAAGCACTCAAGTAACCAAGGAACACCTCCCCCGAGGGTCGCACCACGTATTTACGTGTTTTGGAGCAAGTCCGGAAGCACGGAAGGCCAAGGGAGTGACCAAATGAACTCAAGGCATCATCAAACCAATAGTGGATCGATCCACTCCCATAGTGGATCGATCCACTCAAGTCAAAAACATCACCAGAGCTTTCTGGATCGATCCACTCCCATAGTGGATTGATCCACTCAAGGCAATTTCTGCACCAGAGCTTTCTGGATCGATCCACTCCAAGAGTGGATCGATCCACTCACGTCCAAATGGCTTCCAGAGCATTCTGGATCGATCCACTATGATAGTGGATCGATCCACATCAGTCTGAAATGCAAATTTTCTACCACTTTTTGCACCTTCCTTAAATGGAAACTTATGTGTTATGTGAGAGCTTTATTGACTTTTGTTAGAGAGAGAAAAGAGGATGAATAAATACACTCTCCTCTCTCCTTCCCACTCACTTCTTACTCTTTCACTTAAATTAATTTTTGTTCTTCCATGGGAGGAGCCTCCAAGCTCTCTCTCTAGTTTATTTCATGTAAGTACTTAACCTTCGTTAATTTCACGTTTGTTAAAGTTGGTGCTCTTGTTGAGATTGTTCTTAATATCTAGTTTATTTTCATTTTCCTCAAGTTTTGCAATTCCTTGTTTTGCTAGTTTAATCCTTGAAAACCACTAAGCTCTAAACCTTGTTAGTTCATTTCTCAAGTATTAAAGTGTTAGGCCAACTTAGTATCTTCATTAAAATCAAGTTTATTTAGTCACTTGTCATGTTCTTTATTTCCTTTATAAAAATAGGCATGATTTACGTAGTAATGATCGAGTAGTCGTTATAGGCTCGGTCATGGGGTGATTAGCACCCCGTGACTTAGGTTGATTCACTCTCCTCGCCATGATGCAAACATTACATGCTAATCAAAGAGATAGGATTAATTTTATGTAACAAAGCTCGGGTTTGTTAATCTCTTTGATCACACGTAGCCAAGGGTTTATCTACTTGGCACGTGTGATGCTTAGGGCGATGTCAATTCGGCCGTTTGCCAAATGAACCAAAAATCCTAATCTTTGATAAACACCATTTCTAGTTGAATGATTTTAAAAACCAAATCTTCCGTTCGGGGTTGTTTAACGACACCCCCGAGCCGGTCATTTTAGAGGAGAACGAATCGGCCTAAGCCATGGGTGTTGTGAACCCTTTGACCTTGCCTTGTTTTAATTAGTCTTTTTAATCTCGCGTCATTCACGAAGTTAAGTGAATTCCACCCCCAAACTATAAAGCCAAGTTTGCCGCTTAAAGGCTAAACCATCACTTGCGAATCAATCTGCACGCGCCGCGCATTCGGTCTCTGTGGAATCGACCCGGACTTACCGATATCATGCTACCACCGACCTAAACCCTACGCTTGGGGAAATAGTATTGGAATACAATCCAAGGGCGCAAGCACTGTTCATCAGTTTTCCAAAGACAATAATTGCTTTGTTATTTTTGATTCCCATGGCTTTGTCATTCCGGACAAAGCAACTCATCAAATCTTGTACAAGGGCATCTGCCAACAGGGACTTTATCCACTACTGAACTCCTCTAAAGGAAAGTCTTCTCCTCAAGCTCATTTGTGTCATGACTCCTTGGCTTTCTTGTGGCATCAAAGACTAGGACACCCTAGTTCTACTTTGTTTCATCCTCTTATTACTCATCTTGGTCTTCCTATTAATAAAAACTGCACAGGTGCAGTGTACTAGTTGTAATGTTGCAAAGAGTCATAAACTGAAGTTTCCATTGTCTGTTACACATGCATATCTTCCTTTCCAGTTGGTTCATGCAGATGTTTGGGGACCTAGTCCCATTCCTTCTTTTCAAGGTTTTAAGTACTATTTGTTGCTTATTGATGATTGTACTAGATTTAGTTGGTTATTTCCCTTGCATTACAAATCCCAAGTCAAAACTAAAATTGCTCAGTTTAAAGCCTTTGTGTCTACACAATTTCATACCTCCATTCAGGTTGTTAGATCTGATAATGGGGGTGAATTCCTCAATAATTACCTTCTTACTTTGTTTCTTAATGAGGGCATGTTGCATCAAACTTCTTGCCCTTATACACCTGAACAAAATGGTGTAGTTGAACGCAAGCACAAACATCTAATAGAAACCACTGTCACTTTATTACATCAAGCAGGTCTTCCACTCAAATTTTGGTTAGAAGCACTTTTGACTTCTGTTTATCTTGCAAACAGACTACCCCATTCTACACTTCATTTTCAAATCCCATACAAACTTCTCTATAATACTTTACCTGATTATTTCTCTTTGAAAGCTTTTGGATGTGCTTGTTTCCCATGGCTTAAACCCTATAATCCACATAAACTCTTGCCTAAGTCTACTACTTGTATCTTTCTAGGCTATTGTGACACTACCAAAGGATTTAGGTGTTTTGATCCTGCTATTAATAAGGTCTACATATCAAGGCATGTAAAGTTTGTAGAGGACACGTTTCCTTATCCTTCATTAGTCTCTGGTTCAGATGCATCTTCTTCCTTGAAATTTCATGTTCCACCTACTAATTTTGATGATCTTCTTGTCCCTATTTCCTCTTTTATTCCCACACCTATTTCTCCTGTTTCTACATTCCCTACTGCTACTGTTTTTCCTCCTGTTCCTCCTGTTACTAGATCTGTTTCTTCTTCCTCCCATATCCCTTGTCTAGTTCTTCCCCATCTTTCTATGTTACACCTTTAGTTCCTTCACAATCTTCTTTAGTCCATCCTATGACTACCAGGTCCAAAAGTGGGGTTTTCAAACCAAAACAACCACTTTCTTTGGTTTCCACTGTTTCATCTACTTCTCTCTCTTCTTCTACTTTATCTACTATCGAACCTACATTTTTTGGTGAGGCAACTAAGCATAGTGTGTGGCAGCAGGCCATGAATGAGGAATATAAGGCCTTGCTTCAACAGGGCACTTGGACTTTGGTAGAACCTCCTTCTCATGCTCATGTTATAGGGTGCCACTGGATTTATAAGATCAAACACCACTCAGATGGGACAGTGGCAAGGTACAAAGCCAGACTGGTTGCTAGGAGTAATCAGCAGGAAGAAGGTCTGGATTTTTATGAAACATTTAGCCCTGTGGTAAAACAGCCTACCATTAGGGTTGCTCTTAGTCTTGCAGTTCATCATCACTGGTGTTTGAGACAATTAGATGTCTCAAATGCATTTCTTCATGGTACATTGAATGAGGAGGTCTATATGCGTCAATCCTTGGGGTATAGAGATCCTAATTATCCTAATCATGTGTGTAAACTTCACAAAGCTCTTTATGGGTTGAGACAAGCACCACAGGCATGGTACTCCGCCTTTTCTAATTTTTTGATATCCAATGGGTTTGTTCAAAGCCAGGCTGACCCTTCTTTGTTCATCTACTCTTCTGAATCAGTTTTCACCTTGCTCTTAGTTTATGTTGATGATTTAATAATCACTGGCAGCAGTGACTCATTCATTACTGATTTTGTTCTTCTTCTTGGGAAACGGTTTGCTATGAAGGATCTAGGACCTCTAAATTTTTTCCTGGGTATAGAGGTTCACTATAAGCCGAATGGGTTGGTGTTAAGTCAAACCAAGTATGCTACAGAGTTGCTTCAGAAAGCAGGTATGCCAGACTGTCAGCCTAGTGCCACACCTGCTTCTGTGAAACCTGCTCCTTGTGCAAATGAGTTATTTTCAGATATTACCCTTTTTCGTACTATAGTGGGGTCGCTTCAGTACCTCACCCTTACAAGGCTTGAGATTTCTCATGCTGTGAATGTAGTGTGCCAGCATATGCATGCTCCTAAGGCATGTCACTTTGTTTTGGTTAAGCGTATTCTTCGCTATCTCAGAGGCACACTTTCCCATGGCTTGCACTTCTCTTCTAGTCCTTTACAACTCACTGCTTATTCTGACGCGGATTGGGCAGGGGACTCCTCTGACAGACAGTCCACCACAGGGTTTTGCATTTTTCTGGGGACCAATTTGATTTCTTGGTGTGCCAAGAAACAACCCACAGTGGCTAGGTCCTCCACTGAAGCTGAGTATCGTGCTTTGGCTCAGTGCACAACTAATATTGTATGGTTGCATCAGTTGCTTGGTGAATTAAAAGTCCCCTTTACTGCCCCTTATGTATTATGGTGTGACAATTCCTCTGCCATTGCCTTGGCTAATAATCAAGTTTTTCATGCCCGCACGAAGCATATCGAGGTGGATTATCATTTTGTTAGGGAAAAGGTATTGGCTCATCTTGTCCAAATTTTGCATATTGGGACAATAGATCAGCTTGCAGATCTCTTCACTAAGCCTTTGCCTACTGCTCGATTTTAGTTTCTCAAGACCAAACTGATGATTGGTGCTTCACCTTCCTCAGTTTGAAGGGGGGTGTTAGAGTATAGAGCTAGTGTAGACCTGTTCGCAGGTGATTCTTTCTCATGTTAAGTCGGTTAAGGCGGTTTAGAGTATTAAGTCTGTATAAAACAGTTGTAATAGGCAAAGGAATGGTAAGCAAGCATAATGAAAAGCATTTTATAGTTTCTCTCTCTACATTTCTGCACTTGTGTTTGTTCTTGATTTCTGTCAATTGAATCAGAGAAATGTGGATGCAATTACGAAATTCCATAAATTTTGTGCAATTTTTCTGGGTAATCCCCAGCATTCACAATGAAAATGAAAATTTGCAAGCTGTGCAAGTAACCATATTTGAAATCCATTAAAACCAGATTCGAAAGTACACTTATTGAATAATTTATTTCCTATAGTAACTCATATAGTAGATGAGAAAAACTTGGGCGTAGCTGTATACCACGTGGCGGTACCAAGCGCGCTTCTCAGTGGTTTAGAAGTGTTTTGAATAATCCGAATTTTAGAGTGAGAGAGATCGAGAGAGGAGAGGGAGTGGACCGTCCAAAACACTTTTGAATGACCGAGATGCGTGCTCAGGGACCACGCGGGCGGTACACTATTTGCCCCCCGTAATTTCCTTTATATGGATCCGTAGGCCCAAAAATGTCTTTAGCCATTTGCTGGGGCGTATTTTCATCCCATTTGCTTAAATCGGTATACTGTCCATAGTCGATCTGATGTGGCGGAACATAAGTTGGTATAACGTTACGTGCTTCATTAGAAGGTCCAGATGATGAAGCTTCATGATTTATACCACCCCCCTCAATTTCCTTCCCTTTACTACTACTTGATGCTTCAGGGCCCTCTCTTCGATCTCCAGCATTTTTGTCAGAAGGAGGCTTTTTATCAACGGGTTCTGATGGAGGTTTTTTATCTTCATTTATAACAACCCCTTTATTTTCCTTAGCTTTACCAGTACTTGATGCATCGGGGGTTTTTCTTTGATCTCTAGTATTTTTGTCAGAAGGAGGCTTCTTATCAACAGATTCGGACGGAGGTTTTTTATCAACCGATTTTTCTTTTACCTTTCCTTCGCCTGAAAAAAGGCAAAAAAAAAAAAAAACGTAAGGGAGCAGAGGCATTTTTGCAATAAAAAAAAAAGCGCGAATTAGTGTGCTTAAAAAAGTCTAAAGTTTATTGTAAATACATTGAAAAGAAAAAAAATACATACCAACCCCCTTACTTTCCTTAGCTTCACTAGTACTTGATGCTTCAGGCCTTTCTCTTTCATCTCTAGTACTTTTGTCAGAAGGAGGCTTTTTATCAGCGGAGTCTGCCGGAGGTTTTTTATCAACGGGTTCTGAAGGAGGTTTTTCATCAACGGGTTCTGACGGAGGTTTTTTATCAACCGATTTGTCCTTTTTTTTGTTTTTGCCTGCAAAAACAAAAAATCCAACGTAAGGGAGAGAGTCATTTTTGCAATAAAAGAACGCTAATCAGTGTGCTTAAATTAGTCTAAAGTTTATCGTAAATACTCCCTCCGTCCCTTTTTAAGTGAGTACTTTGGGAAACGTGTATTTTTGTGGACATTAAAAAATGTACTTTCGTATAATATTTTTAAATTTTTTTTGCACCAAACTAAAGTACTCAATGAGCACTTTAATTTGGTATAAAGAAAATTAAAAAATTATATAGGGAAATATGTTTTTTAGGGGTTTGAAATTGCACGTATTCCCAAGGTACACACTTAAAAAGGGACGGAGGGAGTACATTGAAATGAAAAAGAATACATACCAAAAATCTTGGTGAGGTTTAAACCTTTTAAAGGCATTTCGATAGATCAATAGAGTGACGCAGGTGAATTACCCAGCTCTTATTTTCAGACGCAAACAATGGGCTTGATTATGATTTATAGGCTAATATAATTAAAGTTTTTCAATGGTATAATATTTGCTTTTTCCATGTATGGATTGCCCAAAATTATTACTATTTTGGCGTGCATTGAATTTTCGCTTGTTAATGCTATTGACTTAGAGGTTAGAACGGTATTGATTGCAAAATAAAGCACTAGATTTTCAAATATATATTCGGGATTGTTAAAAAAAACATATAGGAAAGTTTTTGTGGCTAAGAAAATTTAATTACCTAATGAGGAAAAAAGGCATGTACGTAAATAAGTTAGGAATATTAACTAATTATGGTACCATATATTCGCAAAGAATTGACCCATGGTACATGTAAACTTATTAGAAATTAAATGGAAATATATAGAACTGCAATAATCAGCAAAAGGAATAAGAAATGGAAATTGATATTGGTGCACTCCCCGAATTATTAATGGCACTCCCGCATTGGGAATGGAGAGTGTCATTAACAATTTGGGGATTGCTAATATGAGTTCCCGAAGAAATAAAAGAAAAAATATAAAGTAAATAGGCACTATTAGGAGCTAAAAATTAATGTAAGACTTTTATCTTACCACTACAAGAAAAAACATCAATGGTGACACACCTTTTGGATAGTTGTCACTAAATGTAACAAACAGTGACACAAAATTACATGCCTGTCACCAAAATAGTGGGGGTCGTGCACGCCAACTGGAGGCAATTTACAGTGACAGGAGTTTTGTTTTGGTGACAAGTTTTGTGTCACTCAATACCCAATTTTGGGTGACAAGGCTTTACTTGTCACCAAAAGGTCTAAATTTTGGCGCAAACAAGTGGGGGAGAATTTGGGGGGGCTATTTAAGATTTTGGGGTGTCACCGAAATATGAGAATACCAAAACTACGTCGTTTCATTTTGTTTACAACTTGTCACCAAAAATCCCAGACCCTAATACTCATCTGGTGTTGAGATTTTGGGATTGACACCCCAAAATCAGCGTTCGATTACTCTCTCTCTCTCTCAACGATCGAAGCTCTGAATCACCAGGAATCGATTACTCTCTCTCTCTCTCTCTCTCTCTCTCTCTCAACAATCGACGCTGTGAATATCAGGAACAGAGCCTCCATCGACTAATTTGCCCAAATCAGCGTTCTACTGAAAGGTATTGGATTCTCTCTTTGTCTCTTTGTGTGTTCTTCAAATTTTTCATCTACCCTTGGGATTTTTCAGACTTTCAGTGTCGCGGGTAATTTTTCCCTCGCAGACATCGAATAAAAAAAACCCTATCCCTTTATACCAGTATACCACGATCTGTGGCCATCTTTCTTTCAGCGTGATGTCGAACTCTCTCTCTCTCCAATATACTCGACATCCACCATTGTCGTGGGTTGTCATCTCCCTTAGTTGTTGCTCTCTTTCTCTTGGATCCCATTTGGCGCACAGTTATTGTCTATACAGTTTGGATTTGGAAATATGGAACTCGATACAGAAACCCTAGGTTGGATGGAAACCCCAAATTCCTATTGCAGTTCAAAAACGTAAAGCAATCGAAAATCTCCACTCTTGTACCAAAGGGGTTGAAGATCTAATACACTGATCACAGAAAAATAGAATATTTAGATATTTATTTTGATATCAGGTCCTGGAAAATTGGATTTGTTTGGGGACTATTCTTGTTAATTGGTTAGTGTTCGGTACCGTTAGAGTTAATAAAAAGTAGAATGTAGTGCTTCATTGCTCCTATGATTTACACTGAGTGCTCATTTCTCCATCATGAAGTGCAATCAGTTTGTTAATGTTTCGGGTTTTCCCGCAATTCATTTAATTCTCATGAATTCGTAGGTGGAAAATGAAAATATTTTGGATGACACAATTATGTTGAGTGTTGTGTCACTAAAATTCTATTTTCTGTGACATAAAAAGGTTGTCACCCTTGTGTGCCCACCTAGAAAGCTTATCGGTGACACCAGTTTAGTTGTCATAGTAGAAAAATTTTGGTGACAAACTTTGTCATTGAAAATCTCTTTTCTATGACACCATTTGCTGTCACCGTTGCATTTAGTGACAACCCGTGTCACAGAAAATCTGTCTTTGGTGACACGAAATTCTTGTCACTGTTGTCATCATTCCGTGACAAATACACTTTTTTGCCACGCTTGACTTTTAGTGTCATGCATACAGGGACACCACGTTCCTCTGTCACCAAAGATAATCAGTGACAAAAATTGGACATTTGGTGACAAATTTTCATGTCACCAAACATGTTTTTTCTTGTAGTGTACTTTTCAATGTAACGGTTTGTAGACTCTTTTACATTAAGTCTGCATTTTAAAAATTGGGACATGGAGTTGCACGTTCACACATGAAAGTACCAACTTGAACGATTTCGTTAAAATAGTACTTATTATTCATTATTCAGTAGTCCGAGGGAACCGCTACTAGGGTTGCACACGGTCCGACTTGGATTAGTTCTCTAAAAGTTTAGTACGGACCGTTTCAATTGGTTCTAGAAAATTAAGAATCAAAACCTAACCAATATACATGTAGAACTTGTTCAGATCCAAACTGCAAGACCAGACTGGTTTTGGTTCGGTTCCGGTTCCCCCGATTAGCATTGTAGCACTTTTTTCACAATAACTTAACTCAAAAGATTATTTAGAATTTGGAGCACAAAACAACTCATGATAAAATAATTATGGGATTTTATAAGATTCGAAACTAAATATGGTCTATGATACTGAAAGTACTTGACAATCAACCATCAATGAAATAACTCCTAAAATTGATGAAAACAACCAATAACGTAGCTTGAACAAAGAATGGAAGAGTCTAAAAATGAGAAAATAAATTCAGTAGCATGTCTTACTAGGAAATTAAAATAGAAAATTGAGTATCAGTAGGGACAAATAGTTATACTAATATATTAAAGACTTCCAAACAAAACAGATTTTTACTCTAAATAACCAAACCAATGAACCGCATAACCTAAGCAAATAAAACGGTTTAGTCCGGATCGGATCGGTTTAGCGGTTATATCGGTTTTCTTGTGCACCCCTAACCACTACGGTTATTTTTGTATTGCAAGAACTATGTTATTCTTCAAAATGCGTGTGTTATTTTTGTTACTAAGCATATTGATGAGCGATTAACCAATGAAAATGTGTAATTTTTTATATAGTAAATAGGTTGTTGGATGATTAACATACATGTCCTTTCAGAAACTAGAAATAATTAACATTATAATACTTGTACTTTTTTTATACTAATTACTCTCTCCAACTGTAAACATAGTTCACTACCAAAAAACCTCCAATTTTCAGATAAAAAAATAAAGCACTTCCGTGCATAATCTATATTACATTTCATGAAGGTGTGGGGCCCACACAAACACATTTTCATAGTAGTGGCTGAGATAGAATTGATCCGAGAATCGAGGTTTACTCAAAATTTGTTACTTTCTCTATCGCTTTTTAAGTGTGTTGCTTCGTAAATCCAACTTTTTAAATAAACATCATCGTTACTCTATTTACAAAACTTTTACCTCCACTTTACACCTTTCACATCAATTTTTACCTACACTTTCCAAAATTATCCTCCACCTTTTTTCACTAACTTTTCAAAAGGGCCAAACAAGCTCATTAACTTTTCAAAAGACACACTTACCAAGGGACAATCTGATGTTGGTGCTGTGATTGCCATATACTCAGGCATAGTTTACTCTCCAGCTTACTACCGTTATATTCCTGGATACCCAAGGGTCGATGCAAAGAACCCTTACTTGATCACAAGGTACGACGGAACTGTGATCAATGCACAACCCTGGGGTGCCGGAGGTGAAACTCGTGAAGTGTGGGGCATCTCAAGTGGTATTGGATGTATCACGGAACCTAAGCCAGGTGCGCAGGACACTGACAAAGGTCCTGATAAAATGTGGAAGATTCTTAGTAAACCTTTGCAACCCACAAGAGTGGCGACAAGTGGTGATGTGTTGGAGCGGAGAAATCCACTAGCTTTAGCCCATTTCGCCAACCACCCTACAAAGGGAATGGTACCTAATGTAATGGTTTGTCCTTATGATTTTCCTTTGACCGAAAGGGATATGAGAATATAAATTCCAAATGTTGCTTTTGGAGGTGGAGAGGAAGCAAGAATGAAGAGGTTTGGCCGTTTTTGGTTTAAATCATGGGGATCCTGCAATAGTGGTTCCAATGATGTTCCAATCTTGAAGACGCTTGTCCTCGTGGCTACTAGGGCACTTTCAGATGAAGAGGTTCTGTTGAACTACAGGTTGAGCAATTCCAAGCGGCGGCCATCCTGGTATACTCCTGTAGACGAGGAAGAGGATCGAAGAAGGTGGAGCTAATAGGGTTGCATTGGATGTGGAACTTGTGGCCTTCAGATCTTGGACCATATTCCATTACATTATTTCAATTGGTGTAGCTGTTTCATTTGAGGTTTCTCGAGGATTCTTTTTCGTCTCATTTTCGGCATCATTATGAAGCCTCTTCAAAGCAGCAATTTTACAAATTTTCAGGCTTACAGCCAAAACTGGGAAGTGCATTGCCCTGAAATCTTTTTGGTCTTTCTTGGTGCAACTCTCTCTCTCTCTCTCTCTCTCTCTCCACGTGTGCACACGCACGACACGTCCGGATAGTTCAAAACAGTTTTGGATAGTCCGGATGTGCACACCAGGGAGCGCACATCAGGCTCCCCGATTCCGGGACCCGGGGGTGCTGGTGTGTGCTCTGTGATGTGCGTCCTGCAGTGCGCATCTGGACCGTCCGTCTCCGCAATCGATTAGCCAGATTTAAAAGGAACTGTTCTAGGGAAGAGTTCAACTCTTCCATGGAATAGTTGTTTTAAATCTGGACCGTTCAAAACACTTTTGGACGGTCTGGATGTACACTGCAGGTCGCACACCAAGCTCCCCTAATATTTCGCATGGCGTTAAGGTAAAAAATGTTACAAAAAGCTGTGAGAAGATCTTCAATCTTTTTAACTTCTTGTATTACATATGGTAGGACTTAAATCTTTGGATGGACGCATCATTTTGTTGTTAGGCGGCGAATGCGTATGTAATCGGAAAATTCGCGAGGACGTTTGAAATACCGTACCAATGCTACCAATAAAAATGACTTCCAAGTTTGAATGATAAATATGATCATTGCATTTCATGAACAAGATCTGAACCGAAAGCATATAGATGTGCCCCCCCACTGCCCGAGGTGCCGTAAGGCGCCGGAGTCGGTGGAACATTTGTTTTTTCGATGCAAGAAGTCTATAGCTGTCTGGGAGCTATCGCCTTTTGCCTCCATTATTTCTGGAATCGATAAGGAGGTTTCTTTTTTCGAATGGTGGAAGTCCGTTACAGAGGCTATTTGTGATTTTCGGGATAGCCATGGTTTGGTAGCTCTCTTAGCCTCGCTGTGTTGGTTCATTTGGAAGGCACGAAACAGTGCCTATTTTGATTCGATAGTGCATCCGTGCAAGCTGATCCTGGAGAAAGCTACTGCCCTCTGTGCTGAATTTGATGGCTTGGCTACCTCCAAATCCAAACCCCAGACTATGGGCATCTCGGCCACCTCTTCTCTGTGGTTCCCTCCCCCAATGGGGGTTATTAAGTTCAACGTCGACGGGGCTGTTAACAGGAAGAGTGGACGTGTGGGAGTTGGTGTGGTCGCTCGTGATAGTCTTGGCAATTTTTTGGGTGCTTTCACGGCTGTTTTCTATGGCTATTATTCACCCCGCACAACGGAAGCTATGGGTTTTAGGGAAGCGCTTATGTTTGCATTAAATAAACGGTGTGGTTCCATTATTGTCGAAGGCGACTCAACGCAAATCGTGCAGGCCCTCACTGTTCAAAATAAATCCTTTTCGGATTGCAGCACCGTACTTTTAGATTGTTTGCATCTTGTTTCTTCTTTCTCAGATTGCAGATTTGTTCATGCTAATCGGTTATGTAACAAAGTTGCCCATTTATTGGCAAAGAAAGCATTGATGGGTGTTAGGTTAGAGCTCTGGGGGGAACCTGTCCCCTGTTGGCTTTATAATCTCGTATCCCATGAGGTCCAGTCCCAGGACCCTCCTTCTTCTTAATAAAATTTCTCCCTTCTTCTGTGGAAAAAAAAAAAAAAAGAACAAGATACTCAAGATCGCGCCTCAAAGTTCAAAATGTTCTACACACGAGCCGAGTTGAGTCAAGATTATATGCAGCTCAAACTTGACCAGGAAGAAAGCTTGACAAGCCGAGTTGGTGAGCTCGAGTTTGTTCATGAAAAATATCATACATTTATCCTTGACAGAAGGAATCTAGGCAGCAAATAATTATTATTATTTTTTATTTCGAAGAGGAGGTTCCGAGGTAAAATAGTGATTGAGACTTGAGAGAAGACTCAATTTAGAACACAATTTGGGGCAAATCCTAATTAACTTGATTTGTGTCTTGTATATTTCCTACTTGGGCAAAAAAGAAATAATAATTGATAAATGTGTAATTTTTATGAATGCACAAAGACGAGTGTTAATTTACGTTTTGAACCAAGGTTTCCGAGAGTTTAATAACTTGTCAGGCTTGGGCTATGCTCAATGCTCATTTATTAACCAAGTCTTGAAATTGAGATCCCGGTCCAGTTCATTTAATAGGCAACTCTGATGAGTTCTTATTCTTACAGAGCTGAGCTTGTTCGCAAACGGCTAGGTTCATTTACAGCCTAGTCTCCGCTATCCGTTTTCGTTTTGTTTTTGGTTTGGGTAGGTAGAATTTTACAACCTCCATCCCAAAAAGATTATCCCATCGGCAAAATGAGTAGTTAAAAGCAAACAAATTTTGACGAAAAATTTAGAAATTATGTCGGATTTTTCTATATATATATATACAGTACCCTTCAGGTCCAAACTCCCGTAACATACTAAATTCCCGGACCTCGCTCGTGAGCCGTTGGATCTGATCCAACGGCTGTGGGACGAAACGGGTTAAAAATCAACTCGCGGGTTATATGGTTCGGGTAAAAGGGTTCCGGGTCACTTAATCGGGTCACTATAAAATGTCTGACCCACTCGGTTTCCCTCATTTCACTCGTGAAGAGAGAGAGAGAGAGGAGACAGGCGATTCAAAATCGCCATCATCTACGTCTGGATCGATCAACAAGAAGAAGAAGCCATTTAGGTCTGGATCGAAATCATCTTCTCCATCTTTCTCTCTATTTCGTGTTTTTCTGAAAAAACCCTAACTTTTTTTTTTCTTTTCAGGTCGAAGCCGAAACCCTAGACGAACGCGAAGAAGAAGAAGAAGAGCTTTCGTATCTAGGTACCGATCGAACTCGTCTTCTTCATCTTTCTCTCTATTTGTGTGCTTACTCTATTTGTAAATTTGTAAGCGAAGCTTCTACTTTGAAAGAACCAAATGTTGCCAAGACAAAGGGTAGTGGTAAAAGACTAAAGGGAGGAAAAGAGAAGAGTGTGAACAAAAAGAAGAGGCGTTGTAATGGTTGCGGGGAAGTTGGAGCTTCGCATGACAAAAGAAATTGTCCCAAACTTCTAGCAATGTAAGTGTGTGCTAGTAAATAGGTGCATTTAAATAATTGTTCAAATGTTAATTGTACTAATTAATTTTCCCGTAGGTCTTCGCAAGGTGTTAGCTTCAATGACGAGACAGAGGATGTGGAAGAAGAAGACGAAAGCATGGATTATGACGATGATTGTAAGTGTGCATTAGTAATTTAAATTTTTGCATTATTTAGTCGATTAGATTTTCTGCATTATTTGCTTGACTGGTTTTGGTTGATGGTCACTGGAATTATGCTCATTCGCTGCATTTGTTTTTAGAATGGTAATTTACTCACTGGTTGGTCACTGGAATTGTTGCTTTGGATCACCGGGTTTGGTCACCGGATGCCATCTCGAAATTTGCTTTGGATCACCGGATTTCGTCACCGGATTGCAAATGGATCACCACTGGATCACTTTCATTTATTCTGCAGTTTTAACTTTCGTTGGGACACATTTGTTGGGACAATATGTATGACTGGAGGAAACTGGAAATTACTAAATGAGGACAATTTTTAACTGCTGGATTTAGTTTATGTTTGATCAATGTTTGATGGAACAATATGTATTCAAGAATGGTCACTGGTAGATGACTGGAATTTGTGTGTGTGTTAGACTATCAAGAATGGGCACTGGAATTTAGTCACTGGTGAATGCAAGCAATGGTTGATTAGTGTTGATGTTAGCTACATTGCTCTCAGCGTTAAACAAGGAAAATTCACATTCACAAAGTGAATTAGTACATTGCTCTCACCGTGAAAGTGAAACTAATTTTTTTTTAAAGTGAAAGTAATTTTTTTAAAAGTGAAACTAATTGCTCTCACCGTTAAAGTGAAACTAATTTTTTTTTAATACCATACATCGGAGATCTTATGCAGGTGAAGTTGGTTTTTCAGCTATTCAATGTTAATGAATATATATTTTCCCTTTGCCCCATATGGAAAAACCAGAGTTTAATTATTTTTAGACATGATGTTTAAGAGGGATGTAGACATGAGTTACTATTTACTCCTATTTGGTAAACGAAGTGAGAAAATTGGTACGTACTGCCTTAGAGGGTTGTCCTGAACTTTTGACTAACTTGACCAACCGTAGAGCAATACCATAATCATCTGAAAATACATGGAGTACCTCTTTGAATTAATCACTCAATCACCTCCTATAAATATTTAAAAGGAACAAAAAGACTATACAAGTAGTGTGTAATATTGCCGATTACCTTATGGCAATGCTTACAAATTAGTTTTCATTTCTCAACAAAATGGAAAAACTCACATGGTTCTCAAAATACTAACACCGAAATATGTAATTGTTAGTGGCAAATAGTTACAACTACAGCTTCAACTTCATACAAACAAAATACCAAGTCAAAATAAATTACAAGCATAAACATCATGGCAGATAGTTGCCATATCCCACAAAAAAAGTTTTTCTTGTGAACCACAATATGATGCATGCACATAGAAGAATGAAGCTCTTGCATTTGTATGATACCACTTGACCTTCTACAACCATCAACTTCTTCTTCAACTTCTTGTTCTCTTTCGCTAAGTTGTGGACAAAGTTTTCCATTTCTTGACACTTCAAATGTAGAGCACGTTTTTCACTTTCCAATACTTCTATTTTGTCCTCAATTTGTCTCACTTTAGGGTTTGGGTCAACCCAATAGAAGTATTCGCATTTTTTTTTCCCTTTCTGCCAAATTGAGAAGTAAAATTTTTTAGGGGTTAATAAACAACAATTTCACGAAATTATCATTGACAATTACATAGCATTTTATTTTTCACTTTATACCTCATAGTTGCCACATCCTAAGAATCTCCGTCCTGGATTTTCTTTAGTGTTTGACTTCCTAATGGGGGAGGGCTTCCCACAATGGCAAATAGGGTATTCCATCTGAAAAGTTGAAGAGGCAGAGGACGAGGATGGCATGGCTTCCGACAACTGCAAATAGAGTATACAAAATAAAAATGCGTCAAGAATATCACACACTATATGGCTTTTATTGGAATACATATGATAATTACTCTCTCTCTCTCTCTCCACCTAGCAGCTTCCCCAAATTTTCAGAGATTGAAATAATAAGAGGAGTCCAAACCAAAGGGAGCAAATGGGGTTGGCCTTGAAAGGAACAAATAATTCTATATACTGAGAATGAAATAATAAGAGGAGTCCAAACATGTTGCCATTGAAATACTCTATAAGACGGGTGAGAGTATTCTACATACACCATTGAAATACTAAGAAATTCTATATACACCATTGAAATACTAAGATGGAATTAGGGGCAATAAGGAAATTATAGCAAGATGGAATTAGGGGCAATAACAAAATTATAGCAGCACAACAACCCTACTTCCATTAAAATTTCACCAACTAATGATACAGCCAACCAAGTGGTTTTGAGTCAAGGCCAACACAAAACGCAACACTCCAATTCCATTTGCTCAACCACATGCCCACATTCATTATTGACTGGGAAATAACCATTGGAACTACAAAACCACTGTCAAAGAACAAAGAAAATAGGCCAAGTAAGTCATAAAACGGGTGAGAGTATTCCCAAACAGGCCCAAAAATTTTCTACAAAAACTAGGATTTGCAGCAAATCGAGAGACAAACTAAATCAACTATATGCAAGTCGAATCTATCAAATAAGATACCTACGTATTTCCAAAGCAAAACACATGCAAAACCTCACTCTCGAAGGTATATCCACACAATGATTATTTGATAGATTATTGACAGAAAGGCAAAACAAAATCGAAGCCCTAATTTCACGTTTTTGAAAAACCTAGGAAAACTACAGACAAAGACAGAGAGACCTGGAGATCAAGTCGACTTCGTCTTCGCCTTTCGACCTGAGATTTGAAAAAGTTTAGGGTTTTTTACAAATTTACAAATAGAGTAAGCACACAAATAGAGAGAAAGATGAAGAAGACGAGTTCGATCGGTACCTAGATACGAATGCTCTTCTTCTTCTTCTTCGCGTTCGTCTAGGGTTTCGGCTTCGACCTGAAAAGAAAAAAAAAAGTTAGGGTTTTTTCAGAAAAACACGAAATAGAGAGAAAGATGGAGAAGATGATTTCGATCCAGACCTAGATGGCTTCTTCTTCTTGTTGATCGATCCAGACGTAGATGATGGCGATTTTGAATCGCCTGTCTCCTCTCTCTCTCTCTCTTCACGCGTGAAATGAGGGAAACCGAGTGGGTCAGACATTTTATAGTGACCCGATTAAGTGACCCGGAACCCTTTTACCCGAACCATATAACCCGCGAGTTGATTTTTAACCCGTTTCGTCCCACAGCCGTTGGATCAGATCCAACGGCTCACGAGCGAGGTCCGGAATTTAGTATGTTATGGGAGTTTGGACCTGAAGGGTACTGTATATATATATATTTATTTATTTTTTGGTATTTGTTAATTTTACGTTAATTTTTTTGGTGAATTATTGGTTCATGTTGCCAATATGAATAAAAAAAAAGTAAAAAAAAAATCAAACTAAAGTACTATTTTTTTTTTTAAATTCCTAAAAAGTTGTCTGTCTTGGATTATTTCTGTCCTTTAGAGTTATTTTCTTAAAGATTTTGATCATAATTTTTTTCTTTTTTTTATTCTTCTCGCCGAGGCAAATTAATACTCCAATCAACAAAAAAAAAAATTGGTAAAAACTAACAAAGGCAATTTTTTAATAAAAACAAAAATAATCTGGCAGAGTTGAATTTTTCTTGATTAAAATGGAGTAATCCAGGCTCTACTCTTTTGACCTTAAGGGTTGAGATAGTACGAGTAATAAATAGGGTAGAATTAATGTTAAGTACCCAAAAAAGTTGCACAGAATTTATCCAGAAAATAGCAATGAGTGGCTCAGATTCAATTTTCTGGGTAAATTTTGTGCAATTTTTCTGGGTAATCCCCAGCATTAACAATGAAAATGAAGATTTGCAAGCTGTGTGATTGGCACGCAATATCGTAGATATAAGTGCCTTAATAGGGTAGTTTTAACACGTTGTTATCTAATTTATTCCCTATTTTCCACTTGATGTGTTGCTTTGGTATGTTTTGGTATTTTTGTTAGTTTTCCAGGTAAAATGGCTTTTGGCGCGAGTGTGCATGGCTTGAAGTAGAAGCGCGGGAAATTGAGGCTTGGGAGATGGATTTTGGAATGTTAGGCTGAAGGGGATAGGTATCGATACCCCTCTCAGCTGTATCGATACCAATTGGTTATGAAGGGGCGAGTTGCAATCCAGAAGGTTTAGTATCGATACCCTTCAGAGGGGTATCGATACCTTCGGCTTACGCGGAAGAAGGATGGATAAGGGTTCGGTATCGATACCCTCATTAGGGGTATCGATACCGAGAGCTTACGGCTGAGGCTTGAAACTACGTCGTTTTGTTGGTCGTGGAATTAATTCCATAACTATGTAGTTCGGTTTTCATTAGGATTAGGAGTTTTAGTATAAATACTCATGTTATAACCCATTCGAGGGGGCCACGAATTTTCCTTAGGTTTTATGTTTTGAAGTTTCCGGCTACAGTTTTGGGCCGTCAATATCCGTTCAAGTTTGTTCCAGATTTTGAAGTTGGATTTCTTCTTGCAATCTACGGTATCGTTTTCTGTTTTTTTTTTTTTTATATATTTTATTCTTCAAGCATGTCTAGATCTAGGTTTTATTTGATTTCTGTAGTTATTAACATCATGAGCGAGTAGTCGTATAGAGTGCGGCTGCGGGCGAAGGCGCTGCGCACTAGACTAATCGATGTTTCACCTCGGAGCCGAATTAACTTGATTTTCGGGCAGTTTTAGGATACAGAAGTTTTTCTAGCAAACAAACCCGGGCATCGCCGGATTCGGATGTGCACAGAATCTGGTGACATGTGGTGCGCATTTGTTAGGGATCGTTTCCTTATTCTAGAACCAGTAAAAAGAGTCATTGTGGCCCGAGTAAACATTGGTTAGGCTAGTCACGGACGCTGGGTTCCCACGGCTGTACTCTTCCTTTTAAATTCATATTTAGTTAATTTAGTTTGGTAATTTAGTTAGTAAATTAATCTCATTAAACAAGGGGTGGCTACCTAAGAGCCAAGATAAACTGTGAACCCGTCATCTTTGAGTCCCGCACACGTTCGTCCGTCTCTATGGATTCGACTCCGGTACTTCCGGATATTATGCTACATCGGTCGAGAGTCCTACGCTTGGGACGCGTCTTATTTTTAGTCACCCGGTCGGTCAAGCATTTTTGGCGCCGTTGCCGGGGATGGCAACGTGTGTTCAAAGAAGACGGGTCGGGTTAGTATCTTTGTGTTTTTATCTGAGTCGATAAAAAAAAAAAAAAAAAAAAAAAATGTCTTTTGTTTTTAGCATCTTTTTGTTTCTAGGTTGAGTCAGTCGAGTAGTAAGAGTTTTGTGTCTTTAGTTTAAAAAAAAAAAAAAAATTTGGGGTGATCGAGGTGAGAATGGAGGAATTCTGTGAGATGTGTGAGTGTTGGGGGCATTCTATGTATACCTGCTCCGCTTTTTATGCACTCAAGGAAGCTTATCGAAATAATCAGGCTAGGGTGAGTGTTATTAATCAGCAGTGGGATCCATACCCAAATACGTCCAATCTAGGGTGGTCCCACCACCCATCTTTTTCCGGGTGGTATTCCGAACCCCCAGTGCTACCACAGTCACTGCCCTTGCCTCTGCCAGAAATACAGTCGTTTGAACCTGCCTAGGACCACATGACCCAATTTGGCTCCCTTTATCAAGACCCGCAAGGGTTTGATCCTTATTCTACTGGCCCACCTTCAGAGCTGACTTATCCCCCTCATGATGAGGAGCTTGAGGAGAGAGTACAGACTCTTGTGCAATCACAGATGACCTTCACCGCAGAAACCACCCAAGCAATTGGGAACCTTCGGACCTTGTTGACTCAACTTACAAAGGCAGTGGGACAAATCCAACAGGAGTGGGAGACCTTTCCTTCTCCGCTGCAAGTAAATAGAAGAGAGGAAGTCGACCCATTTCTCATTGAGGGACGGGTTGATGATCGTATGGAGGATTTTGAGTCGTGGTCTGAAAGCTCCTCCGAGTTTGGAGGGAGTGAAGAGTCTACTCCTAGGGACGAGGAAGTAGGTCTAGTTAACGATGTTGAGGATGTTGACTTGGTCTTACCACCATCCTCTGAATTTGGAGGGGATGAGGAGCTTACTGCTAGGAGAGAGAGAGAAGAGGAAGTCGAGCCACTTATCATAGAGGGTAGGGTTGATGATTGTTTGGAGGAACCCTCCCAGTTGGGGGAGAATGCGGAGCTAACTGCCCAATGTTCCCCCCTTGAGTCTAATGTAAAGGTCGAACCCCCTCTCATGTATCTCCCACTGTTGATCCGCGCTGCCTACGTTTTCCTTTTGCGCTCCTATGAGTCTAGAGAACGAGGAGCTCACTGCCCTCCGTGTGATGGTCCGATAGACAAATCTCTCACTGCTGAGGCGTGGGACGCTGAGATTGATTATTTGCAGTCCTTAATGGACGAGCAAGATAGGAAGCATGGGTTTGAGGGCGAGTCTCTTATGTTTGGGGACCAAGACTTTGTTGAGGAGGACTTAGTTGAGCAACCAAACTTGGCAGAGGAGGAGTCACAGTCGACGGTAGTGGAACATATTGATTTTATTGGTGTTGATGATTACAACTGTGTTTCTTTTCCTTCTATCGCAAATTATGTCCACTGCTCGAAAATTAATTTGGTTCCACATGAGCACTTAGAGGCACTTCAATTTCTTAAAACAATTCGGCGAATGGTTTACTCGAAATATCTTTTCCTGTGGTCTGGCCGAATTCAATTTTTAGTGCAAAACTTAGAGTGGACTGGTGCATTCTTGGGAGTTGCTTTTGTGCATTTGATTAACTTTCGGATTCTACGTTGGAAAGATCTCTCTCTCTCTCTCTCTCTCTCTCTCTCTCTCTCTCTCTCTCTCTCCCAATTCAAATTAATTTCAAAAAAAAAAAAAAATTTTTTGTTTGGTCTTGTATAGCCACCCACTCTTCAATTCAAGTTGGGGGGATGGGGAGAAAAGTATGACACGTAAGACTGCGTGAATGTCTGGTGGTTGTCTTTGTTTTTTTTATTTTATTTTCTGTATTGTGGCCCGGCTTTCACATGCGGGCGGTACTGACATCATTTGTTGCCTAGTTGGGAGTTGGATCTTGCCTTTTATTTTGCAGGGTTGGATTATGTGCGCGGTTTTGATGCCGACAACGACAATGGTGGCAAATTCCCCATACATCGGCCGGGGTCATGGTGGTTGGCTGCCACCTCAGGTTCACTCTTTCCTTCCCTTTGTTTTTCTCTTTCTTTGTCTCTATGCTCTGGGGACAGAGCACATTTCAAGTTGGGGGGAGGGTGTACTTCGTACATGTTTTTGATTTTCAGTTTTAAAAAAAAAAAAAGAAAAAAAGAAAAAAAGAGGGAATTTGGATGCTTGAGTGTAACTATTCTTGGTTGATGACTGTTAATTAGCACTATAGTGGTTGTTGTTGTGCGAGTCGGAGTCTCGATATGATTTCATGGATAGACTTAAGCTCGTGAACATGATGTTGAAGAAGTACGTGATTAGCCCGTATCATCTATAGTTGGATAGCGTTTGGTCACTTGGAAGCATGCTCACACACACACACTGTCCCACTTGATGAATTACCGGTCTCGAGTTTGGTTCATGTGTCATTGGTAATCCGGTATGTGTTAACTTGTTTGATGGGATTTTTGTGGAGCACCTTCTAAAAAAAAAAAAAAAAGAAGAGAAGAAGTTATGTGTGCTATATTGATTAATGCTTATCCGGGCGTCCATTGAGTAGTAACCGGACAATCGGGGTATGCTCCCACCGTGTTGTTCGCGTCAAAAGATGGATAGACCTTGTGAAAGTATCGCTAAGTTTGGTTAGCTTGGATCTCAATAAAGCCTTTTTGACTTGAGCAATTAAGTCCGTAGGGGTCCCTTAAAACCTGGTGCTCTAAGGCCGTTTGGCTTGGGGATGGCCGACCCAAAGCTCGCTAAAGAGTCAACTAGAAAGCCCGAGAGATCCGGCATTGCACGACCATGAGAAAAAAAAAAAGAGAAAAAAACAAAGAAAGGAAAGGAAGGAGTGTGCTTAAAGAAACATTGGGCTATCAACGGTGTGTGAACTGATTTCGAGATTGGTAAATTTCTTTATGTGGCTTTTCATTCACGCATGCCATTTGAAAATTCGCTATCTGATCGTAGGTGAGAGGATTAATTTTTGTGCTAAAGTTTGGTACGGAGTTCGTTTGCTTAACTTTATCCATGGATGAAATATCTTGCCTTTGGCATGCTTAACAGTTATTGTAGAGCTTTTAGAGGTTATTGATTGGGTTGAGTCGCATTCGAAGTGTCCGAGTTCTTTGTGTTTTGTGGGTGATCACTGCTGAAAACCCTCACGAGACTTCACTCGTCCTACCGGGGCCGCCCGGGGGTTTAAAAGACCTATCCTTTTATTTATTTGTTTTGGTCTTTTTGTTTTTGTCGCTAGGGACTAGCAACCTTCAAGTTGGGGGGTGTGATTGGCACGCAATATCGTAGATATAAGTGCCTTAATAGGGTAGTTTTAACACGTTGTTATCTAATTTATTCCCTATTTTCCACTTGATGTGTTGCTTTGGTATGTTTTGGTATTTTTGTTAGTTTTCCAGGTAAAATGGCTTTTGGCGCGAGTGTGCATGGCTTGAAGTAGAAGCGCGGGAAATTGAGGCTTGGGAGATGGATTTTGGAATGTTAGGTCGAAGGGATAGGTATCGATACCCTCTCAGCTGTATCGATACCAATTGGTTATGAAGGGGCGAGTTGCAATCCAGAAGGTTTAGTATCGATACCCTTCAGAGGGGTATCGATACCTTCGGCTTACGCGGAAGAAGGATGGATAAGGGTTCGGTATCGATACCCTCATTAGGGGTATCGATACCGAGAGCTTACGGCTGAGGCTTGAAACTACGTCGTTTTGTTGGTCGTGGAATTAATTCCATAACTATGTAGTTCGGTTTTCATTAGGATTAGGAGTTTTAGTATAAATACTCATGTTATAACCCATTCGAGGGGGCCACGAATTTTCCTTAGGTTTTATGTTTTGAAGTTTCCGGCTACAGTTTTGGGCCGTCAATATCCGTTCAAGTTTGTTCCAGATTTTGAAGTTGGATTTCTTCTTGCAATCTACGGTATCGTTTTCTGTTTTTATATTTTATTCTTCAAGCATGTCTAGATCTAGGTTTTATTTGATTTCTGTAGTTATTAACATCATGAGCGAGTAGTCGTATAGAGTGCGGCTGCGGGCGAAGGCGCTGCGCACTAGACTAATCGATGTTTCACCTCGGAGCCGAATTAACTTGATTTTCGGGCAGTTTTAGGATACAGAAGTTTTTCTAGCAAACAAACCCGGGCATCGCCCGATTCGGATGTGCACAAAATCTGGTGACATGTGGTGCGCATTTGTTAGGGATCGTTTCCTTATTCTAGAACCAGTAAAAAAGAGTCATTGTGGCCCGAGTAAACATTGGTTAGGCTAGTCACGGACGCTTTCCCAAAAATTCATATTTAGTTAATTTAGTTTGGTAATTTAGTTAGTAAATTAATCTCATTAAACAAGGGGTGGCTACCTTAAACAACCCGTTTAAGTCCCGCAGTTCAAGTAAATCTTAGTGGAACTTAATTTCCTATTTCTTATTTTTACTAAAGTAACTCATTAAAACCAGATGGATTATTGAATAATTTATTTCCTAAAGTAACTCATATGGATGAGAAAAACTTGGACGTATCTATCTATATTAGTATTGCAGGATGACTTTTGGTGAATGGAGCCTCCTGAGCGTGCCACGTGTCCCTCAAATCTTTGCACCTTTTTAGCAATTAGCCCAATTTCAATAACTGTGTATAAAGGAAAGAAATGATTCTTTTCCAATTTCATTATCCGAATTTTTAATCGTTAATGCGGAAAATTTTATAGGAAAGTAATAATCAACCGAATAATATAATAGTTAATGCGGAAACTAATTAACGGAAATAATATAATATATTGCCGAAAATAATGATTGAAATTTTCTAAAAGATATTGCCGAAAATAATGATTGAAATTTTCTAAAAGATATTGCCGAAAATAATGATTGAAATTTTCTAAAAGATATTGCCGAAAATAATGCCGAAATTTTTCCAAATTGAAATTAACGGAAATAATGATTACAAAGTAAACTAATGACGGAAACTAATAGATATAATATAATAGTTAATGCGGAAACTAATTAACGGAAATAATGTAATATATTGCCGAAATTTCCTTTTGCGGAAACTAATTAACGGAAATAATGTAATATATTGCCGAAATTTCCTTTTTTGGAATTATCCCAATTAACGGAAATAATATAATATATTGCCGCTTCCTATATTGACATTGATCCAGTACATGAAATTGCCGAAATTTCCTTTTTAGGAATTAAATGATTCTTTTCTAAAAGATATTGCCGAAAATAATGATTGAAATTTTCTAAAAGATATTGCCGAAAATAATGATTGAATTTTTCTAAAAGATATTATCCGAAATTTTTCCAAATTGAAATTAACGGAAATAATGATTACAAAGTAAAGTAATGAAGGAAACTAATAGATATTGCCGAAATAATATAATAGATATTGCCGAAAATTTTAAAGGAGAGTAATAATCAACCGAATAATATAATAGTTAATGCGGAAACTAATTAACGGAAATAATATAATATATTGCATTTGTTATGTGGTTGTGTGGAAATCAGGCATAATATTTGCAAACCCGTGCAAATATTAGTTTCCATGAGCAATATAGTTTCCATGAGCAATATAGGCTAATTAACGGAAATGAGGCATAATATTTGCAAAAAGGCAAGAATACAACCGGTCAACCATTTAGTTTCCATGAGCAATATCAATCAAATATTTATCTTCCTTCCCAAGTTAGACTGCCGGAAAATATCAATCAAATATTTAGTTTCCCTATCGATTTGACTCGGCGGTCACGATATATCGTAGCCCGGAGCCGAAAAAAACTACACACTTCCCTTCCCATTGAATCCAGAGCCGGGCAAGACTATTGGTTTGAGGCTAGAGTCAAAGGTTTGCGCTCTCCCTGCACCACACTTTGGATTTCTATTTGTCAAAAGTGAATGCATGCATGGTCCATTGACGTGAGAAGAATGACCCTCTTCCATTTTTCTTCTCTTTTGTTTGATTAGTTGATTTTGCAGAGTTCACGACGCCACCGAGTGAATTGATTAGGTTTTTCTCGGATCTACTTTTACCTCTCTACTGCTGACAATAGTTTTTATCCATATGCATCTTAAAGTTTTGAACTATTACTATCTTAAAGTTTTGTGGAGCTCATTTTCCTCCTTTTTTGTCTCTCTCCTCACGGTCCTAATTAACAACAGCAGTAAAGCAAGAATGTATATTGAATAATTAGGAGCGGCCTTCTCCTCTCTCTCTCTCTCTCTCTCTCTCTCTCTCTCTCTCTCTCTCTCTCTCTCTCTCACAGAGCGTCTCTCTCTAAACTCTTCATCTTCCTTCTTCTAGGGCCACAGCCACCCCGGGGGGGAGCGGCCTTCTCCTCCTCCCCCCGAGCTCTATTTTCTTCCCTCCTCTCTCCCTTTTCCTCTCTCTCCTCTCCCTCTCTCGTTTTTTTCTTTTTTTTGCAGGTGCGAGGCGGCCAGATCTGGTGGTTGGTGGTGGCGTCACGCGGCGGCGTGCTTTGGTTTTTCGGCGGGCCTGCGCTACGGTGTTCAGCCGCTTCACGACGGCGTGGGTCGTCACCCTCTTGGTTTGTGGCTTGTTGGAGGTTTGGAGAGGGTTTGTTACGGTGGTTTGGATCGCAAGTGCGGCGGTGTTTGGCCCTCCTGGGCTTGCTGTTTTTGGGAGCCGAACTGGCGGTTTCACGGCGGCGCGGCGTCGTTGCTTGCTTTCTTGGGTTGGTGGTGGCGTTGGTAGCACCGTGAATCCCTGATCTTGTCGATTTGCAACTGCTATCCCTCCCTTCCTACCCTTTCATCGTCTTCTTCGTGGCGTTCATCGGTTCACTGCTGGGTGATTCCGTTCTCCGGGCCTAACGGCATTTGGACGCGCTTTTGCGGTTGCCTTCACTTCAGATCTGTTCGGTTTCAGTCCCCGGCTGTCATTGTTGGATGCAGCTGGTCCTCGGAGGCCTAACGGCTTGGGTTGTTCTTGACTTTCTTGGGTGTTTGGTGTTGCCGCTATGGCGGTGGAGCTTGGGTGGTGGATGTGGCGACTGGATTAGGGTTTTCTGTGTTGCTAGTGGGCTGGGCTGATTGTAATTGGGTTTTTAGGAGTGTGCTAATTGTTTTATTTGGATATCTTTAGACCATTTGGGTGTGGGGCTTCGGCCTTTTCAGGTGTCTCGATTGGTTTCTTGCCAATCGGGTTTGGGTCTTGGTTTTTTCCTTGCCCCTTTTAATCTTGTATCTCTTCCAAGATTAATAAAGTTTTTGCCTTTCAAAAAAAAGAATGTATATTGAATGATACGTATATGGTGCTCTGTATAATGTATATTGAATGATACGTAGAAAAATTAACTGTCACGATCATGAATTTTTTAAAATCATTAGCAACTCATACAAAAATGTACTATGTTACATGTTTTTTTCCCCTCCTTGACTTAGACAATCTTAGGACATGTAGTAGCACGATTTCTTTTAGCGGAAAGTATCCGTGCTATTTCATTTTTAATCACTTTAAATGTCGAAATATTTTCTAGATATTCCCTAAAAATACTAGGAATGGCTCTGAATTATATTAAAAAATAACAGAAACCATTAAGGGATAAAAGTATCTGTAATAATAAATTCTGTATATTAAGAAAAATTCAACAAGGTATCTCTCCACTAATTAATTCTCTTTGTTTTCCATAAAACACAAACAAAGAAAGTTTTCAAATCTCAAGATTTATTTTCAATGTTCCTTTAAAAAAAAAAGGGCGCTGCAAAACACCATAAAACAAAACATCTAAAATATAATTACACCCTACAAATAAACTTATTTATTAACTTATTTATGACAACTTTATTTTAGTATTTTAAGTGAAGCAAGAATCTTCTTATATAGTATTGCAGGATGGGTTTTGACGAGGAGTGTCGTGGGGACGACAAGTGGCAACAATGAAGGCATGTGGATGTGACACGCGTCCATTTAGTTTGCCATGCAATTTTTAATTTTATTCCCATCTTCTAAATTCGGAAAAATATATTGATGAATTATTTTTTTATGGAAGCAATACATATATTTACAAAACCAATTAGGAATGATTTGAATTCTTTAACGGTTATAATACTATTAGGTTAAATCCAATTACATTTGGGGAGAGAGAATTATATTAGGTAGAAGCAATCCACTTATAGTAGAAATCAATAAATTTTCGCAATTTTCCCAAAAGAACTACTTTTCGGATATAAATTGGCCGGTGCACAAATGGAATGTTGATCCCATAGTTTCCCCTTTACTTAAATTAATTTCTTCTAGGATATGGTTATACCCTTACGAGTTTAAACAGATTGGGAAATACTAATGACTAACCTTTTTTCTCTTTTCTTTGAATGGGGAGTATCCTCAAACATTTAAAAAAATTACTCGGGGAATTATAATTCCCCGATTTAAGGATTAAGGATCTAACAAGGAAAAACTATAAATAAACTTATTCAGTATCGGAAATTAAGTTTTCTATTTTCTCAATCCATTCGCTCCTACCCCAAGAAAATACTTGAACTTTGAATGTCCATGAATGGCTCCATCCACAGGTACACGAATCCCTCACGTCATTTATGGTTTTTTTTTTTTTTTTTAAAGCTATTAGTATTCTGTAATTCTAAGACTATGTTTCCACGTTCTCTTAGTGTTCGCAGCCCCAATTTCTCTCATGTTTATGAAGACCAAAATTGGTTAGTGTTTTCATTCTCTAAAATAAACTTCTATTTGATAATCTGTTGTTTTGATATGTATGGGTGTTCGGGCTGTATTTTCTTACTGGATTTGATAATTTGTTGTTTTGATATGTTAGGGTGTCCCGGCTATATTTGATAATTTGTTGTTTTGATATGTCAGGGTGTTGTCTTTTTTTAGCATGAATAAGCAAAAGAATTACAGATGGAAGAGATGTTTTTGATCTGGCTTTAATCAGGTAACTCATTGAGGTAGATTTTTTCTTTAGTTTTCATCTTTCAGTTTTGGATTAAGTTGGAGGATTTGATGTTTACAAGAATGTCATTAAGAAAACGGGATTTACAATAATAGAAGAAAATGGGATTTACAAGAATGTTTAAAAGAATGTGAGAAAATGGGATGGTATTGGTCAGTTATTCTATTTATTACATGCGCACTTCACGTGTGTAGACATTAAGGTAAAATTTATGAGATTGTCCATGAAATTACACCGTGAAGATTTTTAATATTTTGATAAAATAAAATATTTTGCTGATATTTTCATTTTGCTTACCTTTATTTTAATGTTTTGATCGGACATTGTAGTTTATTTTGTTTCCCATATTTATCTTTGTTTCTTTTTTCCACTATAAATCAATGGATACCATTAGAGGTGGCAAATGGGTGGGTTGGGTTGGGTTTGAGTGGGTTGATATGGGTTATGGGTTGAATATGGGTTGAAAGTGAATGGATTGAATATGAGCGGGTTGAATATGGGTTAAGCCAAACCCAACCCAAACCAACACAACCCAAACTCAAATTATTTTTTTTTATGAAAAAATTTGAAAATTTTTGGTCCAAAAAATGCACATTTAGGTGATGTTTACAAATATAAAAATTGATACGAATATAAAAAATTGACCAACAAATACACGGACGTGGAGAAAGTAATTCTCAGGCTTGGATTCTTTATACGATGTTAGGGGTTTAGTTAGTTTATTACAATAATTTGGGATGCTACATTGGGGATTTCAATTATAAAAAAAAAAAAAAGGCATTTAACGCATGACCACAATTATGTGACAGGGTATCAAAACGAAAACGAATTAGTTCTTTCACGTCAGGTTATCAAAAGTTACGTATTACTTATATCACAGTCCAACCCGTTTACAACTCAAGTTGAATCCATTTAAATCTATCTATAAATGGGTTGATGTGGGTTGAACCGAATCAACTCATGATAGAAATATGGGTGGATTGGGTTGGGTTATAAGCGGGTGGGTTCATGAGTTGGGTTGATAATTGCCACCTCTAGATACCACAAATTCCGACTTAAGGACAGATGCATGCATTTGACGAAGGATGTAATACAGAAAAAATTAACTCAATCGATAAAAAAATTTCCAAAAACTTGATAGTGTAAGACACTTTCAATATTTTGAGGTATTTTAGTTTATAAACTTGCAGTTAGAATCTATAACTGTACTTATACTAGCATTGAACCTATTGGTTCCGTGAGAAGCTCATTGAGTGTGACAAGCGATGTAGCCTAAAGTTTCTAAATATATTATCTGACGAATGTTTGTACGTTTTGAAAGGTAAAATAAATCTGTTCATGTCAAGTATTAAACTACTCAAATTTTATATATACCAAAGGGGATGATACTTTTATTGTTCCATCTTATACATGTAGAAATTTCGAGGCACGACAAATGAGCATTGGGGTCGTATGATGAAAATCAATTTTATTTGTTTGTTTTTGGATATTTTGTTAAATTTAATTCCCTGATGGATTTGGTATTGCGACGAATAATTTATGCTTTGTGACAACTCAACATATTATATTTTGATTTGTCCCTTGCATAGCACATTTTTTTTTTGTGCATCGGAATTTCTTGCATAGCCCGTATTTACTAGGTTGATACTATGAACAATATTCGCTTTGTGACGTTTTTATATTGTTAAAAACATGCACATTTTTTTGGACGGAAAACATTCTAAAGCAATTTTTGGATTACTCCGTGCATAGCACGCGTTATATGCTAGTATAGCTGTATACCACGTGGCGGTTCCAAGCGCACTTCTCAGTGGTTTAGAAGTGTTTTGAATAATTCGAATTTCAGAGAGAGAGAGAGGGAGTGAACCGTCCAAAACACTTTTGAATGATCGAGATGCGTGCTCAGGGACCACGCGGGCGGTAAACTATTTGCCCCCCGTAATTTCCGTTATATGGATCTGTAGGCCCAAAAATCTCATCAGCCATTTGCTGGGGCGTATTTTCATCCCATGTGCTTAAATCGGTATACTTTCCATAGTCGATCTGATGTGGCGGACGATAAGGAACATAAGTTGGTATAACGTTACGTGCTTCATTAGAAGGTCCAGATGATGAAGCTTCATGATTTATACCACCCCCCTCAATTTCCTTCCCTTTACTGCTACTTGATGCTTCAGGGCCCTCTCTTCGATCTCCAGCATTTTTGCCAGAAGGAGGCTTTTTATCAACGGGTTCTGATGGAGGTTTTTTATCATCATTTATAACAACCCCCTTATTTTCCTTAGCTTTACCAGTACTTGATGCATCGGGGCTTTTTCTTTGATCTCTAGTATTTTTGTCAGAAGGAGGCTTCTTATCAAAAAAATTCTGACGGAGGTTTTTTATCATCATTTATAACAACCCCCTTATTTTCCTTAGCTTTACCAGTACTTGATGCATCGGTGCTTTTTCTTTGATCTCTAGTATTTTTGTCAGAAGGAGGCTTCTTATCAACAGATTCTGACGGAGGTTTTTTATCAACCGATTTTTCTTTTACCTTTCCTTCGCCTGGAAAAAGGCAAAAAAAAAAAAAAAAAACGTAAGGGAGCAGAGGCATTTTTGCAATAAAAAAAAGCGCGTATCAGTGTGCTTAAAAACGTCTAAAGTTTATTGTAAATACATTGAAAAGCAAAAGAATACATACCAACCCCCTTACTTTCCTTAGCTTCACTAGTACTTGATGATTCAGGTCTTTCTCTTTCATCTCTAGTACTTTTGTCAGAAGGAGGCTTTTTATTAGCGGATTCTGACGGAGGTTTTTTATCAACGGGTTCTGACGGAGGTTTTTCATCAACGGGTTCTGACGGAGGTTTTTTATCAACCGATTTGTCCTTTTTTTTGTTTTTGCATTTGCCTGCAAAAACAAAAAATCCAACGTAAGGAAGAGAGTCATTTTTGCAATAAAAGAACGCTAATCAGTGTGCTTAAATTAGTCTAAAGTTTATCGTAAATACGGACACGGGGTTGCTGCTGTGCAGCCCCCGTACAACAGCTACTTTGCACCATCCGAGCCGTCCGTTGCTCGAATGGACGACCCAGATTTCACCTCAGCACCTTTGCATCCGAACCGTTCGTTGTCGTGCTTGCAAGATGAAATCTGGGCCGTCCATCCAAGCCACGGACGGCTCGGATGGTGCACAACAGCTGCTGTGCGGGGGCTGCACTGCAGCAACCCCAAATCCCGTAAATACATTGAAATGAAAAAGAATACATACCAAAAATCTTGCCGAAGCTTTTAAAACCTTTTAAATCCATTTCTATAGATCTCTAGAATGACGCAGGTGAATTACCCAGCTCTTATTTTTCAGATGCAAACAATGGGCTTGAATATGATTTTATAGGCTAATATAATTAAAGTTTTTCAATGGTATAATATTTGCTTTTTCCGTGTATGGATTGCCCAAAATTATTACTATTTTGGCGTGCATTGAATTTTCTCTCGTTAATGCTATTGACTTAGAACGGTATTGATTGCCAAATAAAGCACTAGATTTTCAAACATATATTCGGGATTGTTAAAAAAAATACATATAGGAAAGTGTTTGTGGCTAAGAAAATTTAATTACCTAATGAGGAAAAAACGCATGTACATAAAGAAGTTAGGAATATTAACTAATTATGGTACCATATATTCGCAAAGAATTGACCCATGGTACATGTAAATTGATATTGGTGCACTCCCCCGATTATTAATGGCACTCCCGCATTTTGAAAGGAGAGTGCCATTAACAATTTGGGGAGTGCTAATATGAGTTCCCGAAGAAATGCAAGAGTAAATAGGCACTATTAGGAGATAAAAATTAATGTAAAATCTTGAGAAAAGAGGATTATATGAGACTTCAAGATTCTTTTTAAATGTAACGGTTTGTAGACTCTTTTACATTAAGTCGGCATTTTATAAATTGGGACATGGAGTTGCACGTTCACATGAAAGTACCAACTTGAACGATTTAGGTAAAATAGGAGTACTCATTATTCATTATTCAGTAGACCGAGGGAACCGCTACTAGGGTTGCACACGGTCCGAATTGGACTGGTTCTCTAAAAATTCAGAACAGGACCATTTCAATTTGTTATAGAAAATTAAGAATCAAAACCTAACCAATATACATGTAGAACTTGTCCAGATCCAAACCGCAAGACCATACTGGTTTTGGTTCGGTTCCGGTTCCCCCGATTAGCATTGTAGCACTTTTTTCACAATACCTTAACTCAAAAGATTATTTAGAATTTGGAGCACAAAACAACTCATGATAAAATAATTATAGGATTTTATAAGATTCGAAACTAAATATGGTCTATGATACTGAAAGTACTTGACAATCAACCATCAATGAAATAACTCCTAAAATTGATGAAAACAACCAATAATGTAGCTTGAACAAAGAATGGAAGAGTCTAAAAATGAGAAAATAAATTCAGTAGCATGTCTTACTAGGAAATTAAAATTGAAAATTGAGTATCAATAGGGACAAATAGTTATACTAATATATTAAAGGCTTCCTAACAAAATAGATTTCTACTCTAAATAACCAAACCAATGAATTGCATAACCTAAGCAAGTGGCACCTCGGAGTTGATCAAACAAGTCATCGATCCTAGGCATCGGATACTAATTATTCTTAATCGTGACCCGGTTGAGCTTACGGTAATCTATGTACAAACGGAGCGACCCATCCTTCTTTTGAGCAAAAAGAGCCGGAGCTCCCCACGGTGAAGTACTTGGACGAATGAACCCCACGTCTTGCAACTCTTGTAGTTGTTTCTTTAATTCTCTCAACTCGGCCGGTGCGAATCGATACGGAGGCATAGAAATAGGTGCGGTGCCCGGGACTAAGTCTATGGTAAACTCAACCTCCCGCTCGGGTGGCAAGCCCGGTAACTCCTCCGGAAAGACGTTCGGAAAGTCACAAACAACTCGCGGTAACTCCCCACGTGTAGACATATCCTCATCTAGCGTCAAGCTAGCTAAGAGGCAAGCAATCGATTCCCTTTCCCGCGGTTCACACAGGTACGGCTCCAACGATTCCCGACGTTCCCCGAAAAATTCGAAACAATTACTCTCTGGCGGACAAATTCGAACCCGACGCTTATAACAATCAATAGTAGCATGAAAAGTCGATAACCAATCCATTCCCAAGATAAGATCGAACCCCGTCATGCCTAAGACTATGAAGTCGAACACAAAACGACGTATACGATCTAACGAAGTTCTACCACCCAACGGCGTGTCAACAAACAACGGCGAACTAAGCTCCTAAGACTCCAACTCTAAAACACGTAAAAATGATGCAGCTATGAAAGAATGCGATGCTCCCGAATCAAACAAAACTTTTGCAAATGAGTGAAATAAAAGGAATGTACCCCTCACAACGGATGCCTCTGGCGTCTGAGAAGTAGTATGAGGTGGTGGTGGTGGCGGTGCAACTGCAGCAACAGTGAAAACCAGGCCCGGTGTAGTCTGCACTGGCGTGGACGAACTCGCTCCCCTCTCAACCCGTGACCCCTGAACATAAGTGGTCTGGCGAAAATGTGGCTGACTCTGACTACCCATCTGTTGCTGTCGACCAAACCCTTGCCCCTGCCTCGGCTGTTGAACTGAGCCGGACTCACTACGTTTAACTCCCCTCTGTGGACAAAACCTCGCTACGTGGCCAAATCCGCCACACTCGAAACAAGCACCCGAAGTCTGAACACGCTGTGGTGGTGGAAGAGCTTTAGGCTGAGTACACTGTGAGCGAATATGACCCAGTTGGCCACACCGGTGACACACAACTGGAGGCCTACTTAAGACACCCGAAACACTACCAGTCCCCGAAGAAACTAGTGCCCTGAAAGTCTGCTGACTCTGAGGAGTCTGAAACGAATCCCTCTGTCTCTTCCTATTTTGGTTCCCAAAACTCCCCATCGGTGCGCTCATGGTAGAAGTCGGTGGCCTAGGCTCCTTTGTCCTCACACTCATTTGATCACCCCCTTGGCCCTCCAAACTCCTAGCTAGTTCCACTATCTCGGAAAACCCCTCATGTTGACCCCCCGAATGTTCACCGCGCTGACTAATCGCATCCTCCACTCGCTCATTGTGACCACGACCACGGCCTCTCACACGAATACCTACCCTACCACCTCTAGCAACTCTCATCGGCGGCATGGTTCTATAAGTAGACAAGAAATAAAACCATTAATAACCAACATTATCTCAAGCTAAGGCCTAAGCCTCCAACGCTATGCTCCAAAACCAATAAGTACTACGAAACATCAATGCCATACTCATGAATGTCATACAAGCACACAATGAATGAGAAAATATATTTTTCATGAAAAGTTAATGCAATGGTTTAAGCCTCAAGACTCGAAGTCTTGCCCACGGTTCCTAAGTATTCGAATCTATGCTCTGATACCAAGTTGTCACGTCCTCGAATTTAATAAACCAAATATAAGGAAAATCCACGTAGGATAAGTCAAAGTCAAAGTACACTGAGTTTCTACAAGAGGTACCCGTACCCATGCATAGTCATAAATAGTTAAGAGTTATTACATAAACCAAGTTTTGTCAAAAGATTGAAGGGATTAAAGTTACAAGATCATCTCCCAAAATATATTAACGATGGAGAGGATAAAATAACTTCATGTCAAATGAGCTTCATGATATGCGTCCACACACCAAGCATTCCAATCACGTGCCTTGCCGAGTACCTGAAAATGATAGGTTGAGCTCACTAGCCCAGTAGAAAACTTTTCTACCAACGCTAAGGGTATAGAAGATGAAACATGCACATGGAGATGTGACACACATGACCGAATAAGCTAAAATAGACCTAAATAGATCGACTTGATGATAGAATATCCAATAGATGCCCCAAAGATCGCATCAAACCCAACAAACCCAAGTGTCCATAGATTTCCTCGTAAACGTTACATTTCATATCGTAGGTTCAATCCTTTAAAAACCATTGTCATTTTCATAAAACATTTCACTTTTCACATCTTCACAAATAACCACTTATTTAAATAGGGAATGAATCCCTCTGCCGGATTTTGTGGGCTCCGAACACCCCTGCCGGATTTCGTGGGCTCCGAACACCCCTGGCTAGGGACGCACCAAATGGTGGCCCTAGAAATAACAAATCCTCTTGTCACGACCCAAAATAGGGGCTAGAATTTCGTGACCGGTCAGTGAGTCTAACTCACCACAGACCTTTTTACTTTTCCGGTTTAGAGACTAATATTGAAAAATAATACGGAAATAAACGGAAGCAATTTATACAAACAAAATCAACCAGAGCTTTTGTTCCAAATAGATAAAAAAAAAAATATACAATAACGTTAATTACACCACATGGGCTGTTATGCCCTTATTTATTAAGCAACAAACATACTTAAACTTGATGTCTCTTCACACATTTATTTTACATGATAAAGATAGAATTATCACACAACAATAATGAAAACTAGCAACAAGCCGCAACACCAACTTCGGCATCTCACTTGTAATCACCTGAAACGGGGTTAGCCAATTCAGTTAAGTTTTACGCATACAAGTGTTTCACATTAACCATGGAGTTTTAAAATAACTGATCAATGGAAACCTTTATAAAACACAAAGGTTTAATTTCCAGGCAGTAAGTAGAAAAGACAATAAAAAATGTAAGCTTTCCGAATGATTCAACATTATATCATAAAGTAACTTACTAAGATAACATTTGACGGTTTCCACCAGTTTAATAGGGACTACCCTACAAGATTGGAAATGATATCAAGTCCCTGGCACAACTGACAGTGCATCTCCACCCTTATTACACCAACACGCTAGCTCGCTAAAGTCCCCTAGCGTCTGGGATACCGTCCTCATGTATCAAATACTATGAGATTTCCTCATTAAATCCATCGTAAAATATAGCTAATGTTGCAATACTTTTTCTTCCATGGTTTACTCTTAATAATTAAGCCACTGATCTTTTGTATTAGTAAAACTTATATGATCTAAGTACTAAAATTTACCAAGTTAAATGTACTGAATACCTTTTCTTCCATAAAATCATCATTTTACTGTATATGGAAATCACGTTAATAAAAATACATGAAACAAATGTATACGTAAAACTAACCGGAAAATGCGTGCTAATCTGGAAACACAGTAGAACAAACAACGTTGTAGGTTCAAGACGCCGTGCTTGGCCAATGTACGGCCGTGGGGTGACTCGGGCCACTCCCTAACACGTGAGAGTAGTAGGAATTCCTGCGGTTTATAGCTTACTTGACTGCTAGCTTAAGATAACAGCGCCGAGACGGCTACTTAGTTTCAATAGGAAAAATAGGGCTTATTTACCTTTTTAGTCCCCAAAGTATTCGACGGCAATTTGGTCCCCAGTTTCAATAGGAAAAATAGGGCTTATTTACCTTTTTAGTCCCCAAAGTATTCGCGAAATGTCAATTTGGTCCCCAATATTCAAATCGTGTCTATCGAGTCCCCAATGTTCACAATGTGTGTTTAAATGATCCCTGTGTCTAACTCCGTCCGTCTTCTCCGTCAAATGCAGGGGTAATTTCGAAGTTTCACCCCCACAAAGCGGCTTATTTACCTTTTTAGTCCCCAAAGTATTCGTGAAATGTCAATTTGGTCCCCAATATTCAAATCGTGTCTATCGAGTCCCCAATGTTCACAATGTGTGTTTAAATATTCACAAAGCTTATCTTCAACCTCTAAACCCTTATGCCCTGTTTGGCTGGCGGATTTGCGGCCGGATTTGTGAAGCGGCCGGACTACAAATCCAGGGTCCACCTCTAATCCGGTCTTTGGCTGAAATTTCTCTTCCCCGGACTAATTTACTGTTGGGAGATGTAATCCACCTGCGGGTGGATTTGCTAACGATGGCCTCACCCCCGTCGTTAGCTAATCCGGGCGTTTTTGGTACCAAACTGCCCCTCCATGGGCGATTTATCGATCCTCAAAATTAATCCCGGACTAGAATAGAGAGAGAGAGAGAGAGAGAGAGAGAGAGGAGGAGGAGGAGGAGGAAAAAAAAAAAAGAAAAAGAAAATGGATCGGTTCAAAAAGGATCGGTGTAAGAAGGGGAAGGCAGGGTAGTCGAGTGGGAGTCGTGGGACTAAGATGTTTTTGGGGATCGGCTTTGATGAGGGTGAGGTTTTTTTTTTCTTATCAACATGGTGAGGATTGAAGCTACGAGGTTGAGGGTTGAAGATAAGCTTTGTGGGGGTGAAATTTCGAAATTACCCCTGCATTTAATGGAGAAGACGGACGGAGTTAGACACGAAGACCATTTAAACACACATTGGGGACTCGATAGACACGATTTGAATATTGGGGACCAAATTGACATTTCGCGAATACTTTGGGGACTAAAAAGGTAAATAAGCCGCTTTGTGGGGGTGAAATTTCGAAATTACCCCTGCATTTGACGGAGAAGACGGACGGAGTTAGACACAGGGACCATTTAAACACACATTGTGAACATTGGGGACTCGATAGACACGATTTGAATATTGGGGACCAAATTGACATTTCGCGAATACTTTGGGGACTAAAAAGGTAAATAAGCAGGAAAAATAGCAAATGGATGGGTCCATGGGAACGAGTTGGTTCTTAGTCATTGAGGAAAAGCTGGGAGGGGTTGAGAGGTGATAAGGCAAAATATTGACAGTGGTTTTGAAGGTAGGAAGATAGAGGTTTTGGCGGTGGTGGTCGGCGACGGTTGATTAAACGATCTTGAACTTTTATTGCTTCATTTGTGTTTGGATTTCTTGGTGGCTGTTTGGAAGATGAAGTGGAGGATGGTGGGCTGTTTAGATGGAGAAAATGGGTCACAGTTTTAATGGAGAAAGGTGGTAACGTGGCCGGCGAGAGGGTGGCTGCCAAGGTAGTCCGGAGAAGGAAGCTCAGCTTCCATTTCTATTTTTTCTCTCTCTCTCTCTCTCTCTCTCTCAAAATTCACTACTGACAAAAGAAATATAATACATGCATAAAATACTCCATGAGGATGGGTCTTCTTTGGTGGTTTCTTTAAACCCACGTCTGAGAGCAGCTAGCTAACTAAATGTGCCAACATATTTAGGTGCCGACACTTCCGCTACCGACAGTGTTGGATTAAAAATGAAATTATAAATATATTGCTTGCAATATGACAACTCCCAGTAACTAAAACATTTTCTCCACTCACTGTTATTAGCTAAATGATCATGAGACATACTAGGCCATTGAAAAGTTACAAATTAATAACTACATTAAAAATCTAATTTCCATTAACTTATACTTTTTTTTTTAAGGCAAAAGTAAAATTACTTAGCACAAGTTATATCAATCTAAAATTAATAATAAGGATATTGCTAGAATGGAGACGGGCGTCACACATCCTTTTCAAAAGTTTATCAAACAATCAAGTGTCCAAAAACATCCACGTAATTCGTTTAGTTCAAAGCTCGTAGTGTGTCGGTTGTGGCAAAATTAACATGAGTCCAAGAACGTGAAAGATCATGACAAAACATCATTCATATCATGATAGGCTACCAAAGCTTAGAAGTCGATTTGAGAAGCTTAGGAAAGACCAATGAAGGCCTAGAGCAAAGGAACATGAAAATGGAGTTATGACCCTCGAGAAAACCCGACACCTTGATATGAAAAAGCACATTTCTCTCAAAATACAAAGGTTATGAATATGAGACCAATTGGGTTTGAAAATAGACTCATAGAGCTTTCCAAAGGTTCAAGAATCGCCTCAATCGAAGTTTGGACGAAGCCAGGGCGTGCCCGCGAAGTTGGGTAAAAAATCTTCCTTACAGACAGCTGGGTATCGATACCCATGAAAGTTGTATCGATACAAGGTAACCAAAATCTCAACAGAACGCTGGGTATCGATACCCCTGAAAGGGGCCTGAAAGGGGGTATCGATACAAAGGCCATCTCGAGCAAAATTTTCAGATTTTTCCAAAATGGAGGGGGTTTCAACCCAAGCCAAAAATTGAGGTTCCAAACAACAACAACTCATAGGAGAGGGATATATCAACAACTAATTCATGACTTTACCAACTAAACATGTAAAACCCAAACTCAATAAAAAAAAAAAACCAAGCTCATTTCCATGGTGATAACAAGTTTAACAAGAAGTTTGGGAACAAGAACACCAACAATGCAATCATTCAACTAATATACACTTAGAGGAGGTAGAAGATTGTTCCCTACCTCAAGGATTGAACTTGAAATGGGTAGAAAATGGAAAACCCTTGCCCTTGAAGCTTCTCAACCGAAAATGTTAGCTCCAAGCAAAACCACGGAGTTCCGGACTCCAAATCACGCGTAGAAGATGAATCTTTGGTTGGATGTTGAAGTATTTGAGTGTGGAGGGTGAATTTTGGGAAGGGTTTTGAAGAAACTTTGAGAGGAGGAGAAGAAGAGAGAGAGAGAGAGAGAGAGAGAGAGTTTGAGAGGAGAGAGGGGTGTGTTTTGAGCAAAAAATTTGATCCAAATGTGTTTATACACACTCTCACACTACCACTTACACCCCTCTTGTTTATAATGTGTTTCACAAACACCCAAATGCAATTACTAACTTCCCATTGACCCCATATTGCACTATTTTCATTTCCTCACACTTCCCCAATATTATTTCCGGAAAATTATTTAAAAACATGAATCCTTACAATCAGGCTCCCCGATTCCGGGACCCGGGGGTGCTGGTGTGTGCCCTGTGATGTGCGTCCTGCAGTGCGCATCTGGACCGTCCGTCTCCGCAATCGATGATCCGGATTTAAAAGGAACTGTTCTAGGGAAGAGTTCAACTCTTCCATGGAATAGTTGTTTTAAATCTGGACCATTCAAAATACTTTTGGACGGTCTGGATATACACTGTAGGGCGCACACCAGGCTCCCCTAATATTTCGCATGGCGTTAAGGTAAAAAATGTTACAAAAAGCTGTGAGAAGATCTTCAATCTTTTTAACTTCTTGTATTACATATGCTAGGACTTAAATCTGTGGATGGACGCATCATTTTGTTGTTAGGCGGCGAATGCGTATGTAATCGGAAAATTCGCGAGGACGTTTGAAATACCGTACCAATGCTACCAATAAAAATGTCTTCCAAGTTTGAATGATAAATATGATCATTGCATTTCATGAACAAGATACTCAAGATCGCGCCTCAAAGTTCAAAATGTTCTACACACGAGCCGAGTTGAGCCAAGATTTTATGTTGAGCCAAGATTTTGACAAGCTCAAGCTCGACCATGAAAAAGCATTTATCCTTACAAGGATCTAGTTGGTGAGCTCTGAGTTTGTTCATGAAAAAATAGCATACATTTATCCATAACAGAAGGATCTAAACAAATAATTTTGATTTTAATTTTTATTTAATTTCCTATTTATTTCTGATAATAAAAATGATTGAGACTTGAGTGTTAATTTAGAACTGAGACTCAATTTGGAGACACAATTTGGAACACAATTTGGGCAAAAATCTTGATAATTAACTTTAAAAACTTATTTCCTACTCAGGGCAAAAAAAGAAATAATAATTGATAAATGTGTAATTTTTATGAATGCACAAAGACGAGTGTTAATTTATGTTTTGAACCAAGGTTTCCGAGAGTTTAATAACTTGTCAGGCTTGGGCTATGCTCAATGCTCATTTATTAAGCAAGTCTTGAAATTGAGATCCCGGTCCAGTTCATTTATTTTTGAATAGGCAACTTTCGATGAGTTCTTATTCTTACAGAGTCGAATGCTTGTTTAAGCAAGTCAAACGGTCCAGGTTCATTTAATAGGCCTAGTCTCCCTATCCGTTTTTTTGTTTTTGGTTTGGGTAGGCAAAATTTTACAACCTCCATCCCAAAAAAATTATTTGGGTGAAAAATTTAAAAGCAAAAAAAAAATTTAGAAATTAGGTCGGATTTTTCTAAAAAATTATCCCATTTTTTTTTTTTTTGGTATTTGTTAATTTTACGTTAATTTTTTTTTATTTTTTTTTTGGTGAATTATTTTCATGTTTTGCCAATATTGGTTCAAATATGAATAAAAAATTAAAAAAAATTGAACTAAAGTACTATTTTTTTTTTTTTGTAAATTCCAAAAAAGTTGTCTGTCTTGGATTATTTCTGTCCTTTAGAGTTATTTTTTTTAAGATTTTGATCATAATATTTTGCTTTTTTTTTTCTTCTCGTCGAGGCAAATTAATACTCCAATCAACAAAAAAAAAATTTGGTAAAAACTAACAAAGGCAATTTTTTAATTAAAACAAAAATAATATGGCTGGATTATTAAGCCAAAACGGGCCTAAATATATATCAATGAGAGAGTTTGAATTTTTCTTGATTAAAATGGAGTAATCCATGCTCTACTCTTTTGACATTTAAGAGTTGAGATAGTACGAGTAATAAATTGGGTAGAAAGAATAGACATTAATGCTAAGTACCCAAAAAAGTTGAACATAATCTGAGCCACTCATTGCTATTTTTTGGGTAAATTTTGTGCAATTTTTCTGGGTAATCCCCAGCATTCACAATGAAAATGAAAATTTGCAAGCTGTGCAAGTAAGTTAAGTAACCATATTTGAAATCCATTAAAACCAGATTCGAAAGTACACTTATTGAATAATTTATTCCCTAAAGTAACTCATATGGATGAGAAAAACTTGGACGTAGCTGTATACCACGTGGCGGTTCCAAGCGCACTTCTCAGTGATTTAGAAGTGTTTTGAATAATTCGAATTTTAGAGAGAGAGAGAGAGAGAGAGAGGAGGGCGAACCGTCCAAAACACTTTTGAATAACCGAGATGCGTGCTCAGGGACCACGCGGGCGGTACACTATTTGCCCCCCGTAATTTCCGTTATATGGATCTGTAGGCCCAAAAATCTCATCAGCCAATTGCTGGGGCGTATTTTCATCCCATGTGCTTAAATCGGTATACTTTCCATAGTCGATCTGATGTGGCGGACGATAAGGAACATAAGTTGGTATAAAGTTACGTGCTTCATTAGAAGGTCCAGATGATGAAGCTTCATGATTTATACCACCCCCCTCAATTTCCTTCCCTTTACTGCTACTTGATGCTTCAGGCCCTCTCTTCGATCTCCAGCATTTTTGTCAGAAGGAGGCTTTTTATCAACGGGTTCTGATGGAGGTTTTTTATCATCATTTATAACAACCCCCTTATTTTCCTTAGCTTTACGAGTACCTGATGCATCGGGGCTTTTTCTTTGATCTCTAGTATATTTTTCAGAAGGAGGCTTCTTATCAACAGATTCTGATAGGGGTTTTGCTTTAGGGCCCTCTCTTCGATCTCCAACATTTTTGTCAGAAGGAGGCTTTTTATCAACGGGTTCTGATGGAGGTTTTTTATCATCATTTATACCACCCCCCTCAATTTCCTTCCCTTTACTGCTACTTGATGCTTCAGGGCCCTCTCTTCGATCTCCAGCATTTTTGTTAGAAGGAGGCTTCTTATCAACAGATTTTGACGGAGGTTTTTTATCAACCGATTTGTCTTTTACCTTTCCTTCGCCTAGAAAAAAGGGAAAAACAAAAAAACAAAAAAAAAACAACGTAAGGGAGAGGCATTTTTGAAATTAAAAAAAAAACGCGAATCAGTGTGCTTAAAAAAATCTGAAGGTTATTGTAAATACATTGAAAAGAAAAAGAATACAGACCAACCCCCTTACTTTCCTTAGCTTCACTAGTACTTGATGCTTCTGGCCTTTCTCTTTCATCTCTAGTACTTTTGTCAGAAGGAGACTTTTTATCAGCGGATTCTGACGGAGGTTTTTTATCAGCGGGTTCTGACGGAGGTTTTTCATCAACGGGTTCTGACGGAGGTTTTTTATCAACCGATTTGTCCTTTTTTTTGTTTTTGCATTTGCCTGCAAAAACAAAAAATCCAACGTAAGGAAGAGAGTCATTTTTGCAATAAAAGAACGCTAATCAGTGTGCTTAAATTAGTCTAAAGTTTATCATACATTGAAATGAAAAAGAATACAGTACATACCAAAAATCTTGCCGAAGCTTTTAAAACCTTTTAAATCCATTTCTATAGATCTCTAGAATGACGCAGGTGAATTACCCAGCTCTTATTTTTCAGATGCAAACAATGGGCTTGAATATGATTTTATAGGCTAATATAATTAAAGTTTTTCCGTGTATGGATTGCCCAAAATTATTACTACTATTTTGGCTTGCATTGAATTTTCAAACATATATTCGGGATTGTTAAAAAATACATATAGGAAAGTGTTTGTGGCTAAGAAAATTTAATTACCTAATGAGGGAAAAACGCATGTACATAAAGAAGTTAGGAATATTAAGTAATTATGGTACCATATATTCGCAAAGAATTGACCCATGGTACGTGTAAATTGATATTGGTGCACTCCCCCGATTATTAATGGCACTCCCGCATTCTGAAAGAAGAGTGCGATTAACAATTTAGGGAGTGCTAATATGAGTTCCCGAAAAAATGCAAGAGTAAATAGGCACTATTAGGAGATAAAAATTAATGTAAGACCTTTATCTTACAAAACGCATATATCATAAATATAAAATCTTGAGAAAAGCGGATTGTATGAGACTTCAAGATTCTTTTTCAATGTAACGGTTTGTAGACTCTTTTACATTAAGTCGGCATTTTATAAATTGGGACATGGAGTTGCACGTTCACATGAAAGTACCAACTTGAACGATTTAGGTAAAATAGGAGTACTCATTATTCATTATTCATTATTCAGTAGACCGAGGGAACCGCTACTAGGGTTGCACACGGTCCGAATTGGACTGGTTCTCTCAAAATTCAGAATAGGACCATTTCAATTTGTTATAGAAAATTAAGAATCAAAACCTAACCAATATACATGTAGAACTTGTCCAGATCCAAACCGCAAGACCATACTGGTTTTGGTTCGGTTCCGGTTCCCCCGATTAGCATTGTAGCACTTTTTTCACAATACCTTAACTCAAAAGATTATTTAGAATTTGGAGCACAAAACAACTCATGATAAAATAATTATAGGATTTTATAAGATTCGAAACTAAATATGGTCTATGATAATCGAAAGTACTTGACAATCAACCATCAATGAAATAACTCCTAAAATTGATGAAAACAACCAATAATGTATCTTGAACAAAGAATGGAAGAGTCTAAAAATGAGAAAATAAATTCAGTAGCATGTCTTACTAGGAAATTAAAATTGAAAATTGAGTATCAATAGGGACAAATAGTTATACTAATATATTAAAGGCTTCCTAACAAAATAGATTTCTACTCTAAATAACCAAACCAATGAATTGCATAACCTAAGCAAGTGGCACCTCGGAGTTGATCAAACAAGTCATCGATCCTAGGCCTCGGATACTTATTCTTAATCGTGACCCGGTTGAGCTTACGGTAATCTATGCACAAACGGAGCGACCCATCCTTCTTTTGAGCAAAAAGGGCCGGAGCTCCCCACGGTGAAGTACTTGGACGAATGAACCCCACGTCTTGCAACTCTTGTAGTTGTTTCTTTAATTCTCTCAACTCGGCCGGTGCGAATCGATACGGAGGCATAGAAATAGGTGCGGTGCTCGGGACTAAGTCTATGGTAAACTCAACCTCCCGCTCGGGTGGCAAGCCCGGTAACTCCTCCGGAAAGACGTCCGGAAAGTCACAAACAACTCGCGGTAACTCCCCACATGTAGACATATCCTCATCTAGCGTCAAGCTAGCTAAGAGGCAAGCAATCGATTCCCTTTCCCGCGGGTTCACACAGTACGGCCCAACGATTCCCCGCGTTCCCGAAAAATTCAAACAATTACTCTCGCGGACAAATTCGACCCGACGCTTATAACAATCAATAGTAGCATGAAAAGTCGATAACCAATCCATTCCTAAGATAAGATCGAACCCCGTCATGCCCAAGACTATGAAGTCGAACACAAAACGACGTTCCCGGATAACCAACTCACAATCCCGACAAATACAATCTAACGAAGTTCTACCACCCAACGGCGTGTCAACAAACAACGGCGAACTAAGCTCCTCGGACTCCAACTCTAAAACACGTACAAATGATGCAATGAAAGAATGCGATGCTCCCGAATCAAACAAAACTTTTGCAAATGAGTGAAATAAAGGAATGTACCCTCACAACTCACAACGGATGCCTCGGCGTCCGAGAAGTAGTATGAGGTGGTGGTGGTGGTGGCGGTGCAAGCAAAGAATAAGGAAAACCAGGGCCGGTGTAGTCTCAGACCGGCATGGATGTTTGCGCCTTGGATTGTATTCCAATGATACTTACCCCAAGTGTAGGGTTCAGTCGGCGGTAGCATAATAACCTAAGTCCGGCCGAATCCACAGGACCGAACGCACCTGCGTGAAAGTTGACTTGCGAATGTTGGTTTTAGCCTTAAAGCGGCAAACTTGGCTTAGTAGTTTGGAGGTGGAATTCACTTAACTTCGTGAATGACGCGGAATTAAAAAGACTAATATAAGCTAAGGCGAAGTCTAGGGGTAGTTAACTACCATGACTCGGTTAATCCATCCCCTCTGATTACCGGCTCGGGGCATCGTTAAATGCCCCGGAACGGAAGATTTAGAGTTTAAAACCTTTACTAGAAAAATGTGTTTACCAACGATTAGGGGTTTTCGGGACATTTTGCAAACAAATGAGTTGACATCGCCCAAAGCATCACCCGTGCCAAGTAGTCAAGCTCCTGGCTACGGGTGATCAAAAGGATTAACAAACCCACTCTTTGGTACATAAAAGTGAAACCCCAAATTTTCGGTAAACAAGCGATGTATGCCACATACACGAGATGGACAGATAAAACCCAAGTCATGGAGTGCTAATCACCCCATGACTAAGCCTATTGAAACTACTCACACATTGTGCTAGAAAACAAGTCTAGAATTTGGAAGAAAACTAAAAACATGCTTAATAAACTTAAAAACCGATTTTTAATGAAGATCCTAGGTTAGCCTACAACATTAACACTTGAGAATTAATCAAACAACTAATAAGAACAAGAGTTTTCAAAGGAAATAGCAAGAAAAACATGAACACTAAATACTTGAGGGAATTGAAAATAAACTACATATATTGAAAGAGCTAACCACGAGGAACATGTTTAATACACGGTAAATAAACGGGAAATGAAAACTTACTTGAGAATTCTAGAGAGAGAGACCTTAAAAATCCTCCAATGGAGGAGCAAAAACTAGACTAAGGAGGAAGAGGATAGGAGAGAGGAGGGAGGAGGGTATTTATACTTAAAACCCTTTACATTGGCTAACTATCCCAAAAACATACTATAAGTGGAAAGTTTCCATAAATGGAAGATATTAAAGCAACTTAAAATCTGACAAAAATCGCCATAAGATCGGGCTCAAAATTGCAGAAAAGTGCAGCTTCAACCGGTAGAGCAAAAAGCTTCTACCGGTTGAAAAACCTTCTGTTCAGCTTCAACCGGTAGAGCAAAAAGCTTCTACCGGTTGAAAGAGTAAAATTCTGAGATTTTTCTTTGTCTTGATCCCAACTTCGCGGGCACGCCCCGGCTTCGTCCGAACTCGGAATGAGGCGTTTCTTAAACCGTTGGAAAGCTCTATGAGTCTACTTTCTAACCCAATTAACCTCATATTCATAGCCTTTATGTCTTGAAAGTAATGAGCCTTTTTCTATCAGTTGGTCAGATTTTCTCGAGGCTCATAACTCCAAATTTCTTGTTCTTTTGTTCCGGGCCTTCCTTGAACCTTCCAAAGCTTCTTGAATCGACTTCTAAGCTTCGGCGATTGTCCTCCACGGCATTGCGGGACCTTGGGTACTTCCGGATACAACCGGGGATTATTTGGAGCTTTGGACACACCTTTTAGCTCCGATTTTCTGAAACTCATCAAAAACACAACTCGCGCAAAATCAATCGTATAAAAGCACAAAATGCACGTGTGTGTGATTACAACGAGCGAGATAAGCCCGGATATATACAACATTTGGGGCTTATCACACCCCCCCAACTTGAACTTTGCTCGCCCCGAGCAAACTAAACAAATGCAACTAACGGAAACAAACTAAAATGGATACGTCTTTTAAACCCCCGGGCGGCCCCGGTAGGACGAGTGAAGTCTCGTGAGGGTTTTCAGCAGTGAACACCCACAAAACACAAAGGAATCGAATACTTTAAGTGTGACTCATACCCAACCGACAACCACACGTAGTACCACAATGTCTGCCACGCAAGTCAATGGCAAGATATTTCATTCATAGAAAGAGTTAAGCAAGTGAACTTCATATCCAAACTTAGCACAAAAATCAATCCTCTCACCTACGGTCGGATAGAGAATTCTCACGTAGCATGCGTATGAAAAGAAATCTCACAAAGAAATTCACCAATCTTGAAAACAGTTCTCACACCATTGATAGCTCGGTATTTCTTTAAGCACACCCCTTCCCTTTATTCAAATGAATCTCTTTTTTCTTTTCTTTTTTATGTGGTCATGCAATGCCCGGACCTCTCGGGCTTTCTAGTTGACCCCTTTAGCGAGCGTTAGGTCGGCCATCCCCAAGCCAAATGGCCTTAGGGCGCCAGGTTTTGAGAGACCCCTCAGACTTAATTGCTCGAGTCAAAAAGGCTTTATAGTGAGGTCCAAACTAACCACATTTGACAATGCCTTCACAAGGTCTATCCATCTTTTGACGCGAACAATACGGTGGGAGCAAACCCCGATTGCCCGGTTACTCAATGAACGCCCGGATAAACATTAACAATAAAGCATGCATCATCTTTTCTTTCTTTTTTACAAGGAAAGGGGCTCCAAATATTTCACAGACAAGTTAATTCACACCGAGGGATCAATGACACGTGAACCAATTTCGAAGCCAGTGAATGCTCAAGTGGACAGTGCGCGTGCAACAACATGAATTCAAGTGAGCATACGCTATCCAACTATAAGTAATACGGTTTAACCAAGTGTATCCCTTTAACGTCATGTTCACAAGCTTAAGTCTATCCATGAAATCGTATCAAGACTCCGTCTCACACAACAAACATCATAGCACTAATTAAAAGCCATCAATTAAGAGTAAGCACACGCAAGTATCCAAATTTCTTGATTCACCAATTTTTTTAATTTTTTTTTCAATTTTCTCTTCTTTTTTTCTTTTTCTTTTAAGACTCTTAATATAAACAAAGCAACAAAACACGAAGTAAACCCTCCCCCCAACTTAAAATGTGCTATGTCCTCATAGCACGAAGACAATATGAAAATGAAGAACAAGGAGGGATAAAAATGTACCGACGGGGTGGAATGTCGACCACCTTATACCTTGACCAAATGAGAGGCTTTTTCATCACTCCTCCTAAGAGAAAGCGTTCACAAATAACAATATGTACAAAAATAACACAACCGAAGAATCTTCACGCGATTGCACGGGTACTACTTTTCTTCCCGGAACTAGAGACTGTGGCTAGGCCATACGTAGCTCAAGTTCGGGTGGCTATACCGGACCATCAGAATACACAACATCCTTCATGTGGAATCCAAACATCCTTTGTCGAGGCTCATAACTCCAAATTTCTTGTTCTTTTGTTCCGGGCCTTCCTTGAACCTTCCAAAGCTTCTTGAATCGACTTCTAAGCTTCGGCGATTGTCCTCCATGGCATTGCGGGACCTTCGGTACTTCCGGATACAACCGGGGATTATTTGGAGCTTTGGACACACCTTTTAGCTCCGATTTTCTGAAACTCATCAAAAACACAACTCGCGCAAAATCAATCTTATAAAAGCACAAAATGCACGTGTGTGTGATTACAACAAGCGAGATAAGCCCGGATATATACAACATTTGGGGCTTATCAATGGACGAACTCGCTCCCCTCTCAACCCGTGACCCCTGAACATAAGTGGTCTGGCGAAAGTGTGGCTGACTTTGACTACCCCTCTGCTGTTGTCGACCAAACCCCTGCCCCTGCCTCTGCCTCGGCTGGTTAACTGAGCCAGACTCACTACGTTTACCTCCCCTCTGTGGACAAAACCTCGCTACGTGGCCAAATCCGCCACACCCGAAACAAGCACCCGAAGTCTGAACACGCGGTGGTGGTGGAAGAGCTTTAGGCTGAGTACACTGTGAGCGAATATGACCCAGTTGGCCACACTGGTGACACACAACTGGAGGCCTACTCGAGACACCCGAAACACTACCAGTCCCCGAAGAAACTAGTGCCCTGAAAGTCTGCTGACTTTGAGGAGTCTGAAACGAATCCCTCTGTCTCTTCCTATTTTAGTTCCCAAAACTCCCCATCGGTGCGCTCATGGTAGAAGTCGGTGGCCTAGGCTCCCTTGTCCTCACACTCATTTGATCACCCCCTTGGCCCTCCAAACTCCTAGCTAGTTCCACTATCTCGGAAAACCCTTCATGTTGACCCCCCGAATGTTCACCGCGCTGACTAACCGCATCCTCCACTCGCTCATTGTGACCACGACCACGGCCTCTCACACGGTTACCTACCCTACCACCTCTAGCAACTCTCATCGGCGGCATGGTTCTATAAGTAGACAAGAAATAAAACCATTAATAACCAACATTATCTCAAGCTAAGGCCTAAGCCTCCAACGATATGCTCCAAAACCAATAAGTACTACGAAACATCAATGCCATACTCATGAATGTCATACAAGCACACAATGAATGAGAAAATATATTTTTCATGAAAAGTTAATGCAATGGTTTAAGCCCCAAGACTCGAAGTCTTGCCCACGGTTCCTAAGTATTCGAATCTATGCTCTGATACCAAGTTGTCACGCCCTCGAATTTAATAAACCAAATACAAGGAAAATCCACGTAGGATAAGTCAAAGTCATACATTTCACCGTTGAAAGGTCAAAGTCAAAGTACACTGAGTTTCTACAAGAGGTACCCGTACCCATGCATAGTAATGAATAGTTAAGAGTTATTACATAAACCAAGTTTTGTCAAAAGATTGAAGGGATTAAAGTTACAAGATCATCTCCCAAAATATATTAACGATGGAGAGGATAAAATAACTTCATGTCAAATGAGCTTCATGATATGCGTCCACACACCAAGCATTCCAATCACGTGCCTTGCTGAGTACCTGAAAATGATTGGTTGAGCTCACTAGCCCAGTAGGAAACTTTTCTACCAACGCTAAGGGTATAGAAGATGAAACATGCACATGGAGATGTGACACACATGACCGAATAAGCTAAAATAGACCTAAATAGATCGACTTGATGATAGAATATCCAATAGATGCCCCAAAGATCGCATCAAACCCAACAAACCCAAGTGTCCATAGATTTCCTCGTAAACGTTACATTTCATATCGTAGGTTCAATCCTTTAAAAAACATTGTCATTTTCATAAAACATTTCATTTTTCACATCTTCACAAATAACCACTTATTTAAATAGGGAATGAATCCCTCTGCCGGATTTTGTGGGCTCCGAACACCCCTGCCGGATTTCGTGGGCTCCGAACACCCCTGGCTAGAGACGCACCAAATGGTGGCCCTAGAAATAACAAATCATCCTGTCACGACCCAAAATAGGGGCTAGAATTTCGTGACCGGTCAGTGAGTCTAACTCACCACAGACCTTTTTACTTTTCCGGTTTAGAGACTAATATTGAAAAATAATACGGAAATAAACGGAAGCAATTTATACAAACAAAATCAACCAGAGCTTTTGTTCCAAATAGATAAAAAAAAAATACAATAACGTTAATTACACCACATGGGCTGTTATGCCCTTATTTATTAAGCAACAAACATACTTAAACTTGATGTCTCTTCACACATTTATTTTACATGATAAAGATAGAATTATCACACAACAATAATGAAAACTAGCAACAAGCCACAACACCAACTTCGGCATCTCACTTGTAATCACTTGAAAAGGGGTTAGCCAATTCAGTTAAGTATTATGCATACAAGTGTTTCACATTAACCATGGAGTTTTAAAATAACTGATCAATGGAAACCTTTATAAAACACAAAGGTTTAATTTCCAGCAAAATGAAGTAGAAAAGACAATAAAAAATGTAAGCTTTCCGAATGATTCAACATTATATCATAAAGTAACTTACTAAGATAACATTTGACGGTTTTCACCAGTTTAATAGGGAGCTACCCTACAAGATTGGAAATGATATCAAGTCCCTGGCACAACTGGCAGTACTGCATCTCCACCCTTATTACACCAACACGCTAGCTCGCTAAAGTCCCGTAGCGTCTGGGATACCGTCCTCATGTGTCAAATACTATGAGATTTCCTCATTAAATCCATCGTAAAATATAGCTAATGTTGCAATACTTTTTCTTCCATGGTTTACTCTTAATAATTAAGCCACTGATCATTTGTATTAGTAAAACTTATATGATCTAAGTACTAAAATTTACCAAGTTAACACTACAACAAATTCTACTTCTTGCTACGAAAATATTTCCCACAAAATAAATTTTGTCACTATATGTTCAATTGTTGTGACAAAATTTAATTTTGTGGCATCAAACCACTTGAGGTGGAGTTATTGTGACAAAATCGTATTTGTGGCAGTATTTTGTCACAACAAGTATGGTGGGAAAGTTTCCCGCCGGTGAAAATTGAATATTGCCACATAATAATTTTGTCACGATAGGTTTGTCATAATAGAGGTCTATTTTGAATATATCATGACAAAATTATTTGTCACAACAAATTATTATTTTTACTACAATTTATTTTGTTGCAAAAGAGTTGGGACTTTACATATAGGGACGAAAAATTAACTTCATAGCAATAGGTGTACGTACTTGCAACAAAATTATTTGTCACAATAGAATTGGTTATTGTTACAAAATCCAATGTGTAGCAACAAGATTACAAGGGAGAGCTATGGTGACGATATTAATTTTGACACAATAGTTAGTCACAACAACTATGACAGAAATTGAGTCTTACTACACAATATATATTTGTCACTATAAATTTGTAGCACTAATATTAATTAAAGACATAAGGCTACAAAATATTTTGTCACAATTAAGTATTACATATAGCTAGAAAAGATTTTGTCACTTTTTTCAAAAATTCTAAATGCCATTATCTTAAACTATTGTTTCCTACCAATGAATGTCATTATCTTAGTTTACAATCACTTTATTAAAAAATACTTAACTTTTTCTTAGTAATATTGCATTTTACCAAATTTCTATGGGTTTTTACGAAACATGGATTGGATTATTTGTACCAAGAATTAAGTTAATTGCATAGTCGTTAGATATTTTATCAGAGGGAAAATATCATCTTCCTAATGAATTTACGTCTTGATGAAGGGGATTAATAAACCCGATCGGGCCCAAAATTTACGTGAAGGATTTGATCAATAAGCACAACGAAATCAACGATCTCGATCATCATGAGAGCCGCAGTCGTGTGGTTAACACTTGATCGGACATAAAAGTATAATTTTCTCTAATGAATTTGGGTCTTGATGAAGGGAATTTCTAAATCCGATTGGGCCAAAACTTCACGTGAAGGATTTAATCAATAAGCATAACAAAATCAACAATCTTGATCATCATGATTTTGTCCGATCATGTGGCTAACACTTGATCAGACATAAAATATCATTTTCCTAATAAATTTGTGTCTCGATGAAGGGGATTTCTAAATCCGATCCAGCCAAAGTTTACGTGAATGGTTTAGTCACTAAGCACAACAAAAACAACGATATGGATCGTCATGATTGTGTCGTGGTCGTGTGGTCACTGTACATTCAACTACAACACAAGACTTTGTTTACTATGAAGTAAGTTGAATGTATAGATTCTAAAAGTCATTACCGAGTCTCTTTCTATAATGGTCGATCTAAACCGTTAAGATTTCAGGTTTTATATATTCCATAATTTTCACTAAAATTGGAAATCATCATATATCAATAACCGCATGATCCAAAGGACATTAATGCTTTATTATGCATTGAAGTCTTAGAGTGCACCACCCAAGCCCCACATGAGTTCCATTTTTGCGATCAAAACCGTCTATCTTTTAGATAATATGGATTATATTATTTTTTATCAAAATGAAATTAATCGTACATCGTTAAACATTTGATCTGACGGAAAAGATCGTTTTATTAATGAATTCGTATCCCAATGAAGGGGCTTTCAAAACTCGAGTAAGCCAAAAAATTGTGTGACTAATTTCATCAATAAACACAATGAAATTAACGGGATCGATCTTTAAAAAAGATAAATTATTGTGGTTTGTTATTAGTATTCAAGATATTAGTGCTGATAGGCTATCAATGGTATCCACAATGAAATTGATTCTTGAAAAAAGAAAAACATTTAGCGAGCAATAATTTTTGTCCTCAATTTCCGGAAGTTTCCAATTAAAATGGCAGGTCTGGAAAAAAGAACTCTAGAATTAAAATCACAACTTTTTTTCCCCCAATATTGTATTGAATAGATTATCGTACTAATAAAAATGTAAAACGTCAATATTGGACCAATATGATTATTTAAGGCCATGAATTGACGAATAACTTTGTCCATTTGATTTTTTTTTATCGGAATCTTACCATTAAATTTAAATGGAAAATCATTTAGCATTCTTCAAACACTTTTTTTTTTATCAATTCAAACACCTCAATAGCGTGCAAAAAAGAAGAAAAGGGGGCTGAAAATTTCCCAACTCCCGCCCGATCGAAAATTCTGTTCCCCCCAAATATCTATCGAATTTGTTTCCAGATTTCCTGCACGATGTAATTTCTCAACGTCTCGAACTATTTTTCAGTTTTCACCCACAGCGCCTCCAACTAGTTTCATCCATGGGGTCGGTGGTTCCTCGAAAGATTTTGCCGAAACAGATTTCGCCGTACGTTGGTCCAATGATTCATCGGAAACAGCTTGCTACTATTGTCCTCTTTCTTTGGGTAAGATACAATGAATATACCTTATTGATTTCTTGTTCTAGGGTTTCGATTTGTGTGGTGGAATTTGGGGTTTATGATTCTTGGGTCTAGAAATCTATTTAGGGTTTAAACTTCATGGATTGGTGTTGCATTTAGTTACAGTTTATGTCGACATAGTCCAGGAATCTCGCCTTGACTTTAAGCAAACTAGAGTTGAGTATAAATTCTGTTGGAGAAGAAGCTTCAGTTTTTAGCTTTAATTGCTGATAGAGAACTGTGCTTCAACACATGTTCAATAGGTTTGAAGATAAACTAGGTTTACATTGTTATTTACGCCAAGTCGCCAATTATCATTTTGTTATTGCGCATCATTCAAATCGAAGGTTCCATTTTGTTGTTTTTTGCTCTTTACCTGGTGTTATACTCCTTGACATATCCACTTCCAACATAGCAAATCTATTCTAATAGAGAAAGGGAGAACCCTTCTTTGGTGTCCTCATTTTTGAGATTGTGTATGCTTTTGCTATTCCAATTCTGTCCAACTTTTTTTGGATTAATTGATTGATGTAGTTGGATTTATTACACAAGCATCACGTGTGCACAATCTCTAGTGTTTAAGAAAGGCTAATGTTTAGACGCACAAGTACACCTATAGCTTAGGTACTTGTATTAGAATGAATGGGTTTCTAGTAGGTAGGGCAGTGAATTTTGTGGAAATAATTGGGGCTTTATGTTTTTTTGTTTTCGATTAGTAATTTGGGGCTTTATCTTATTGAATCCTATTTTGGTGTTTTCTCGTATTGATTCACATTTAGGACTATATCTAATTCGTTCTCTCTGTGAACATAGTACTTGATGTTGGATCATGGATGAAGAATGAATTCTCATTTTGGTTTTGAATGAAATATTGTGACTATATTGCTATTCACATTTAGGGCTATATCTAATTGGTTCTCTTTGTAAACATAGTACTTGATATTCGATGAAGAATGGTTCTCTTTTTGGTTTTGAATGGAATATTGTGACTATATTGCTAAGGATTTAGATTATTCAGTTCTTTTTGTATGAGCTTAGTTGGATTTATATTAAGGTTTTGGAAAGTGTTCGGGACCAAGTCTGAACTCTGAAAATTTTAATTACGTCACCAAACAGCATTTTCTGGAACAATGATTCCATAGCATTTTTTGCACGCTATAGAAAGCGACTTTTCATGTAGTGGAAGAAAGGAACCTTCGATTCCTTCTCAAACACAAGCAACCACTGCGAATAATCGTGGATTTGGGCATATTTTTTCGTATTACTCCTTGCCTCTATTTGTCTTTGTGTTCCTATCTACGTTTCTTTCTAACCCCAATTTCTTGAATGCCCAGCTACAGGGGTCTAAATTGATGTTTTTGATCGGCGGTATAAACTGGTTTCAGAAAGGGTATAGAGAAGAAAGGAAAAACAAGCCCCGGCGGTGATCTCCCCAACACTATTACACAACGCCATCACTTGCGAACACGAACAAACCTCCAGGTCTCTAGTAATTTTGTTTTCCTCGATATTCTTGAATATAATCTTTGCTGCCTACTTTGCTTATTTTGCATACTCAATGATAACGATTCATATGTTTGGCGTTTTATTTGTGTGTGGTCGAAAATTGAAGGGGTTTTAGGCCAATGATACTCTCGATTTTATTGCAATCAAGTTGTTTGTGAAAATGCCTCATAGAAATCCAATTTAATGAAGGCCATGTTATTTATGGAGGAAAGACTCAAACAAAAAAGCAGTTATGGGATTAAAGAAGTATATAAATTTGCACTCTCGACAATCATATTCCTAGCGTTATTTATTTCTTAAACATGAAAAGTGAACATTTTCTCTTTTTAATTATTGTTTTGAGGTTAGTATGCTGTTGTTGAGGTATTCAACCATTCCCCGCTGGAATCGATCATGACCACCGCCTTTCACCTACCCATAGCTGTTGTGCCAACTCTGGCTACTACGAATTCCAAAAGGTACCCAGCGCTATCAGGTTTAATCCTCTTTCCTCTCTGTTCGTAGTAATTTTGAAACCCCAATTTTTTCTGAACTTCCCAATTTTGTAAGTCAGAAGTCATATGGTTGCTTGATGCTTTGTGTCCTTTTAGAATAAGTTACGATTAATGCATTGCAGAAAAACTTTTGCTGCTAGTATCTAGGCTCAAAGCATTGTTTTGACGTTTGCTACAATAGCAGCTACATCCAACCAAATTTAAGTTAATTAATATACCAATAGCAAGGAGGGCACTCCAGGGGTAAAGGAGGGGGCACAAATTCTATTGGCTAAATTAAAGCTAAAACATATATATCTTTTTCTACATACTCATTGCTTTGTTTTCTTTCAAGGAGATGTAGGGGCATCACATTGTCCACGATTGGATTGATGAAAGTGATTACATGTACACATAATGAGAGCTCTTATGCTATTCTCCAATTGCTACCTACACATCTTCGTAATGTATTAGTATAGAGATGACAATATTTGCTTAAGGCTTAAGCAATTTTATTGTTACTGAAGGACCCATTGTTCACCAACATTGATACAAGTGTGTGTTTGTGTTTTATTCGAATAATCATCCTATCTTTGGTACGTAGGAACAAAATTGCGAGGTTTGCAGCATCCACATTTTCCTTCAAGTACATTATAGTTATTCGGTAGCTTATAAAAGTAACATGGACAAAATTGCAACTTTTCTATTAAATCTTAGTAGTACATGTACTTACGATTATTCTTTTGTTTATCTTTTGCAGATTGAAGATGAACGGGTTCGATAATACAACATAATTGTCTTTTGCTTTTGCATCCCTTGTTTCAATTTTTCATTGGTGGATATTTGGATGTAGTTAGAAATGATAAATTAATTTTGTATCAATCGCATTGTGGATATCTAAGATGAATGATAATTATTATTTTGAATGTATTTCGGTACAATTGCTCTTCTTATTGTGATGAAATATCTTGTATAGATTTGTTGTGGCAAGGTCATTTTTTGCCACAAATGATGTGTCTGGACAGAATTTTTTGTGACAGAATTGTGGTAATAGTGACAAAATTAATGATGATGTTGTGACCAAATAGTTACTATTGTTTAATTATTATTGTGGCAAATAGGCTTTTCTTACCACAACGTTATAATGACGTAATTAGATTTCCAATTGTAACAAGTTGTTTTGTCTCAACAACTTTCTAACAACGGAATCAAGGTTTTTGCAACAAAATTGTTTGTCACCATAATATTTTTTTACCTCGTAGAAGTACTTTATCGTGACAAATCTCAGCCTAATAGCAACAAAAGAATTACATATTGTAACCAAATATTTTGTCACTACTATTGATATTTTTTGTGAGACTCTATTTGTCACCATAGTTTTTGATTTTTTGCGACGAGTTTAAAGTTTCGTCACTACAAACTTATTGCTACGGGCTTATTGTGACAAAAGAGCGACAAAAATATTTTGTCACGATAACTTTGTTGTGACAAAAAACTAACATATAGTGACAAAAAAATTTGTAGCAAAATCCAGAATTTGTTGTAGTAAATGTACAGAATACCTTTTCTTCCATAAAATCATCATTTTACTGTATATGGAAATCACGTTAATAAAAATACATGAAACAAATGTATACGTAAAACTAACCGGAAAATGCGTGCTAATCTGGAAGCACAGTAGAACAAACAACGTTGTAGGTTCGAGACGCCGCGCTTGGCCAATGTACGGTCGTGCGGTGACTCGGGCCACTCCCTAACACGTGAGAGTAGTAGGAATTCCTGCGGTTTATAGCTTACTTGACTGCTAGCTTAAGATAACAGCGCCGAGACGGCAACTTAGTTTCAATAGGAAAAACAGCAAATGGATGGGTCCATGGGAACGAGTTGGTTCTTAGTCATTGAGGAAAAGCTGGGAGGGGTTGAGAGGTGATAAGACAAAATATTGACAGTGGTTTTGAAGGTAGGAAGATAGAGGTTTTGGCGGTGGTGGTCGGCGACGGTTGATTAAACGATCTTGAACTTTTATTGCTTCATTTGTGTTTGGATTTCTTGGGGTGGCTGTTTGGAAGATGAAGTAGAGGATGGTGGGCTATTTAGATGGAGAAAATGGGTCACAGTTTTAATGGAGAAAGGTGGTAACGTGGCCGGCGAGAGGGTGGCTGCCAAGGTAGTCCGGAGAAGGAAGCTCAGCTTCCATTTCTATTCTTTGTTTTTATCTCTCTCTCTCTCTCTCTCTCTCTCTCTCTCTCAAAATTCACTACTGACAAAAGAAATATAATACATGCATAAAATACTCCATGAGGATGGGTCTTCTTTGGTGGTTTCTTTAAACCCACGTCTGAGAGCAGCTAGCTAACTAAATGCGCCAACATATTTAGGTGCCGACACTTCCCCTACCGACAGTGTTGGATTAAAAATAAAATTATAAATATATTACTTGCAATATGACAACTCCCAGTAACTAAAACATTTGCTTCACTCACTGTTATTAGCTAAATGATCATGAGACATACTAGGCCATTGAAAAGTTACAAATTAATAACTACATTAAAAATCTAGTTTCCATTAACTTATACTTTTTTTTTTTAAGGCACAAGTAAAATTACTTAGCACATGTTATATCAATCTAAAATTAATAATAAGGATATTTCTAGAATGGAGACGGGCGTCACACATCCTTTTCAAAAGTTTATCAAACAATTAAGTGTCCAAAAACATCCACGTAATTCGTTTCATTCGAAAGCTCGTAGTGTGTCGGTTGTGGCAAAATTAACACGAGTCCAAGAACGTGAAAGATCATGACAAAACATCATTCATATCATGATAGGCTACCAAAGATTAGAAGTCGATTTGAGAAGCTTAGGAAAGACCAACGAAGGCCCGGATCAAAGGAACATGAAAATGGAGTTATGAACCTCGAGAAAACCCGACACCTTGATAGGAAAAAGCACATTTCTTTCAAAATACAAAGGCTATGAATATGAGACCAATTGGGTTTGAAAGTAGACTCGTAGAGCTTTCCAAAGGTTCAAGAATCACCTCAATCGAAGTTCCGACGGAGCCAGGGCGTGCCCGCGAAGTTGGGTAAAAAATCTGCCTTACAGACAGCTGGGTATCGATACCCATGAAAGTTGTATCGATACAAGGTAACCAAAATCTCAACAGAACGCTGGGTATCAATACCCCTGAAAGGGGATATCGATACAAAGGCCATCTCGAGCAAAATTTTCAGATTTTTCCAAAATGGAGGGGGTTTCAACACAAGCTAAAAATTGAGGTTCCAAACAACAACTCATAGGAGAGGGATATATCAACAACTAATTCATGACTTTACCAACTAAACATGTAAAACCCAAACTCGATAAAAAAACCAAGCTCATTTCCATGGTGATAACAAGTTTAACAAGAAGTTTGGGAACAAGAACACCAACAATGCAATCATTCAACTAATATACACTTAGAGGAGGTAGAAGATTGTTCCCTACCTCAAGGATTGAACTTGAAATGGGTAGAAAATGGAAAACCCTTGCCCTTGAAGCTTCTCAACCGAAAATGTTAGCTCCAAGCAAAACCACGGAGTTCCGGACTCCAAATCACGCGTAGAAGATGAATCTTTGGTTGGATGTTGAAGTATTTGAGTGTGGAGGGTGGATTTTGGGAAGGGTTTTGAAGAAACTTTGAGAGGAGGAGAAGAGGGGGGAGAGAGAGAGAGAGGTGAGTTTGAGAGGAGAGAGGGGTGTGTTTTGAGCAAAAAATCTGATCCAAATGTGTTTATACACACTCTCACACTAGCACTTACACCCCTCTTGTTTCTAATATGCTTCACAAACACCCAAATGCAATTACTAACTTCTCATTGACCCCATATTGCACTATTTTCATTTCCTCACACTTCCACAATATTATTTCCGGAAAATTATTTAAAAACACGAATCCTTACAATCAGGCTCCCCGATTCCGGGACCCGGGGGTGCTGGTGTGTGCCCTATGATGTGCGTCCTGCAGTGCGCATCTGGACCGTCCGTCTCCGCAATCGATGATCCGGATTTAAAAGGAACTGTTCTAGGAAAGAGTTCAACTCTTCCATGGAATAGTTGTTTTAAATCTGGACCATTCAAAACACTTTTGGACGGTCTGGATATACACTGCAGGGCGCACACCAGGCTCCCCTAAAATTTCGCATGGCGTTAAGGTAAAAAATGTTACAAAAAGCTGTGAGAAGATCTTCAATCTTTTTAACTTCTTGTGTTACATATGCTAGGACTTAAATCTGTGGATGGACGCATCATTTTGTTGTTAGGCGGCAAATGCGTATGTAATCGGAAAATTCGCGAGGACGTTTTCAAACCGTACCAATGCTACCAATAAAAATGTCTTCCAAGTTTGAATGATAAATATGATCATTGCATTTCATGAACAAGATACTCAAGATCGCGCCTCAAAGTTCAAAATGTTCTACACACGAGCCGAGTTGAGCCAAGATTTTATGCAGCTCAAACTCGACCCGGAAGAAAGCTTGACAAGCCGAGTTGGTGAGCTCGAGTTTGTTCATGAAAAATATCATACATTTATCCTTAACAGAAGGATCTAGGCAGCAAATAATTTTATTTTATTTTATTTATTTCGAAGAGGAGGTTCTGAGGTAAAATAGTGATTGAGACTTGAGAGGAGACTCAATTTGAAACACAATTTGGGGCAAATCCTAATTAACTTGATTTGTGTCTTGTATATTTCCTACTCGGGCAAAAAAGAAATAATAATTGATAAATGTGTAATTTTTATGAATGCACAAAGGCGAGTGTTAATTTAGGTTTTTTTTTTTTTCCCGGAAAGAAGATGGATATTATTTAACTAGAAATATGGTCCGTAGACCAAACATCATCAAGGGCAAGATTGGTAATCCATTGGGGAACAGGACCTCCCCAACTTTCCAATCGAGCACCTAATAGGGATTTCTTAGCCAACGAATGGGCTACCATATTGCAAGAACGCTTAGTATGCAGAAAAGTACAAGAGGAAAAGAGAGGCAAAAGCTCTAAACAGTCTGAGATAATAGAGTTACAATCAAAAAAATTCTTCCCCTCCTGTGTGAGTGCCTGAACAATTTGGGCCGAGTCACCTTCCACAATGATATGCGATAATTTCCTGTTAGCCGCATAGACTAGAGCTTCCCGAAAACCTAAGGCTTCTGTGGACCTCGAGGTGTAGAAACCAGTGTATGGAATAGAGATCGTCCCCAAAATTTTGCCGAGATGGTCTCGGGCTACAATACCCACACCGATTATACCTTCTTGCCGATTGACGGCACCATCAACATTGAGCTTGATAACGCTAGGTGGAGGGGGCAGCCACATAGGAGACGATAGGACAATAGTAGGCTTCGGGGGTTGATGCTTTGCTAGCATGGCTGCATTCATTTCGGAACAGATGGAAAGAGCCTTATCTAGCTAGGATAGCAGTACAAGACCATTGTTGTTGTTCAAAAAGAAAATTATTTCTTGCCTTCCGTATATACCAGAAGATTGAAGCCAGGAGAGCAGCAATATCGAAGTCAGTTTCCTTGTCATGAACGGCTTGAGATGTAGATTCCCACCAATCAAGAAAAGGAAGGGAGTTCCAGGAAGTGGACATGGCATGAGCAAAAGGAGAAGACAGCCATACATCTCTAGACTTTTTACATTGGAAAAGCAAATGTTCAATAGTCTCATAAGCAGATTTACACCTTGGGCATATGAGGGAAACATCAACGTGCTTTTGATTCAAATTAATGAGGACAGCAAGAGCATTATGGGAACAACGCCATAAAACCATCAACGTGTTAATTTACGTTTTGAACCAAGGTTTCCAAGAGTTTAATAACTTGTCAGGCTTGGGCTATGCTCAATGCTCATTTATTAACCAAGTCTTGAAATTGAGATCCCGGTCCAGTTCATTTAATAGGCAACTCTGATGAGTTCTTATTCTTACAGAGCTGAGCTTGTTCGCATACGGCTAGGTTCATTTACAGCCTAGTCTCCCCTATCCGTTTTCGTTTTGTTTTTGGTTTGGGTAGGCAGAATTTTACAACCTCCATCCCAAAAAGATTATCCCATCGGCAAAATGAGTAGTTAAAAGCAAAAAAAATTTGACGAAAAATTTAGAAATTAGGTCGGATTTTTCTATATTCTTTTTTTTTTTTGGTATTTGTTAATTTTACGTTAATTTTTTTGGTGAATTATTGGTTCATGTTACCAATATGAATAAAAAAAAAGTAAAAAAATCGAACTAAAGTACTATTTTTTTTTTTTTTTGTAAATTCCAAAAAAGTTGTCTGTCTTGAATTATTTCTGTCCTTTAGAGTTATTTTTTTTAAGATTTTGATCATAATTTTTTGCTTTTTTTTTTCTTCTCGTCGAGGCAAATTAATACTCCAATCAACAAAAAAAAATGGTAAAAACTAACAAAGGCAATTTTTTAATAAAAACAAAAATAATCTAGCAGGATTATTAAGCCAAAACAGGCCTAAATATATATCAATGAGAGAGTTTGAATTTTTCTTGATTAAAATGGAGTAATCCATGCTCTACTCTTTTGACCTTATGAGTTGAGATAGTACGAGTAATAAATTGGGTAGAAAGAATAGACATTAATGCTAAGTACCCAAAAAAGTTGCGAAGAATTTATCCAGAAAATAGCAATGAGTGAATCTGAGCCACTCATTGCTATTTTTTGGGTGAATTTTGTGCAATTTTTCTGGGTAATCCCCAGCATTCACAATGAAAATGAAAATTTGCAAGCTGTGCAAGTAAGTTAAGTAACCATATTTGAAATCCATTAAAACCAGATTCGAAAGTACACTTATTGAATAATTTATTCCCTAAAGTAACTCATACGGATGAGAAAAACTTGGGCCTAGCTATATACCACGTGGCGGTACTCAGTGGTTTAGAAGTGTTTTGAATAATCCGAATTTTAGAGAGAGAGAGAGAGAGGAGAGGGAGTGGACCGTCCAAAACACTTTTGAATGACAGAGATGCGTGCTCAAGGACCACGCGGGCGGTATACTATTTGCCCCCCTTAATTTCCTTTATATGGATCCGTAGGCCCAAAAATGTCTTTAGCCATTTGCTGGGCCGTATTTTCATCCCAATTGCTTAAATCGAAATACTTTCCATAGTCGATCTGATGTGGCGGACGATAAGGAGCAGAAGTTGGTATAACGTTACGTGCTTCATTAGAAGGTCCAGATGATGAAGCTTCATGATTTATACCACCCCCCTCAATTTCCTTCCCTTTACTGCTGCTTGATGCTTCAGGGCCCTTTCTTTGATCTCCAGCATTTTTGTCAGAAGGAGGCTTTTTATCAACGGGTTCTGACGGAGGTTTTTTATCATCATTTATAACAACCCCCTTATTTTCCTTAGCTTTACGAGTACTTGATGCATCGGGGCTTTTTCTTTGATCTCTAGTATTTTTGTCAGAAGGAGGCTTCTTATCAACAGATTCTGACGGAGGTTTTTTATCAACCGATTTGTCTTTTACCTTTCCTTCGCCTAAAAAAAAGGGAAAAACAAAAAAACAAAAAACAACAACGTAAGGGAGAGAGGCATTTTTGCAATAAAATAAAAATGCGAATCAGTGTGCTTAAAAAAAGTCTAAAGTTTATTATAAATACATTGAAAAGAAAAAGAATACATACCAACCCCCTTACTTTCCTTAGCTTCACTAGTACTTGATGCTTCAGGCCTTTCTCTTTCATCTCTAGTACTTTTGTCAGAAGGAGGGTTTTTATCAGTGGATTCTGACGGAGGTTTTAAATCAACGGGTTCTGACGGAGGTTTTTCATCAACGGGTTCTGACGGAGGTTTTTTATCAACCGATTTGTCCTTTTTTTTCTTTTTGCCTGTGAAAACAAAAAATCCAACGTAAGGGAGAGAGTCATTTTTGCAATTACAGTGTGCTTAAATTAGTCTAAAGTTTATCGTAAATACATTGAAATGAAAAAGAATACATACCAAAAATATTGGCGATGCTTAAACCTTTTAAACCTTTCAAATCCATTTCTATAGATCTCTAGAATGACGCAGGTGAATTACCCAGCTCTTATTTTTCAGATGCAAACGGCTTGAATATGATTTATAGGCTAATATAATTAAAGTTTTTCAATGGTATAATATTTGCTTTTTCCGTGTATGGATTGCCCAAAATTATTACTACTATTTTGGCGTGCATTGAATTTTCAAACATATATTCGGGATTGTTAAAAAATACATATAGGAAAGTGTTTGTGGCTAAGAAAATTTAATTACCTAATGAGGGAAAAACGCATGTACATAAAGAAGTTAGGAATATTAACTAATTATGGTACATGTAAATTGATATTGGTGCACTTCCCCGATTATTAATGGCACTCCCGCATTCGTGCCATTAACAATTTGGGGAGTGCTAATATCAGTTCCCGAAGAAATGCAAGAGTAAGACATTTATCTTGAGAAAAGAGGATTATATGAGACTTCAAGATTCTTTTTCAATGTAATGATTTGTAGACTCTTTTACATTAAGTCGGCATTTTATAAATTGGGACATGGAGTTGCACGTTCACATGAAAGTACCAACTTGAACGATTTAGGTAAAATAGGAGGGAAAAGACTACAATACACACCCCTTATTTGGGTGTGTATCATACACACTCCTATAAAAGTTACGAATTTTATGTAAAAGTTACGATTTTTTGTAAAAGTTACGAATTTTTTTTTATAAAGTTACGAAACACACTAAAATATTACGAATCATAAAAAATGTTACGAATCATATTGCTGAAAAGTTACGAAAACCAAAAAAATGTTACGATTGCTGATGAGATGGCACAATCTGAACCGTACAGTAGGTGCATATGGTACACCAAAATAAGGGGTGTGTATTGTAGCCATTTCCAAATAGGAGTACTCATTATTCATTATTCAATAGACCGAGGGAACCGCTGCTAGGGTTGCACACGGTCCGAATTGGACTGGTTCTCTAAGAATTCAGAACCGGACCATTTCAATTTGTTCTAGAAAATTAAGAATCAAAACCTAACCAATATACATATAGAACTTGTCCAGATCCAAACCGCAAGATCAGACTGGTTTTGGTTCTATTCTGGTTCCCCCGATTAGCATTGTAGCACTTTTTTCACAATACCTTAACTCAAAAGATTATTTAGAATTTGGAGCACAAAACAACTCATGATAAAATAATTATAGGATTTTATAAGATTTGAAACTAAATATGGTCTATGATACTGAAAGTACTTGACAATCAACTATCAATGAAATAACTCCTAAAATTGATGAAAACAACCAATAATGTAGCTTGAACAAAGAATGGAAGAGTCTAAAAATGAGAAAATAAATTCAGTAGCATGTCTTACTAGGAAATTAAAATTGAAAATTGAGTATCAATAGGGACAAATAGTTATACTAATATATTAAAGGCTTCCTAACAAAATAGATTTCTACTCTAAATAACCAAACCAATGAATTGCATAACCTAAGCAAATAAAACGGTTTAGTCCGGATCGGATCGGCTTAGCGGTTATATCGGTTTTCTTGTGCACCCCTAACCACTACGGTTATTTTTGTATTGCAAGAACTATGTTATTCTTCAAAATGCGTGTGTTATTTTTGTTACTAAGCATATTGATGAGCGATTAACCAATGAAAATGTGTAATTTTTTATATAGTAAATAGGTTGTCGGATGATTAACATACGTGTCCTTTCAGAAACTAGAAATAATTAACCTTATAATACTTGTACTTTTTGTACTAATTACTCTCTCCGACTGTAAACATAGTTCACTACCAAAAAACCTTCAATTTTCAGATAAAAAAATAAAGTACTTCCGTGCATAATCTATATTACATTTCACGATGGTGTGGGGCCAAACACATTTTCATAGTAGTGGCTGAGATTGAATTGATCCAAGAATTGAGGTTCACTCAAAATTTGTTACTTTCTCTGTTGCTTCGTAAATTCAACTTTTTAAAGAAACATCATCATTACTTTTTTTACATAAACTTTTACCTCCACTTTCACCCTTCACATCAATTTTTACCTCCACCTTCCAAAATTATCCTCCACCTTTTTTCACTAACTTTTCAAAAGGGCCAAACAAACCCATTAATTTTTCAAAAGACACACTTACTAAGGGACAACCCAAAATGAAATATTCAACAATTAAAAAGGGACGGAGGGAGTAGTTTCCTCCTCAAATAAATTAAATACTACCAAAAAAACCCGTGCTATGCACCGGAGGATCTTAGAAAATAATTAGGTACTTGCTTAACTTAATTATATAAAATCTTTTAAAAGTACATTACATCCACTTAATTAAGTAAAATAAAATACATATGAATGCAATGTTATAAATAAACCTGTCCTATGCTAATAAACTCGCTACATACGATGCATATAGTATAATAAAATCTATGATTGTCTTGCTATAGTATATTTTGTAAATAAAATTTTCGGGCGCAGGTTGATTGCTTTTCATAGACTAAACCCGTCCTATATATGGTAATAAACCTGTGCTGTGCAACATTAAAAGCTTTGTACATGTCTTGATATACTTGTCCATTTTAACAGTAAACTCGTGTTCTGCACTGAATAAAAACAATGAGCTTACCAATGAATTAAATTTCAAGTAAAAAAACCCCATATATTACTGGATCAAATCATCGATGTAGGACTTGTTACTATGATTCATTACTTAGTCAACAACTTGGTTCCTATAATTCGTTATTTATAAAAGTAAAAAAAAAAATGCAAAAGGGTTTAATCTAAACTCTAGTTAATAAAAGACTTGAATATTAAGATATATGTTACAGAATAAAATGCTACAGAATTACCATTTTTTCGGATGGAAATGGATCCAATTGACGCACTCTTCTCGCTCCAGCATCCTAGCATCCTACAGAAAATTTTGATTTCTAAGAACAACAAAGTACATGCATGAGATAAATGTGGAAGAGATAATTAGTGACAACTAAATGAAATTCTATCAAGAAATCTCATTTGAGTAGAGAGGAAATGCATAATAAGAAAAAATGAGTTCTGATCCAAACCTTGGACGAAGAGACATGTTTAGCAACAGCCCATTTTTGGAATTGGGGGATGGTGCTGTCCCTTTAGGGACAGCATCCATGTTGTCCGCAATCTGGGCCGTCCGTGCTCGGCAATGGACGGCTCGGATTTGTTTGGTAGCGGGCGGTTCGGATGTGTTTGGATAAGATGTGATCTGAGCCGTCTATCGCCGAGCACGGACGGCCCAGATCGGACAACATGCACCCCGGATCCCCATTTTTGGGTGAGAGAGATTTTTATCCATATATGCTAGTTGAATTGAAGTTGAAATGGTATTGTATCCCATGATATTGTATCCCATGATTTTTATCCATATATGCTAGTAGACCCAAATTTGAAATTAAAATCCTCACAATCTTTACCATATGGATTATGATTTGTTCAAAATGTTTTTCTATATTTTTGACCAAAATTATCACTTAAAAGAAGCATTTCCAATTCTCAAGCCAATGCAATCAATTTTTGTACTCCATATCCATCCCTTTTCTATTCCTAATTCTCTCTCCTTCTCTCGGCTATTTCAAGAATGAATCCAATTAGGCTAGCACTTCAATTTGAAAGTTATTGATTTACGGAGTATATTGTTATCCAAAAATTAGAATTTTATTAGAAGTACAATTTTAGACATTCCTAATTTTATTAGAATTTGTTTCAAGAATATAAGTTATTCAATTTTTTAGAGTTTTTTGGCGGGTTACTGTGTCTTCAGTTTCACTAATTCACATCCAATTGAGCTGTTGTCTATTTCTCTCTACAATACATCTCCAAATCAATTACAAGGGTTTTCTTTTAGTCATCTCCTATTGATTTTTCCATTTTCTCCATTTATTTCTTCCTATGGTGCACTCAAAGCCTTTAAACAAGTTATTACTGGAGATATGAACCCTACCTCCGTGAGCACTCTTTTGGGTGGCTAAGAAAGTACATCAATCAACAATGCTATGGGTACACCACATTCGGCTTCTCTTCATTTGCCACCTTAGAGTGGTGTGCATTTGAAGTGCACATGTAATGTACGCATATCATTTTCCTAATCCATAGTACACAGGTTGTGTGATGACGAAGGTTGTGAGGTTCAACCAGGCCAGCGAAGTTAAATAACTTTTGGGGAATTCGAATACATCAATGGTGCCCCAAAATAATATTGGATAAAATCACCACAAAAAAGAGGAGTTTTGCTATTTTCCTGCGCAATTGTACTTGCTATGAACACAAACTTTACTTACCACAAACAAAGGCTTTACTTACCACACATATAGGCCATAAATTGTGGAAATCAAATCCTGTGTATATGGTAAGTTTGATCAGTTTTTGTAATTTGTAGACTCAATGTTCATGGTAAGTAAAACTGGGATACAGTGCCCCAATACTACTTTGGGGCTGCCCCAATACTACTTTGGGGCACCACAGCCGTTGCCATCAATGGTTACAAAGCAATATTTCTTTTTAAATATTGATGTATCTTCTCAATTTTCTTGCACGTGTGTTTATCTGTGAAGTGCCCTTTAAGCTTTAGGGACAGGCAAAACGCTAGTGCTCTTACAGATTTGGTCTTGTATTGATTTTCTACAAATTCTCCATCTGAACTTTAATTTTTGTTTTGTTTTGTGAACATCGAGTTTTATTTTTCAAAACAAATGAAAATTGAGGTAGTAAGCCTGTCAATGATAGACGTTTTTTCCCGAGAGAGCAACCTAGAGAGAGAAAGAGCAAGAGTTAGGGTTTTTTTTTCTTGAGGCGCCGCCTCCCCCCCCCCTTCCCACGGCCGGTCCCCTTCTCCTCTCCCACCCTTTTCTGGCCCTCTTCCTTCCCCCATCCTCCATTTCTCTTCCTTCCATGTACACAAAGCCTCCATCCTCTACCTCTCCACTACTCCTCTACCTGCTGCCGCCGTTACTCCGCCTTCTCCCTTCCGTTTTGGACTGGGTCAGATCTGAAGACGAGTTGTTGATGGGGCTTCCGGCTTGGACCCTCCGTTTATAAGTCAACAGTGCTCCGGTGCGGCGGATCTGTCGACAACTACTCCACCGGAGGTTTTTTTTTTTTTTTTTTTTATTTTATTTTCAGTTTATTTTTTGTTTTGGTTAGGTTGTTTACCCCTGTTCATAGGTGGTTTATTAGCCCCTTTTGGGTGCTTGGTCCTGAGATTTCATCCTGTTATTAGTGTTAGGGTTTGAGCTGTTTTCCTTTGGGATCTCTACTAGCAGATCGTGGACAGGTTCCTAGCCCAGCCTTGTTGTTGGTCTGCCTCGGGCAGGGGTGCCACCGTCTAGATTTTGATAGTTTTGGTTCATTCCTGTTGTTTCTGATGAAATCTGTACTGCCCTTGGGCATATTCCTGAATGGAATTGACTTGACATTTTCAAAAAAAAAAAAAAAAAGCCTGTCAATGATTTCGATCAATTTATTTTCCCTGTTCATTTAAGGCGGAACCAGATATTTCGTTCGTCTCTTCCGGACATTGTTCCTTGATTCATTGTAGTTAGGATTCAGAATCGTAAAATCTGATTCTCAATCTTGCTGACTATATATCAAGACAACAACTAAAAGTTTATAAAATTGAAAAATCCAATGGCCAGAGAATATAGCACAAGACTTGATGTGGTAAGTTCTAGCCTCGAGTTCCAGTAGCCGTTGTTGATCAAGAGCGAAACCCACATTTGAATTCTGATACACTGTTGCCTTCTAATCAAGTATCGGCTACTATTGACACAAATAGGATGACTGTAAAGGCAAGATATGAAAATGATACATTGCGTTTCAACTGTCTAAAAAGTCATGAGGAAAGGCAGAGCTCGAGGAACAAGTGAAAAAGACACTCGAACTCGAGGCTGGAACTTATGATATCAAGTACAAAGATGAGGAAGATGTGATTTTGACTTGTACTTGTCATCGTCCTCATCTTTGCACTTGATGTCATAAGTTCCAGCCTCAAGTTCCCGTGCTCTTTTCACTTGTTCCTCGAGCTCTGCCTTTCCCCATGGGTTTTTTAGACAACTAAAACTCAAATGTATCATTTTCATATCATGCCTTTACAGTCACCCTATTTGTGTCAATAGAAGCCGATACTTGATAAGAAGGCAGCAGCGTATCAAAATTCAAATGTGGGTTTCGCTCTTGATCCACAACTGGAGATTCGTTGGAGCAAGATTTGATCAATAAGCTTGTGTTCCTCATGAAGTGGCCATCTGTAGATATGATACTCCCGACAGACTTGCTTCATCGTAGATCAGCTCACTGCAAAAAAAAAAAAAATTTTGAGGAATCCAATGCTCAAAATTCTTCAAAGTAACTCCAATCTAGATCTCCATTTTGCAATCTCCATTTTGCAGACTTCAAAATTTAGTCTTATTTCAAAAAGTACATTCAGAGCATATCAATATGAATCTCCATTTCCAACGTGAATATGGGCTGGATTAGTTCCGTCGCGCTAAATTAAAAACCAAATCAATACATAAAAATTGAATATTTCGAGAACAAAACCTATCCCTCCTATCCATGAAAATGACAACCGGGCCAATCCAAACCATATGACTATGGTCCGCTTTAAGCCGAGATATCATACTTATGGATCATTTATACCACCTCGAAATAGCATCAAATGTTCAAAGGAAAACCCTATTCTAAAACGATCTCAATTAAACGTCACATAAAATTTATAAAATTCAACATCCTCTATGCACTAAGTACATATTTCTAAAGAGTGTTCCCATTAAGTTACTAATGTATACATTTCTTTGTTGGGTCTTCGAGCATGGAAACTAAAATTGATATCTCCATTTCGAAGCTCCCATAAAGAGCACGAGTGGAGCAAGTTTGACTATAAAAAGTTTTGCTGGAAATAACAACCAAGATATTACCAAAAAAATTTAGATTTTTCGTTTCTTGAAGAAGTGATCTTTTGCATACCTTTGAGTTCCCTTGGAGCATCTGTAAGACGCATTTCCTCATACCGTAAGATATCTTCCAAAGCAATTTCAATTCCAACTCCAGTAGTTTTGCTATTCCCTCTCTATCCTCCTTGGGGTCTTTTCATTCCTTTTTCCATTTCCCGAACACCCGGAATTCAACTGACCTTTCATTTCACCTTCCCCTATTCCTACACCCCCAATTCCAACTGCCTCCAATTCATCATTGCCAAAATCATCATCTGGGTTCTCTTGTCGAACTGTTGGTGAAAACTGCGGTGACAGAATTTCCTCTACAATAATATGTGTGTCAACAGTAGCCGTCAAGGCTTTATCATAAGGCAGAGTATCAGAAGTCAACTATGGTATTCGCTCTTGATCTACAACCGTGAAAGTTTCGTCGGGGAGAGATTGCCTGATTTTTTTTTTGTTCATTGCAAGGTGGCCATATGTTGATACCGAACTCCCAACAAGCACGCTTCAGTGTAGGTTGGCTTGGCTAACTGCAACAAAAAGAAGAATTCAAAAGCTAAAAAATTTCTACCAAAGCAACTCCAACCCACATTTCCAATTTGGACACCCACAAAAAGTATTTTTTGAGTAAAAAAAGATTGCAGCCATATTAATCACAATTCACCTTCACTAACCAAAATTCTCAAAATTTTCCCCCTTTTCCCTTTGATAGTAATTGTGTCCAGGATTTCCCGAAGAGTCCAGGAATAATTCATGGGGACATATAGCCTACTTTTCCGACACATACCAGGTAAATCCCGAGCCTAACCCCTGCATGAAGCAATCTCATAGGAGAGTGAGAACTAAATATCAAATCGAGACTTGTCTAGGAGCTAGCACACATTCTCGCCATTTTAACTAGCCCGCGGGGTAGCCAACTTCCGTCAAAAAACAAACGGTAATGCTGACAAGGACTACCTTAGAGGGAAACCAGTATACATTTTTAGGGGAAAAAAAACTTGGAGAGGGTGTGATGCAGATTTGGTTCCAAATATTATCCTTCAGTAGCTTCAACTAGAAGATTTGGATCCCACCTGCTTAGAAATCAAGCAGTTTTTAAGATAAAGACTCCTTCGAATTTTTTCAGAAAAAAAGTGTTCGACGAATATATGGTGATTCTCAAGCATTAATTCCTCACCCAACTATCATATTTTCCTCCAATTTGAAGCCCATCAAGTACTAATCACAAAGAGTCAACAGTTCCAATCTAAATTTCCAAGAGGGCTTCAAAAATTTCCTCAAGGAGAGAGGTTTTGCTGTGCCTTAGCCCTGTTTCTTTATTCCTAATTTTTCAAATCATGACTCTATCTAAATTTCACCAAAAAATGAATAATCAAGAAGGGTACAGAAATTACCAAAATAATCATAATCATAGCCACAACCAAATCTAACTCCAATTATTGGTTACTGAGATTTCTCTCTGCTTTCTAACTTCAACCATGTCGGAACGGATTATGGCGAAAAGAGTTCGAGTCCTAAGAATCTAATTCATGATTTGTAAGCCCAATAGGCCGAGCTTCCTTTGGTTTGGCAAATCCATGCCCAAAACATATACATTTGGGTGTATCGTATTTTCTATGACACTGTAATCTTCGGTATTTATTTTTAGAGTGTCTGTTCTAGATGTGGAAAGGAATCATGTAAATTGTAATTTTAATCTTCCTACACGAGTGCGCTAGTTTTTAGTCAAGTGGTTATGTGGTTTAGGAAAGAAATATGAGAAGATTGGATCTCGACAAGAAACGGTTCTAGTCTCGGTATGGAAACACTGGATTCGTGGAAATGAATTTGGAGAATATGGAAGTAATACGGAAGTAATTTGATTGAGATACGCTGAGATTGAGATACGCTAGGATTTGGTGATACGCTGGGATTTGACAACTATATCATTGGAAATATGCACAAGGAAAAAGTGGGATGCTACACGTTTTGCTCCAGCATTTCAAGACCCCTTAATTAGCAAAACATTCTGTTTATTTTTGCTGGATATTTTGCTCGAGCAAAACAGCCGGCAAAAATGTCCGAATTCATCAACTATAAAATCTTAGCCATTAGGTCGAAAATTGAGAGAGCTGCGGTGATAAAAACCCTAACACAAATATTTCCATCTCTCATCACTTTCGGCGGCTAGGGTTTGTGAACCTTGAAGAATTGTGAAGGCTTGTGAATGCCGTGAGTTTCAAGATCATATTCAAGGGGTTTGTTTTTCGTTAAAAACAATCAATCTCTGAGTAAAGTCCTTTCGTGGAGTTCGAGAGGCGCTTCAAAGTCCTTCGGTGGATTCCGGGAGGCAAACGGAAGGCTTGTGGATTCAAGGCAACGGCGGTCAAAGCACTGGGTGTGGTGAACGAGGATTCGGCAAGGAGTTCTTAGGTTCGATTGGTGAGGATTCACGATCGTTGGTAAGATTGCTTGTAACTACACATTGAGTATAGTGTTTTGATTCCTTCCTGTGGTTTTTACCCGTATTGGGGTTTTCCACGTATATCGTTGTATTCTTCATTTGTTTGCTTTCCGTTGTGTGATTGATTGACATCTTGTTTGGTTGGCTGATTTTCTACAAAAGATTAAAACATAGCAAATCTATAAACCTAGGCAAACTAGGGTTTTTCAATTGGTATCAGAGCGGGTCGCTCATATTAAGTTTGTGAATTTTTCTTCACGAGCGGATCCTTAAATTTTTATTTGCTATGGAGTTGAATTTGATCTGCCCTCAAGTACTTGATAAAACGAACTTTGATCATTCGAAAGCAAAACTAGAAAAACCGTTGGATTTTACAATTAATCATATTGAGTCCAATGATTCGGATATTGATGATAAATATGATACGGAAGATATAAATTTGTTTACCAAAAAATTTAAACGCTCTTTTAAGAAAAAGATTAATAAAAATAAAAATAGTGAAAAAGATAACAAGAATTTTTTATCTTTCACAGCCAAGTTTCATGATAGCCAGAAAAAGAGAATTGATGCCTTGCATGAACTTGATATTCTTAAACAGAAGCATCTGACTCTTGAAAATAAGATGCATATTTTATTTGAGACTAACAAACTTCTTGAAGCAAAAGTAGCAAATTTGCAAGTTGAACTTGACGAGGCCAATGCTACTTTTAAGAATTTGGATGCAGGTTCACAAGTTTTAGAGGATGTCCTGGTATCTCAAAACATGGATTCAAACAAAGAAGGCCTTGGTTCTATAGAAAGTGATTCATCATCAAAGGCAAGAGGAAACTTTATATTTATTAAGTCTAGTGGCAGTGCTCACATTCCTCCTGTGGCTAATAAAGCCAAGTTGCGCATCAATGAGACCAATGTCAAAGGAACTCGCACAAAGGCAAATTCTCCGAAGGCAAAGAAACAATGCGCAGTAGGTAAAAGTACCACTACCAAGCGTGGTGAGGTAAACTCTTTTCAACATATTCCCATTTGTCATTATTGTGGTATCAAAGGTCACATAAGACCTCATTGTAAGAAATTTCGTATGGCACATACGTATCACACACATGTAGAAAGTCCACATACTCTTGACAAGTTGGTTCCTACATGTCATTTTTGTGGAGTGAATGGACATATTAGACCACGATGCTTCAAACTTTATAGGTACACTACTGCTCTACCTCAATATTATGCTAATAGCAACAAGAGTAAAATTTATAGGCCAAGACATAAAGTGACACCACAGCCTAAGGATAGGAATATAATTTCCAAACACATGCCTAAAATTGTTAGAAAGTTTGAGGAGGTCAAGACTAAACTTATTTGGGTAAGAAAGTTAAACTTGGTAGCCTGTGAGGATTTGCCTACTAATCCTCTAGATGACATTGGATCATCTGGAATTGATCTTACTATTTAAGGCTTGATCTCATTTCCATAGTCTAGGTTGATATACGTTGCCTATCATTCAATTTTAGCTATGGTTTGCATTGATTGTTTTTTTTTGTTGCATAATATGTAGCTCCCTTCATTTACAAAAAAAAAAAATCATCACAAAATTTTGTTTCTTAGATTATTTGCTCGCAACATGGCCTTCTTCTACAGTTGTTTTTATTTGTCTTAATCATTAAAAAAAAAGTGTCATATCCTAGAGCATATTTGTGATTGAATTGGTTGTTAACGGTGGTTTTACATAAGGGCACAATAGCTATGGCTGCATTCATTCTATTTACCTATCCATGTGGAGTGCTGTGATATTGGTTGTAGCATGGTCTTGCCATTGTGTCTTACACTTACTCACGACAAAGATAATGTGCCCCCATATCACTAATTGTCATTTCTCATAAAACTGGAGAAGGTCTTTATTTTTCCCCATGAGATTGACCGTTAAGCATTTGTGATATTGTCTTGGGAGTTTAGTTGAAAATGGATACTATTTGTGTTTTTGTCTTGTGGTGTTAGTTGAAAAGTGCTGACAATTATAATTTTTATCTTGGGAGTTCAGTTGAAAAGTGTGATGAGATTGGATTCATATTCTCTACATTTTCGGGCTTTTCACTTAGTAACCGGGCCTCTTGCCTCAGTAAGCAGTGAGTGTTCACGTTAAACGGTGGAGAGTTTCGGGATTGTAATATGTGGTTTGCTTGAGTTCGTAGCCTTTTTGACTTGAGTAATTAAGTTCGTTGGGGTATTCTCTATACCTAGTGCCCTAAGGCCATTTGGTTTGGGTGTCACTGGCCTAAAGCTCGCTACACAGGTCAATTAGAAAGCTTAAGGGACTTAGGCATTGCACGACCACATTATGAGAATTGAACTTAGTTAAGGAGGTTCTTTGTTTTAAAATACAAAATAAAAAATGCATGAGAGGAAGGTGGAAATTCACTCAGTATTTGTTGAGGGGGAGTTTGGCTCATTGACAAATCCAAAAATGCTTGGTTTGACTTCTTGAGGGGGAGATTTTAGACCTCTTGTGTGTTCATGAGAAACCGAGTATTTGTGAATTTTGTATGAGCTTAATGTCATTTGTTGTGACTCACACACACACTTTTGTCACTATGTCTTGACCTATGCTATATATTTTATTCTCATACCACTATGATAGGTTATGGCATAAGTGCTAGCACATGTTTTTGTGTTTATTTATTACTGTTTTTTACCATCACCTGACTTTGCGGGTATGCTTTTTGGATGTGCTTTAAACGTACCAAATTTTTATATTTCTATATGTCCATGAAAGTCAGATTTTTTTTTAAAAAAAAAATTATCGTTTTTAGTATAACATCAATTATTTTTGTTCTATGTCTTCACTCTCATCTCATTTGGTCATAAGGATCTTTCATATTCTTTAAGGAATACATTATTTTGGAGATTGAGTTCACCGATTCTTTTCCTTGGTTAGTTTTCGAAGCACAATATTAGTACCTTGATTATCTCTTTGCTATTATTTCGGTCGTGGATTAGTAATACGTTTATTACGGGAGACTTTTATTAATTATGGGTATTGTTAGATCAATGTTTTGTTATTTATTTTGATTGCTTCTCCTATACTGGTTTCATTTGCGTTATAGTACTTGCCTAGCATATAACCGTTAAATGCTTTCATTCTTTGGCTGATTCCTTATTCAATATTTATTCATATCCAATGTCCCTTTGTCCTTCCGTAACAAAAAGGGGGAGAAGCTTAACACTAAAAGTTTGTGTGAAGTGTTTGTCTGTGGTGCAGCTTGCAGGGATACAGTTTTTAGTGTTTAATATGTTTTGTCATGGAAGTGCCAAAGGGGGAGATTGTAAGCCCAATAGGCTGAGCTTCCTTTGGTTTGGCAAATCCATGCCCAAAACATATACATTTGGGTGTATCGTATTTTCTATGACACTGTAATCTTCGGTATTTATTTTTAAAGTGTCTGTTCTAGATGTGGAAAGGAATCATGTAAATTGTAATTTTAATATTCCTACACGAGTGCGCTAGTTTTTAGTCAAGTGGTTATGTGGTTTAGGAAAGAAATATGAGAAGATTGGATCTCGACAAGAAACGGTTCTAGTCTCGGTATGGAAACACTGGATTCGTGGAAATGGATTTGGAGAATATGGAAGTAATACGGAAGTAATTTGATTGAGATACGCTGGGATTGAGATACGCTAGGATTTGGTGATACGGACAACTATATCATTGGAAATATGCACAAGGAAAAAGTGGGATGCTACACGTTTTGCTCCAAAGATTTCAAGACCCCTTAATTAGCAAAACATTCTCATTTATTTTTGTTGGATATTTTGCTCGAGCAAAAAGTATGGCAAAATGTCCGAATTCAAAGAACTATAAAATCTCAGCCATTAGGTCAAAAATTGAGAGAGTGCGGTGATAAAAACCCTAACACAAATATTTCCATCTCTCATCACTTTCGGGGTAGGGTTTGTGAACCTTGAAGAATTGTGAAGGCTTGTGAATGCCGTGAGTTTCAAGATCATCTTCAAGGGGTTTGTTCTTCGTTAAAAATAATCAATCTCTGAGTAAAGTCCTTTCGTGGAGTTCGAGAGGCGCTTCAAAGTCCTTCGGTGGATTCCGGGAGGCAAACGGAAGGCTTGTGGATTCAAGGCAACGGCGGTCAAAGCACTGGGTGTGGTGAACGAGGATTCGGCAAGGAGTTCTTAGGTTCGATTGGTGAGGATTCACGATCGTTGGTAAGATTGCTTGTAACTACACATTGAGTATAGTGTTTTGATTCCTTCCCGTGGTTTTTACCCGTATTGGGGTTTTCCACGTATATCGTTGTGTTCTTCATTTGTTTGCTTTCCGTTGTGTGATTGATTGACATCTTGTTTGGTGGGCTGATTTTCTACAAAAGATTAAAACATAGCAAGTTGTTTGGCAAACTAGGGTTTTTCATGATTTGAAAGAAAGCAAGCCTTTTGCAAATTATTGTTTGACTTAGGACATGTTTTCCCATTCCTCTAAATTGGTAATAAACCTAGCAAATCTGGGGAATCGGAATCGGGCTATTGAATAT
>CM029279.1:21516012-21624652 GCA_016920895.1 Vaccinium myrtillus | reverse complement strand
AACTCCTTGGAATATTCAATAGCCTTGTCTGATTCCGATTCCCCACAGTTGCTAGGCACAACCATCGGCACAGTTACCAATTTAGAGGAATGGGAAAACACACACGAAATATTAGAAAAATTGGTTGCAAACCCCACCCCAAGTGAAAAAAGAAGCGGCAATTTTCGTGGTCCTAAGTCAAACAATACCCATTTGCAAAAGGCTTGCTTTCTTTCAAATCATGAATTAGATTCTTAGGACTCGAACTCTTTTCGCCATAATCCGTTCCGACATGGTTGAAGTTAGAAAGCAGAGAGAAATCTCAGTAACCAATAATTGGAGTTAGATTTGGTTGTGGCTATGATTATGATTATTTTGGTAATTTCTGTACCCTTCTTGATTATTCATTTTTTGGTGAAATTTAGATAGAGTCATGATTTGAAAAATTAGGAATAAAGAAACAGGGCTAAGGCACAGCAAAACCTCTCTCCTTGAGGAAATTTTTGAAGCCCTCTTGGAAATTTGGATTGGAACTGTTGACTCTTTGTGATTAGTACTTGATGGGCTTCAAATTGGAGGAAAATATGATAGTTGGGTGAGGAATTAATGCTTGAGAATCACCATATATTCGTCGAACACTTTTTTTCTGAAAAAATTCGAAGGAGTCTTTATCTTAAAAACTGCTTGATTTCTAAGCAGGTGGGATCCAAATCTTCTAGTTGAAGCTACTGAAGGATAATATTTGGAACCAAATCTGCATCACACCCTCTCCAAGTTTTTTTTCCCCTAAAAATGTATACTGGTTTCCCTCTAAGGTAGTCCTTGTCAGCATTACCGTTTGTTTTTTGACGGAAGTTGGCTACCCCGCGGGCTAGTTAAAATGGCGAGAATGTGTGCTAGCTCCTAGACAAGTCTCGATTTGATATTTAGTTCTCACTCTCCTATGAGATTGCTTCATGCAGGGTTAGGCTCGGGATTTACCTGGTATGTGTCGGAAAAGTAGGCTATATGTCCCCATGAATTATTCCTGGACTCTTCGGGAAATCCTGGACACAATTACTATCAAAGGGAAAAGGGGGAAAATTTTGAGAATTTTGGTTAGTGAAGGTGAATTGTGATTAATATGGCTGCAATCTTTTTTTACTCAAAAAATACTTTTTGTGGGTGTCCAAATTGGAAATGTGGGTTGGAGTTGCTTTGGTAGAATTTTTTAGCTTTTGAATTCTTCTTTTTGTTGCAGTTAGCCAAGCCAACCTACACTGAAGCGTGCTTGTTGGGAGTTCGGTATCAACATATGGCCACCTTGCAATGAACAAAAAAAAAATCAGGCAATCTCTCCCCGACGAAACTTTCACGGTTGTAGATCAAGAGCGAATACCATAGTTGACTTCTGATACTCTGCCTTATGATAAAGCCTTGACGGCTACTGTTGACACACATATTATTGTAGAGGAAATTCTGTCACCGCAGTTTTCACCAACAGTTCGACAAGAGAACCCAGATGATGATTTTGGCAATGATGAATTGGAGGCAGTTGGAATTGGGGGTGTAGGAATAGGGGAAGGTGAAATGAAAGGTCAGTTGAATTCCGGGTGTTCGGGAAATGGAAAAAGGAATGAAAAGACCCCAAGGAGGATAGAGAGGGAATAGCAAAACTACTGGAGTTGGAATTGAAATTGCTTTGGAAGATATCTTACGGTATGAGGAAATGCGTCTTACAGATGCTCCAAGGGAACTCAAAGGTATGCAAAAGATCACTTCTTCAAGAAACGAAAAATCTAAATTTTTTTGGTAATATCTTGGTTGTTATTTCCAGCAAAACTTTTTATAGTCAAACTTGCTCCACTCGTGCTCTTTATGGGAGCTTCGAAATGGAGATATCAATTTTAGTTTCCATGCTCGAAGACCCAACAAAGAAATGTATACATTAGTAACTTAATGGGAACACTCTTTAGAAAGGCAAAATATAATGTCCGCCCACTGGGCGAAGAATAGTGGAATGTACGCGCCCACTTTTTGCAAGTTTCCAGGTTAAAGCTTAAAGCACTGACAGGTTTGAAATTTTTGTTTAGACAAAGGACAATACTCCTTAACCCCACTTTTGAAACCGCTGACCTACAGTAAGGTTTTAAGATCCCGTTGCCTTTTTTCTTGATTATATTAAAGAGTTTTTCTATTGCACACAAAAAGAATAAAAATACACACCTCTGCATATTTTTCACATATTACAATACACTTTTACATTTTCTTATACATTTTTCACACATTTCAATACACTTTTAAACATGGACAAATCCAGGAATACACCCCAGTAGGGGCACCTGACCCCCCAACCCCCCCTTGTATCTGTCCCTGCTTTTAAACCTTGGGTCTGGTTTGGGTAAATTGAAAAACTGGTTTTTTGGTTTATTTGGATTTGTCCTTATTCAAAATTATTTTGCATTTGTTAGATTTCGGTCGATTTTTTGTGGTTTCTTGGCTTGTCTCGACAAGAGGAATCTAAAAAGTATAAAATTATTAGCCAAACTTAAAGTTTTGTGAATAATGACGAAAAATAATCCAAAAAACCGATTTTTTGGATGTCACCTTCGTTTTTATTCAAAGATTATAAAATTATGGTCGAAACTAATTTTTTTATAAAACCGAAATTAAACCAATGAACTTGTTTATTTTTTGTTTTATTCAAAAAAATATTACTTTTGACCATAATTTTATACTCTTTGGATTTCTTCTCGTCGAGACGAATCCATAAACCACGAAAATTTGACGCAAAACAAAACAAAAAAATTGAAAACGAGAAATGGTATGGTACACTAATCATGCACATCAAAAATCAATTTATTTTAAAAATACTCTTAGCGGAACACCCCCTTAGCCAAGTGACTAAAAACAACAAACTCGGTGCGCTTTCAACAAAAGAAATCCTGGTAGAACACAGTTGTCATCTAAAACTCTTGGAAGGTCAAAGCAGTCATATAAAAAGTAGTAGACTAGTATGACAATTGAAAAGGCTGAGAGAAATGACAGTTGGTGCTTCCGAGAACATTTTGCATCGGGTAAGACGAAAAATGCTTTGGAGAACGAAAAAGTACTTTTTAATTGTACGCCCACTGGGCGGTATTTTGATGCTATTTCGAGGTGGTATAAATGATCCATAAGTATGATATCTCGGCTTAAAGCGGACCATAGTCATATGGTTTGGATTGGCCCGGTTGTCATTTTCATGGATAGGAGGGATAGGTTTTGTTCTCGAAATATTCAATTTTTATGTATTGATTTGGTTTTTAATTTAGCGCGACGGAACTAATCCAGCCCATATTCACGTTGGAAATGGAGATTCATATTGATATGCTCTGAATGTACTTTTTGAAATAAGACTAAATTTTGAAGTCTGCAAAATGGAGATTGCAAAATGGAGATCTAGATTGGAGTTACTTTGAAGAATTTTGAGCATTGGATTCCTCAAATTTTTATTTTTTTTTGCAGTGAGCTGATCTACGATGAAGCAAGTCTGTCGGGAGTATCATATCTACAGATGGCCACTTCATGAGGAACACAAGCTTATTGATCAAATCTTGCTCCAACGAATCTCCAGTTGTGGATCAAGAGCGAAACCCACATTTGAATTTTGATACGCTGCTGCCTTCTTATCAAGTATCGGCTTCTATTGACACAAATAGGGTGACTGTAAAGGCATGATATGAAAATGATACATTTGAGTTTTAGTTGTCTAAAAAACCCATGGGGAAAGGCAGAGCTCGAGGAACAAGTGAAAAGAGCACGGGAACTTGAGGCTGGAACTTATGACATCAAGTGCAAAGATGAGGACGATGACAAGTACAAGTCAAAATCACATCTTCCTCATCTTTGTACTTGATATCATAAGTTCCAGCCTCGAGTTCCAGTGTCTTTTTCACTTGTTCCTCGAGCTCTGCCTTTCCTCATGACTTTTTAGACAGTTGAAACGCAATGTATCATTTTCATATCTTGCCTTTACAGTCATCCTATTTGTGTCAATAGTAGCCGATACTTGATTAGAAGGCAACAGTGTATCAGAATTCAAATGTGGGTTTCGCTCTTGATCAACAACGGCTACTGGAACTCGAGGCTAGAACTTACCACATCAAGTCTTGTGCTATATTCTCTGGCCATTGGATTTTTCAATTTTATAAACTTTTAGTTGTTGTCTTGATATATAGTCAGCAAGATTGAGAATCAGATTTTACGATTCTGAATCCTAACTACAATGAATCAAGGAACAATGTCCGGAAGAGACGAACGAAATATCTGGTTCCGCCTTAAATGAACAGGGAAAATAAATTGATCGAAATCATTGACAGGCTTTTTTTTTTTTTTTTTGAAAATGTCAAGTCAATTCCATTCAGGAATATGCCCAAGGGCAGTACAGATGATCTTAAACAACAGACGGGAATGAACCAAAACTATCAAAATCTAGACGGCAGGCACCCTGCCGGCGGACAACAACAATTTTGCAGAGCTAGGAACCTATCCACGATCTGCTAGTAGAGATCCCAAAGGAAAACAGCTCAAACCCTAACACTAATAACAGGATGAAATCTCAGGACCAAGCACCCAAAAGGGGCTAATAAACCACCTATGAACAGGGGTAAACAACCTAACCAAAACAAAAAATAAACTGAAAATAAAAAAATAAAAAAAATAAAAAACCTCCGGTGGAGTAGTTGTCGACAGATCCGCCGCACCGGAGCACTGTTGACTTATAAACGGAGGGTCCAAGCCGGAAGCCCCATCAACAACTCGTCTTCAGATCTGACCCAGTCCAAAACGGAAGGGAGAAGGCGGAGTAACGGCGGCAGCAGGTAGAGGAGTAGTGGAGAGGTAGAGGATGGAGGCTTTGTGTACATGGAAGGAAGAGAAATGGAGGATGGGGGAAGGAAGAGGGCCAGAAAAGGGTGGGAGAGGAGAAGGGGACCGGCCGGAAGAAGGGGGGGAGGCGGCGGCCTCAACCCCTCCCCAGCAGAAAAAAACCCTAACTCTTGCTCTTTCTCTCTCTAGGTTGCTCTCTTCGGAAAAAACGTCTATCATTGACAGGCTTACTACCTCAATTTTCATTTGTTTTGAAAAATAAAACTCGATGTTCACAAAACAAAACAAAAATTAAAGTTCAGATGGAGAATTTGTAGAAAATCAATACAAGACCAAATCTGTAAGAGCACTAGCGTTTTGCCTGTCCCTAAAGCTTAAAGGGCACTTCACAGATAAACACACGTGCAAGAAAATTGAGAAGATACATCAATATTTAAAAAGAAATATTGCTTTGTAACCATTGATGGCAACGGCTGTGGTGCCCCAAAGTAGTATTGGGGCACTGTATCCCAGTTTTACTTACCATGAACATTGAGTCTACAAATTACAAAAACTGATCAAACTTACCATATACACAGGATTTGATTTCCACAATTTATGGCCTATATGTGTGGTAAGTAAAGCCTTTGTTTGTGGTAAGTAAAGTTTGTGTTCATAGCAAGTACAATTGCGCAGGAAAATAGCAAAACTCCTCTTTTTTGTGGTGATTTTATCCAATATTATTTTGGGGCACCATTGATGTATTCGAATTCCCCAAAAGTTATTTAACTTCGCTGGCCTGGTTGAACCTCACAACCTTCGTCATCACACAACCTGTGTACTATGGATTAGGAAAATGATATGCGTACATTACATGTGCACTTCAAATGCACACCACTCTAAGGTGGCAAATGAAGAGAAGCCGAATGTGGTGTACCCATAGCATTGTTGATTGATGTACTTTCTTAGCCACCCAAAAGAGTGCTCACGGAGGTAGGGTTCATATCTCCAGTAATAACTTGTTTAAAGGCTTTGAGTGCACCATAGGGAGAAATAAATGGAGAAAATGGAAAAATCAATAGGAGATGACTAAAAGAAAACCCTTGTAATTGATTTGGAGATGTATTGTAGAGAGAAATAGACAACAGCTCAATTGGATGTGAATTAGTGGAAACTGAAGACACAGTAACCCGCCAAAAAACTCTAAAAAATTGAATAACTTATATTCTTGAAACAAATAATATATAGAAACCACTGATTAATTAGGAATGTCTAAAATTGTACTTCTAATAAAATTCTAATTTTTGGATAACAATATAAATCAATACTCCTTTCAAATTGAAGTGCTAGCCTAATTGGATTCATTCTTGAAATAGCCGAGAGAAGGAGAGAGAATTAGGAATAGAAAAGGGATGGATATGGAGTACAAAAATTGATTGCATTGGCTTGAGAATTGGAAATGCTTCTTTTAAGTGATAATTTTGGTCAAAAATATAGAAAAACATTTTGAACAAATCATAATCCATATGGTAAAGATTGTGAGGATTTTAATTTCAAATTTGGGTCTACTAGCATATATGGATAAAAATCATGGGATACAATATCATGGGATACAATACCATTTCAACTTCAATTCAACTAGCATATATGGATAAAAATCTCTCTCACCCAAAAATGGGGATCCGGGGTGCATGTTGTCCGATCTGGGCCGTTCGTGCTCGGCGATAGACGGCTCAGATCACATCTTATCCAAACACATCCGAACCGTCCGCTACCAAACAAATCCGAGCCGTCCATTGCCGAGCACGGACGGCCCAGATTGCGGACAACATGGATGCTGTCCCTAAAGGGACAGCACCATCCCCCAATTCCAAAAATGGGCTGTTGCTAAACATGTCTCTTCGTCCAAGGTTTGGATCAGAACTCATTTTTTCTTATTATGCATTTCCTCTCTACTCAAATGAGATTTCTTGATATAATTTCATTTAGTTGTCACTAATTATCTCTTCCACATTTATCTCATGCATGTACTTTGTTGTTCTTAGAAATCAAAATTTTCTGTAGGATGCTAGGATGCTGGAGCGAGAAGAGTGCATCAATTGGATCCATTTCCATCCGAAAAAATGGTAATTCTGTAGCATTTTATTCTGTAACATATATCTTAATATTCAAGTCTTTTATTAACTAGAGTTTAGGTTAAACCCTTTTGCATTTTTTTTTTTACTTTTATAAATAACGAATTATAGGAACCAAGTTGTTGACTAAGTAATGAATCATAGTAACAAGTCCTACATCGATGATTTGATCCAGTAATATATGGGGTTTTTTTACTTGAAATTTAATTCATTGGTAAGCTCATTGTTTTTTTTTTTTTTGGGTAAACAAGCTCATTGTTTTTATTCAGTGCAGAACACAAGTTTACTATTAAATTAATACGTTTTATTCATGGACAAGTATATCAAGACATGTACAAAGCTTTTAATGTTGCACAACACAGGTTTATTACCATAGGACGGGTTTAGTCTATGAAAAGCAGTCAACCTGCGCCCGAAAATTTTATTTACAAAATATACTATATAGCAAGACAATCATAGATTTTGTTATACTATATGCATCGTATGTAGCGAGTTTATTAGCATAGGACAGGTTTATTTATAACATTGCTTAATTAAGTGGATGTAATGTACTTTTAAAAGATTTTATAAAATTAAGTTAAGCAAGTAACTAATTATTTTCTAAGATCCTCCTGTGCATAGCACGGGTTTTCTTGTTAGTATTTAATTTAATTGAGGAGGAAACTACTTCCTCCGTCCCTTTTTAATTGTTGAATATTTCATTTTGGGTTGTCCCTTAGTAAGTGTGTCTTTTGAAAAATTAATGGGTTTGTTTGGCCCTTTTGAAAAGTGAGTGAAAAAAGGTGGAAGATAATTTTGGAAAGTGGAGGTAAAAATTGATGTGAAGGGTGAAAGTGCAGGTAAAAGTTTATGTAAAAAAAGTAATGATGATGTTTCTTTAAAAAGTTGAATTTACGAAGCAACACACTTAAAAAGGGACAGAGAAAGTAACAAATTTTGAGTGAACCTCAATTCTCGGATCAATTCAATCTCAGCCACTACTATGAAAATGTGTTTGGCCCCACACCATCGTGAAATGTAATATAGATTATGCACGGAAGTACTTTATTTTTTTATCTGAAAATTGAAGGTTTTTTGGTAGTGAACTATGTTTACAGTCGGAGAGAGTAATTAGTACAAAAAGTACAAGTATTATAAGGTTAATTATTTCTAGTTTCTGAAAGGACACGTATGTTAATCATCCGACAACCTATTTACTATATAAAAAATTACACATTTTCATTGGTTAATCGCTCATCAATATGCTTAGTAACAAAAATAACACACGCATTTTGAAGAATAACATAGTTCTTGCAATACAAAAATAACCGTAGTGGTTAGGGGTGCACAAGAAAACCGATATAACCGCTAAACCGATCCGATCCGGACTAAACCGTTTTATTTGCTTAGGTTATGCAATTCATTGGTTTGGTTATTTAGAGTAGAAATCTATTTTGTTAGGAAGCCTTTAATATATTAGTATAACTATTTGTCCCTATTGATACTCAATTTTCAATTTTAATTTCCTAGTAAGACATGCTACTGAATTTATTTTCTCATTTTTAGACTCTTCCATTCTTTGTTCAAGATACATTATTGGTTGTTTTCATCAATTTTAGGAGTTATTTCATTGATGGTTGATTGTCAAGTACTTTCAGTATCATAGACCATATTTAGTTTCGAATCTTATAAAATCCTATAATTATTTTATCATGAGTTGTTTTGTGCTCCAAATTCTAAATAATCTTTTGAGTTAAGGTATTGTGAAAAAAGTGCTACAATGCTAATCGGGGGAACCGGAACCGAACCAAAACCAGTCTGGTCTTGCGGTTTGGATCTGGACAAGTTCTACATGTATATTGGTTAGGTTTTGATTCTTAATTTTCTATAACAAATTGAAATGGTCCTATTCTGAATTTTGAGAGAACCAGTCCAATTCGGACCGTGTGCAACCCTAGTAGCGGTTCCCTCGGTCTACTGAATAATGAATAATGAGTACTCCTATTTTACCTAAATCGTTCAAGTTGGTACTTTCATGTGAACGTGCAACTCCATGTCCCAATTTATAAAATGCCGACTTAATGTAAAAGAGTCTACAAACCGTTACATTGAAAAAGAATCTTGAAGTCTCATATAATCCTCTTTTCTCAAGATAAAGGTCTTACATTAATTTTTATCTCCTAATAGTGCCTATTTACTCTTGCATTTCTTCGGGAACTGATATTAGCACTCCCCAAATTGTTAATGGCACGAATGCGGGAGTGCCATTAATAATCGGGGAAGTGCACCAATATCAATTTACATGTACCATAATTAGTTAATATTCCTAACTTCTTTATGTACATGCGTTTTTCCCTCATTAGGTAATTAAATTTTCTTAGCCACAAACACTTTCCTATATGTATTTTTTAACAATCCCGAATATATGTTTGAAAATTCAATGCACGCCAAAATAGTAGTAATAATTTTGGGCAATCCATACACGGAAAAAGCAAATATTATACCATTGAAAAACTTTAATTATATTAGCCTATAAAATCATATTCAAGCCCATTGTTTGCATCTGAAAAATAAGAGCTGGGTAATTCAGCTGCGTCATTCTAGAGATCTATAGAAATGGATTTGAAAGGTTTAAGCTTCAAGATTTTAGGTATGTATTCTTTTTCATTGCAATGTATTTACGATAAACTTTAGACTAATTTAAGCACACTGTAATTGCAAAAATGACTCTCTTCCTTACGTTGGATTTTCTGTTTTTGCAGGCAAATGCAAAAACAAAAAAAAGGACAAATCGGTTGATAAAAAACCTCCGTCAGAACCCATTGATGAAAAACCCCCGTCAGAACCCGTTGATAAAAAACCTCCGTCAGAATCCGCTGATAAAAAGCCTCCTTCTGACAAAAGTACTAGAGATGAAAGAGAAAGGCCTGAAGCATCAAGTACTAGTGAAGCTAAGGAAAGTAAGGGGGTTGGTATGTATTCTTTTTCTTTTCAATGTATTTACAATAAACTTTAGACTTTTTTTAAGCACACTGATTCGCATTTTTATTTTATTGCAAAAATGCCTCTCTCCCTTACGTTGTTGTTTTTTGTTTTTTTGTTTTTCCCTTTTTTTTAGGCGAAGGAAAGGTAAAAGACAAATCGGTTGATAAAAAACCTCCGTCAGAATCTGTTGATAAGAAGCCTCCTTCTGACAAAAATACTAGAGATCAAAGAAAAAGCCCCGATGCATCAAGTACTCGTAAAGCTAAGGAAAATAAAGGGGTTGTTATAAATGATGATAAAAAACCTCCGTCAGAACCCGTTGATAAAAAGCCTCCTTCTGACAAAAATGCTGGAGATCGAAGAGAGGGCCCTGAAGCATCAAGCAGCAGTAAAGGGAAGGAAATTGAGGGGGGTGGTATAAATCATGAAGCTTCATCATCTGGACCTTCTAATGAAGCACGTAACGTTATACCAACTTCTGCTCCTTATCGTCCGCCACATCAGATCGACTATGGAAAGTATTTCGATTTAAGCAATTGGGATGAAAATACGGCCCAGCAAATGGCTAAAGACATTTTTGGGCCTACGGATCCATATAAAGGAAATTAAGGGGGGCAAATAGTATACCGCCCGCGTTGTCCTTGAGCACGCATCTCTGTTATTCAAAAGTGTTTTGGACGGTCCACTCCCTCTCCTCTTTCTCTCTCTCTAAAATTCGGATTATTCAAAACACTTCTAAACCACTGAGTACCGCCACGTGGTATATAGCTAGGCCCAAGTTTTTCTCATCCGTATGAGTTACTTTAGGGAATAAATTATTCAATAAGTGTACTTTCGAATCTGGTTTTAATGGATTTCAAATATGGTTACTTAACTTACTTGCACAGCTTGCAAATTTTCATTTTCATTGTGAATGCTGGGGATTACCCAGAAAAATTGCACAAAATTCACCCAAAAAATAGCAATGAGTGGCTCAGATTCACTCATTGCTATTTTCTGGATAAATTCTTCGCAAATTTTTTGGGTACTTAGCATTAATGTCTATTCTTTCTACCCAATTTATTACTCGTACTATCTCAACTCATAAGGTCAAAAGAGTAGAGCATGGATTACTCCATTTTAATCAAGAAAAATTCAAACTCTCTCATTGATATATATTTAGGCCCGTTTTGGCTTAATAATCCTGCGAGATTATTTTTGTTTTTATTAAAAAATTGCCTTTGTTAGTTTTTACCATTTTTTTTTTGTTGATTGGAGTATTAATTTGCCTCGACGAGAAGAAAAAAAAAAGCAAAAAATTATGATCAAAATCTTAAAAAAAATAACTCTAAAGGACAGAAATAATTCAAGATAGACAACTTTTTTGGAATTTACAAAAAAAAAATAGTACTTTAGTTCGATTTTTTTACTTTTTTTTTATTCATATTGGTAACATGAACCAATAATTCACCAAAAAAATTAATGTAAAATTAACAAATACCAAAAAAAAAAAAAGAATATAGAAAAATCCGACCTAATTTCTAAATTTTTCGTCAAATTTTTTTTGCTTTTAACTACTCATTTTGCCGATGGGATAATCTTTTTGGGATGGAGGTTGTAAAATTCTGCCTACCCAAACCAAAAACAAAACGAAAACCGATAGGGGAGACTAGGCTGTAAATGAACCTAGCCGTATGCGAACAAGCTCAGCTCTGTAAGAATAAGAACTCATCAGAGTTGCCTATTAAATGAACTGGACCGGGATCTCAATTTCAAGACTTGGTTAATAAATGAGCATTGAGCATAGCCCAAGCCTGACAAGTTATTAAACTCTTGGAAACCTTGTTTCAAAACGTAAATTAACACGTTGATGGTTTTATGGCGTTGTTCCCATAATGCTCTTGCTGTCCTCATTAATTTGAATCAAAAGCACGTTGATGTTTCCCTCATATGCCCAAGGTGTAAATCTGCTTATGAGACTATTGAACATTTGCTTTTCCAATGTAAAAAGTCTAGAGATGTATGGCTGTCTTCTCCTTTTGCTCATGCCATGTCCACTTCCTGGAACTCCCTTCCTTTTCTTGATTGGTGGGAATCTACATCTCAAGCCGTTCATGACAAGGAAACTGACTTCGATATTGCTGCTCTCCTGGCTTCAATCTTCTGGTATATACGGAAGGCAAGAAATAATTTTCTTTTTGAACAACAACAATGGTCTTGTACTGCTATCCTAGATAAGGCTCTTTCCATCTGTTCCGAAATGAATGCAGCCATGCTAGCAAAGCATCAACCCCCGAAGCCTACTATTGTCCTATCGTCTCCTATGTGGCTGCCCCCTCCACCTAGCGTTATCAAGCTCAATGTTGATGGTGCCGTCAATCGGCAAGAAGGTATAGTCGGTGTGGGGATTGTATCCCGAGACCATCTCGGCAAAATTTTGGGGACGATCTCTATTCCATACACTGGTTTCTACACCTCGAGGTCCACAGAAGCCTTAGGTTTTCGGGAAGCTCTAGTCTATGCGGCTAACAGGAAATTATCGCATATCATTGTGGAAGGTGACTCGGCCCAAATTGTTCAGGCACTCACACAGGAGGGGAAGAATTTTTCTGATTGTAGCTCTATTATCTCAGACTGTTTAGAGCTTTTGCCTCTCTTTTCCTCTTGTCCTTTTCTGCATACTAAGCGTTCTTGCAATAGGGTAGCCCATTCGTTGGCTAAGAAATCCCTATTAGGTGCTCGATTGGAAAGTTGGGGAGGTCCTGTTCCCCAATGGATTACCAATCTTGCCCTTGATGATGTTCGGTCTACGGACCATATTTCTAGTTAAATAATATCCATCTTCTTTCCGGGAAAAAAAAAAAAAACGTAAATTAACACTCGCCTTTGTGCATTCATAAAAATTACACATTTATCAATTATTATTTCTTTTTTGCCCGAGTAGGAAATATACAAGACACAAATCAAGTTAATTAGGATTTGCCCCAAATTGTGTTTCAAATTGAGTCTCCTCTCAAGTCTCAATCACTATTTTACCTCAGAACCTCCTCTTCGAAATAAATAAAATAAAATAAAATTATTTGCTGCCTAGATCCTTCTGTTAAGGATAAATGTATGATATTTTTCATGAACAAACTCGAGCTCACCAACTCGGCTTGTCAAGCTTTCTTCCGGGTCGAGTTTGAGCTGCATAAAATCTTGGCTCAACTCGGCTCGTGTGTAGAACATTTTGAACTTTGAGGCGCGATCTTGAGTATCTTGTTCATGAAATGCAATGATCATATTTATCATTCAAACTTGGAAGACATTTTTATTGGTAGCATTGGTACGGTATTTCAAACGTCCTCGCGAATTTTCCGATTACATACGCATTTGCCGCCTAACAACAAAATGATGCGTCCATCCACAGATTTAAGTCCTAGCATATGTAACACAAGAAGTTAAAAAGATTGAAGATCTTCTCACAGCTTTTTGTAACATTTTTTACCTTAACGCCATGCGAAATATTAGGGGAGCCTGGTGTGCGCCCTGCAGTGTATATCCAGACCGTCCAAAAGTGTTTTGAATGGTCCAGATTTAAAACAACTATTCCATTGAAGAGTTGAACTCTTTCCTAGAACAGTTCCTTTTAAATCCGGATCATCGATTGCGGAGACGGACGGTCCAGATGCGCACTGCAGGACGCACATCATAGGGCACACACCAGCACCCCCGGGTCCCGGAATCGGGGAGCCTGATTGTAAGGATTCGTGTTTTTAAATAATTTTCCGGAAATAATATTGTGGAAGTGTGAGGAAATGAAAATAGTGCAATATGAGGTCAATGAGAAGTTAGTAATTGCATTTGGGTGTTTGTGAAGCATATTAGAAACAAGAGGGGTGTAAGTGCTAGTGTGAGAGTGTGTATAAACACATTTGGATCAGATTTTTTGCTCAAAACACACCCCTCTCTCCTCTCAAACTCACCTCTCTCTCTCTCTCTCTCTCTCTCTCTCTCTCTCTCTCTCCCCTCTTCTCCTCCTCTCAAAGTTTCTTCAAAACCCTTCCCAAAATCCACCCTCCACACTCAAATACTTCAACATCCAACCAAAGATTCATCTTCTACGCGTGATTTGGAGTCCGGAACTCCGTGGTTTTGCTTGGAGCTAACATTTTCGGTTGAGAAGCTTCAAGGGCAAGGGTTTTCCATTTTCTACCCATTTCAAGTTCAATCCTTGAGGTAGGGAACAATCTTCTACCTCCTCTAAGTGTATATTAGTTGAATGATTGCATTGTTGGTGTTCTTGTTCCCAAACTTCTTGTTAAACTTGTTATCACCATGGAAATGAGCTTGGTTTTTTTATCGAGTTTGGGTTTTACATGTTTAGTTGGTAAAGTCATGAATTAGTTGTTGATATATCCCCCTCCTATGAGTTGTTGTTTGGAACCTCAATTTTTAGCTTGTGTTGAAACCCCCTCCATTTTGGAAAAATCTGAAAATTTTGCTCGAGATGGCCTTTGTATCGATATCCCCTTTCAGGGGTATCGATACCCAGCGTTCTGTTGAGATTTTGGTTACCTTGTATCGATACAACTTTCATGGGTATCGATACCCAGCTGTCTGTAAGGCAGATTTTTTACCCAACTTCGCGGGCACGCCCTGACTTCGTCCGAACTTCGATTGAGGTGATTCTTGAACCTTTGGAAAGCTCTACGAGTCTACTTTCAAACCCAATTGGTCTCATATTCATAGCCTTTGTATTTTGAGAGAAATGTGCTTTTTCCTATCAAGGTGTCGGGTTTTCTTGAGGTTCATAACTCCATTTTCATGTTCCTTTGATCCGGGCCTTCGTTGGTCTTTCCTAAGCTTCTCAAATCGACTTCTAATCTTTGGTAGCCTATCATGATATGAATGATGTTTTGTCATGATCTTTCACGTTCTTGGACTCGTGTTAATTTTGCCACAACCGACACACTACGAGCTTTCGAACGAAACGAATTACGTGGATGTTTTTGGACACTTAATTGTTTGATAAACTTTTGAAAAGGATGTGTGACGCCCGTCTCCATTCTAGAAATATCCTTATTATTAATTTTAGATTGATATAACATGTGCTAAGTAATTTTACTTGTGCCTTAAAAAAAAAAAGTATAAGTTAATGGAAACTAGATTTTTAATGTAGTTATTAATTTGTAACTTTTCAATGGCCTAGTATGTCTCATGATCATTTAGCTAATAACAGTGAGTGAAGCAAATGTTTTAGTTACTGGGAGTTGTCATATTGCAAGTAATATATTTATAATTTTATTTTTAATCCAACACTGTCGGTAGGGGAAGTGTCGGCACCTAAATATGTTGGCGCATTTAGTTAGCTAGCTGCTCTCAGACGTGGGTTTAAAGAAACCACCAAAGAAGACCCATCCTCATGGAGTATTTTATGCATGTATTATATTTCTTTTGTCAGTAGTGAATTTTGAGAGAGAGAGAGATAAAAACAAAGAATAGAAATGGAAGCTGAGCTTCCTTCTCCGGACTACCTTGGCAGCCACCCTCTCGCCGGCCACGTTACCACCTTTCTCCATTAAAACTGTGACCCATTTTCTCCATCTAAATAGCCCACCATCCTCTACTTCATCTTCCAAACAGCCACCAAGAAATCCAAACACAAATGAAGCAATAAAAGTTCAAGATCGTTTAATCAACCGTCGCCGACCACCACCGCCAAAACCTCTATCTTCCTACCTTCAAAACCACTGTCAATATTTTGTCTTATCACCTCTCAACCCCTCCCAGCTTTTCCTCAATGACTAAGAACCAACTCGTTCCCATGGACCCATCCATTTGCTGTTTTTCCTATTGAAACTAAGTTGCCGTCTCGGCGCTGTTATCTTAAGCTAGCAGTCAAGTAAGCTATAAACCGCAGGAATTCCTACTACTCTCACGTGTTAGGGAGTGGCCCGAGTCACCCCATGACCGTACATTGGCCAAGCGCGGCGTCTCGAACCTACAACGTTGTTTGTTCTACTGTGCTTCCAGATTAGCACGCATTTTCCGGTTAGTTTTACGTATACATTTGTTTCATGTATTTTTATTAACGTGATTTCCATATACAGTAAAATGATGATTTTATGGAAGAAAAGGTATTCTGTACATTTAATTAACTTGGTAAATTTTAGTACTTAGATCATATAAGTTTTACTAATACAAATGATCAGTGGCTTAATTATTAAGAGTAAACCATGGAAGAAAAAGTATTGCAACATTAGCTATATTTTACGATGGATTTAATGAGGAAATCTCATAGTATTTGACACATGAGGACGGTATCCCAGACGCTACGGGACTTTAGCGAGCTAGCGTGTTGGTGTAATAAGGGTGGAGATGCAGTACTGCCAGTTGTGCCAGGGACTTGATATCATTTCCAATCTTGTAGGGTAGCTCCCTATTAAACTGGTGAAAACCGTCAAATGTTATCTTAGTAAGTTACTTTATGATATAATGTTGAATCATTCGGAAAGCTTACATTTTTTATTGTCTTTTCTACTTACTGCCTGGAAATTAAACCTTTGTGTTTTATAAAGGTTTCCATTGATCAGTTATTTTAAAACTCCATGGTTAATGTGAAACACTTGTATGCATAATACTTAACTGAATTGGCTAACCCCTTTTCAAGTGATTACAAGTGAGATGCCGAAGTTGGTGTTGTGGCTTGTTGCTAGTTTTCATTATTGTTGTGTGATAATTCTATCTTTATCATGTAAAATAAATGTGTGAAGAGACATCAAGTTTAAGTATGTTTGTTGCTTAATAAATAAGGGCATAACAGCCCATGTGGTGTAATTAACGTTATTGTATTTTTTTTTTTATCTATTTGGAACAAAAGCTCTGGTTGATTTTGTTTGTATAAATTGCTTCCGTTTATTTCCGTATTATTTTTCAATATTAGTCTCTAAACCGGAAAAGTAAAAAGGTCTGTGGTGAGTTAGACTCACTGACCGGTCACGAAATTCTAGCCCCTATTTTGGGTCGTGACAGGATGATTTGTTATTTCTAGGGCCACCATTTGGTGCGTCTCTAGCCAGGGGTGTTCGGAGCCCACGAAATCCGGCAGGGGTGTTCGGAGCCCACAAAATCCGGCAGAGGGATTCATTCCCTATTTAAATAAGTGGTTATTTGTGAAGATGTGAAAAATGAAATGTTTTATGAAAATGACAATGTTTTTTAAAGGATTGAACCTACGATATGAAATGTAACGTTTACGAGGAAATCTATGGACACTTGGGTTTGTTGGGTTTGATGCGATCTTTGGGGCATCTATTGGATATTCTATCATCAAGTCGATCTATTTAGGTCTATTTTAGCTTATTCGGTCATGTGTGTCACATCTCCATGTGCATGTTTCATCTTCTATACCCTTAGCGTTGGTAGAAAAGTTTCCTACTGGGCTAGTGAGCTCAACCTATCATTTTCAGGTACTCAGCAAGGCACGTGATTGGAATGCTTGGTGTGTGGACGCATATCATGAAGCTCATTTGACATGAAGTTATTTTATCCTCTCCATCGTTAATATATTTTGGGAGATGATCTTGTAACTTTAATCCCTTCAATCTTTTGACAAAACTTGGTTTATGTAATAACTCTTAACTATTCATTACTATGCATGGGTACGGGTACCTCTTGTAGAAACTCAGTGTACTTTGACTTTGACCTTTCAACGGTGAAATGTATGACTTTGACTTATCCTACGTGGATTTTCCTTGTATTTGGTTTATTAAATTCGGGCGTGACAACTTGGTATCGAGCATAGATTCGAATACTTAGGAACCGTGGGCAAGACTTCGAGTCTTGGGGCTTAAACCATTGCATTAACTTTTCATGAAAAATATATTTTCTCATTCATTGTGTGCTTGTATGACATTCATGAGTATGGCATTGATGTTTCGTAGTACTTATTGGTTTTGGAGCATATCGTTGGAGGCTTAGGCCTTAGCTTGAGATAATGTTGGTTATTAATGGTTTTATTTCTTGTCTACTTATAGAACCATGCCGCCGATGAGAGTTGCTAGAGGTGGTAGGGTAGGTAACCGTGTGAGAGGCCGTGGTCGTGGTCACAATGAGCGAGTGGAGGATGCGGTTAGTCAGCGCGGTGAACATTCGGGGGGTCAACATGAAGGGTTTTCCGAGATAGTGGAACTAGCTAGGAGTTTGGAGGGCCAAGGGGGTGATCAAATGAGTGTGAGGACAAGGGAGCCTAGGCCACCGACTTCTACCATGAGCGCACCGATGGGGAGTTTTGGGAATTAAAATAGGAAGAGACAGAGGGATTCGTTTCAGACTCCTCAGAGTCAGCAGACTTTCAGGGCACTAGTTTCTTCGGGGACTGGTAGTGTTTCGGGTGTCTCGAGTAGGCCTCCAGTTGTGTGTCACCAGTGTGGCCAACTGGGTCATATTCGCTCACAGTGTACTCAGCCTAAAGCTCTTCCACCACCACCGCGTGTTCAGACTTCGGGTGCTTGTTTCGGGTGTGGCGGATTTGGCCACGTAGCGAGGTTTTGTCCACAGAGGGGAGGTAAACGTAGTGAGTCTGGCTCAGTTAACCAGCCGAGGCAGGGGCAGGGGTTTGGTCGACAACAGCAGAGGGGTAGTCAAAGTCAGCCACACTTTCGCCAGACCACTTATGTTCAGGGGTCACGGGTTGAGAGGGGAGCGAGTTCGTCCATTGATAAGCCCCAAATGTTGTATATATCCGGGCTTATCTCGCTTGTTGTAATCACACACACGTGCATTTTGTGTTTTTATACGATTGATTTTGCGCGAGTTGTGTTTTTGATGAGTTTCAGAAAATCAGAGCTAAAAGGTGTGTCCAAAGCTCCAAATAATCCCCGGTTGTATCCGGAAGTACCGAAGGTCCCGCAATGCCATGGAGGACAATCGCCGAAGCTTAGAAGTCGATTCAAGAAGCTTTGGAAGGTTCAAGGAAGGCCCGGAACAAAAGAACAAGAAATTTGGAGTTATGAGCCTCGAGAAAATCTGACCAACTGATAGAAAAAGGCTCATTACTTTCAAGATATAAAGGCTATGAATATGAGGTTAATTGGGTTAGAAAGTAGACTCATAGAGCTTTCCAACGGTTCAAGAAACGCCTCATTCCGAGTTCGGACGAAGCCGGGGCATGCCCGCGAAGTTGAGATCAAGACAAAGAAAAATCTCAGAATTTTACTCTTTCAACCGGTAGAAGCTTTTTGCTCTACCGGTTGAAGCTGAACAGAAGGTTTTTCAACCGGTAGAAGCTTTTTGCTCTACCGGTTGAAGCTGCACTTTTCTGCAATTTTGAGCCCGATCTTATGGCGATTTTTGTCAGATTTTAAGTTGCTTTAATATCTTCCATTTATGGAAACTTTCCACTTATAGTATGTTTTTGGGATAGTTAGCCAATGTAAAGGGTTTTAAGTATAAATACCCTCCTCCCTCCTCTCTCCTATCCTCTTCCTCCTTAGTCTAGTTTTTGCTCCTCCATTGGAGGATTTTTAAGGTCTCTCTCTCTAGAATTCTCAAGTAAGTTTTCATTTCCCGTTTATTTACCGTGTATTAAACATGTTCCTCGTGGTTAGCTCTTTCAATATATGTAGTTTATTTTCAATTCCCTCAAGTATTTAGTGTTCATGTTTTTCTTGTTATTTCCTTTGAAAACTCTTGTTCTTATTAGTTGTTTGATTAATTCTCAAGTGTTAATGTTGTAGGCTAACCTAGGATCTTCATTAAAAATCTGTTTTTAAGTTTATTAAGCATGTTTTTAGTTTTCTTCCAAATTCTAGACTTGTTTTCTAGCACAATGTGTGAGTAGTTTCAATAGGCTTAGTCATGGGGTGATTAGCACTCCATGACTTGGGTTTTATCTGTCCATCTCGTGTATGTGGCATACATCGCTTGTTTACCGAAAATTTGGGGTTTCACTTTTATGTACCAAAGAGTGGGTTTGTTAATCCTTTTGATCACCCGTAGCCAGGAGCTTGACTACTTGGCACAGGTGATGCTTTGGGCGATGTCAACTCATTTGTTTGCAAAATGTCCCGAAAACCCCTAATCGTTGGTAAACACATTTTTCTAGTAAAGGTTTTAAACTCTAAATCTTCCGTTCGGGGGCATTTAACGATGCCCCGAGCCGGTAATCAAGAGGGGATGGATTAACCCGAGTCATGGTAGTTAACTACCCCTAGACTTCGCCTTAGCTTATATTAGTCTTTTTAATTCCGCGTCATTCACGAAGTTAAGTGAATTCAACCTCCAAACTACTAAGCCAAGTTTGCCGCTTTAAGGCTAAAACCAACATTCGCAAGTCAACTCTCACGCCGGGTGCGTTCGGTCCCTGTGGATTCGACCCGGACTTCCGGTTATTATGCTACCGCCGACCTGAACCCTACGCTTGGGGTAAGTATCATTGGAATACAATCCAAGGGCGCAAACATCCATGCCAGTGCAGACTACACCGGGCCTGGTTTTCACTGTTGTTGCAGTTGCACCGCCACCACCACCACCTCATACTACTTCTCAGACGCCAGAGGCATCCGTTGTGAGGGGTACATTCCTTTTATTTCACTCATTTGCAAAAGTTTTGTTTGATTCGGGAGCATCGCATTCTTTCATAGCTGCATCATTTGTACGTGTTTTAGAGTTGGAGTCCGAGGAGCTTAGTTCGCCGTTGTTTGTTGACACGCCGTTGGGTGGTAGAACTTCGTTAGATTGTATTTGTCGGGATTGTGAGTTGGTTATCCGGGAACGTCGTTTTGTGTTCGACTTCATAGTCTTGGGCATGACGGGGTTCGATCTTATCTTAGGAATGGATTGGTTATCGACTTTTCATGCTACTATTGATTGTTATAAGCGTCGGGTTCGAATTTGTCCGCCAGAGAGTAATTGTTTCGAATTTTTCGGGGAACGTCGGGAATCGTTGGAGCCGTACCTGTGTGAACCGCGGGAAAGGGAATCGATTGCTTGCCTCTTAGCTAGCTTGACGCTAGATGAGGATATGTCTACATGTGGGGAGTTACCGCGAGTTGTTTGTGACTTTCCGGACGTCTTTCCGGAGGAGTTACCGGGCTTGCCACCCGAGCGGGAGGTTGAGTTTACCATAGACTTAGTTCCGAGCACCGCACCTATTTCTATGCCTCCGTATCGATTCGCACCGGCCGAGTTGAGAGAATTAAAGAAACAACTACAAGAGTTGCAAGACGTGGGGTTCATTCGTCCAAGTACTTCACCGTGGGGAGCTCCGGCCCTTTTTGCTCAAAAGAAGGATGGGTCGCTCCGTTTGTGCATAGATTACCGTAAGCTCAACCGGGTCACGATTAAGAATAAGTATCCGAGGCCTAGGATCGATGACTTGTTTGATCAACTCCGAGGTGCCACTTGCTTAGGTTATGCAATTCATTGGTTTGGTTATTTAGAGTAGAAATCTATTTTGTTAGGAAGCCTTTAATATATTAGTATAACTATTTGTCCCTATTGATACTCAATTTTCAATTTTAATTTCCTAGTAAGACATGCTACTGAATTTATTTTCTCATTTTTAGACTCTTCCATTCTTTGTTCAAGCTACATTATTGGTTGTTTTCATCAATTTTAGGAGTTATTTCATTGATGGTTGATTGTCAAGTACTTTCAGTATCATAGACCATATTTAGTTTCGAATCTTATAAAATCCTATAATTATTTTATCATGAGTTGTTTTGTGCTCCAAATTCTAAATAATCTTTTGAGTTAAGGTATTGTGAAAAAAGTGCTACAATGCTAATCGGGGGAACCGGAACCGAACCAAAACCAGTATGGTCTTGCGGTTTGGATCTGGACAAGTTCTACATGTATATTGGTTAGGTTTTGATTCTTAATTTTCTATAACAAATTGAAATGGTCCTATTCTGAATTTTGAGAGAACCCAGTCCAATTCGGACCGTGTGCAACCCTAGTAGCGGTTCCCTCGGTCTACTGAATAATGAATAATGAGTACTCCTATTTTACCTAAATCGTTCAAGTTGGTACTTTCATGTGAACGTGCAACTCCATGTCCCAATTTATAAAATGCCGACTTAATGTAAAAGAGTCTACAAACCGTTACATTGAAAAAGAATCTTGAAGTCTCATATAATCCTCTTTTCTCAAGATAAAGGTCTTACATTAATTTTTATCTCCTAATAGTGCCTATTTACTCTTGCATTTCTTCGGGAACTGATATTAGCACTCCCCAAATTGTTAATGGCACGAATGCGGGAGTGCCATTAATAATCGGGGAAGTGCACCAATATCAATTTACATGTACCATAATTAGTTAATATTCCTAACTTCTTTATGTACATGCGTTTTTCCCTCATTAGGTAATTAAATTTTCTTAGCCACAAACACTTTCCTATATGTATTTTTTAACAATCCCGAATATATGTTTGAAAATTCAATGCACGCCAAAATAGTAGTAATAATTTTGGGCAATCCATACACGGAAAAACTTTAATTATATTAGCCTATAAAATCATATTCAAGCCCATTGTTTGCATCTGAAAAATAAGAGCTGGGTAATTCACCTGCGTCATTCTAGAGATCTATAAAAATGGATTTAAAAGGTTTTAAAAGCTTCGGCAAGATTTTTGGTATGTACTGTATTCTTTTTCATTGCAATGTATTTACGATAAACTTTAGACTAATTTAAGCACACTAATTAGCGTTCTTTTATTGCAAAAATGACTCTCTTCCTTACGTTGGATTTTTTGTTTTGGCAGGCAAATGCAAAAACAAAAAAAAGGACAAATCGGTTGATAAAAAACCTCCGTCAGAACCCGTTGATGAAAAACCTCCGTCAGAACCCGCTGATAAAAAACCTCCGTCAGAATCCGCTGATAAAAAGTCTCCTTCTGACAAAAGTACTAGAGATGAAAGAGAAAGGCCAGAAGCATCAAGTACTAGTGAAGCTAAGGAAAGTAAGGGGGTTGGTCTGTATTCTTTTTCTTTTCAATGTATTTACAATAAACTTCAGATTTTTTTAAGCACACTGATTCGCGTTTTTTTTTATTGCAAAAATGCCTCTCTCCCTTACGTTTTTTTTTTCTTTCCCTTTTTTCTAGGCGAAGGAAAGGTAAAAGACAAATCGGTTGATAAAAAACCTCCGTCAGAATCTGTTGATAAGAAGCCTCCTTCTGACAAAAATGTTGGAAATCGAAGAGAGGGCCCTGAAGCATCAAGTAGCAGTAAAGGGAAAGAAATTGAGGGGGGTAGTATAAATGATGATAAAAAACCTCCATCAGAACCCATTGATAAAAAGCCTCCTTCTGACAAAAATGTTGGAGATCGAAGAGAGGGCCCTGAAGCAAAACCTCTATCAGAATCTGTTGATAAGAAGCCTCCTTCTGACAAAAATACTAGAGATCAAAGAAAAAGCCCCGATGCATCAGGTACTCGTAAAGCTAAGGAAAATAAGGGGGTTGTTATAAATGATGATAAAAAACCTCCATCAGAACCCGTTGATAAAAAGCCTCCTTCTGACAAAAATGCTGGAGATCGAAGAGAGGGCCCTGAAGCATCAAGTAGCAGTAAAGGGAAGGAAATTGAGGGGGGTGGTATAAATCATGAAGCTTCATCATCTGGACCTTCTAATGAAGCACGTAACTTTATACCAACTTATGTTCCTTATCGTCCGCCACATCAGATCGACTATGGAAAGTATACCGATTTAAGCACATGGGATGAAAATACGCCCCAGCAATTGGCTGATGAGATTTTTGGGCCTACAGATCCATATAACGGAAATTACGGGGGACAAATAGTGTACCGCCCGCGTGGTCCCTGAGCACGCATCTCGGTTATTCAAAAGTGTTTTGGACGGTTAACTCCCTCTCTCTCTCTCTCTCTAAAATTCGAATTATTCAAAACACTTCTAAATCACTGAGAAGTGCGCTTGGAACCGCCACGTGGTATACAGCTACATCCAAGTTTTTCTCATCCATATGAGTTACTTTAGGGAATAAATTATTCAATAAGTGTACTTTCGAATCTGGTTTTAATGGATTTCAAATATGGTTACTTAACTTACTTGCACAGCTTGCAAATTTTCATTTTCATTGTGAATGCTGGGGATTACCCAGAAAAATTGCACAAAATTTACCCAAAAAATAGCAATGAGTGGCTCAGATTATGTGCAACTTTTTTGGGTACTTAGCATTAATGTCTATTCTTTCTACCGAATTTATTACTCGTACTATCTCAACTCTTAAAGGTCAAAAGAGTAGAGCATGGATTACTCCATTTTAATCAAGAAAAATTCAAACTCTCTCATTGATATATATTTAGGCCCGTTTTGGCTTAATAATCCTGCCAGATTATTTTTGTTTTTATTAAAAAATTTCCTTTGTTAGTTTTTACCAATTTTTTTTGTTGTTGATTGGAGTATTAATTTGCCTCGACGAGAAGAAAAAAAAAAGAAAAAAATTATGATCAAAATCTTTAAAAAAATAACTCTAAAGGACAGAAAATCCAAGACAGACAACTTTTTTGGAATTTAAAAAAAAATAGTACTTTAGTTCGATTTTTTTACTTTTTTTATTCATATTGGCAACATGAACCAATAATTCACCAAAAAAATTAACGTAAAATTAACAAATACCAAAAAAAAAAAAGAATATAGAAAAATCCGACCTGATTTCTAAATTTTTCGTCAATTTTTTTTTTACTTTTAACTACTCATTTTGCCGATGGGATAATCTTTTTGGGATTGAGGTTGTAAAATTTTGCCTACCCAAACCAAAAACAAAACGATAACGGATAGGGGAGACTAGGGGGAGTTCTTGAATGGATTTTATGAGATAAAATGAGAAGTTGATTTTAGTTGGTGTTTTATGAAGGGGTGATAAAATCACCTTGTTTTCCCAATAGATAAAATCTAGGTGATAAAATAGTTGTGGACCACTAGTGTGATAAAATCTAGTGTGATAAAATCAACCCTCCTTTTATCTATTCGTAAAAGATGATGATAAAATCAAAGATGATAAAATCAAATAATCCATTCAAGAACTCCCCCTAGGCTGTAAATGAACCTAGCCGTATGCGAACAAGCTCAGCTCTGTAAGAATAAGAACTCATCAGAGTTTCCTATTAAATGAACTGGACCGGGATCTCAATTTCAAGACTTCGTTAATAAATGAGCATTGAGCATAGCCCAAGCCTGACAAGTTATTAAACTCTCGGAAACCTTGGTTCAAAACGTAAATTAACACTCGTCTTTGTGCATTCATAAAAATTACACATTTATCAATTATTATTTCTTTTTTGCCCGAGTAGGAAATATACAAGACACAAATCAAGTTATTAGGATTTGCCCCAAATTGTGTTCCAAATTGAGTCTCCTCTCAAGTCTCAATCACTATTTTACCTCGGAACCTCCTCTTTCTTAATTAAAAAAAAAAAAAAAAAATTTATTTGCTGCCTAGATCCTTCTGTCAAGGATAAATGTATGATATTTTTCATGAACAAACTCGAGCTCACCAACTCGGCTTGTCAAGCTTTCTTCCGGGTCGAGTTTGAGCTGCATAAAATCTTGGCTCAACTCGTCTCGTGTAGAACATTTTGAACTTTGAGGCGCGATCTTGCGTATCTTGTTCATGAAATGCAATGATCATATTTATCATTCAAACTTAGAAGACATTTTTAGGGGAAATTTATCGAAATGGTCCCTCTAGTTTAACCCGTGTCTCGATTTCGTCCCTCATGTTTCAATTTCACTCTAATTGACCCTGTAGTTTCAATTTTGCTTGAATTTCGTCCAATTGATAACATACGTTAGCTAAATTGACGAAAAACCCAATTTGGGGCTTTTTTTAGGGACAGACCTGTCATTTCCCCTCCCCTCCTTCCCAATACCAAAACCCTAACTCCTCCTACCCCTTTTACAGTATTATTTTCATCTGAGGCAAAAAAAAAAAAAAAAAAACTGGCATCAATTTAGGGTTTTGGTATTGGGGCAGGGCATACAGTCATTTGCACAACCTTTATTTGGCAAAAGTGTTTTCCAAATTTTTTTTGCTGAAACGAACGAACCGAACACAGTGTAAACCTAACTCCATTTTTACAGAGCTGGAAAAACTCCAATGACTCCTCCATCAATGGCGTTCGTTCACCCTCCCTCTCCCTCTCCCTCTACTCTTCTCTTTCTCTCTGATCCCCACTCTCTCTCCTCCAGAGTACCCTCGAAATGAAAGAAGACTGAAATTGTACGGTAAAACCCCAGAAACGAAAGAAGACTGAGCGAGGGCGGATTTAGCCGGTTTGCGCACGCTTTGGTCGCCGCTAAGCGAATTGGCGAGCAATGTATACATCTTCGGTAAGTCAGACGCAGTAAGAGCCATCGTAAAGTAACAAAATAAAACACAATCAAGCAATCAAAGAAGCAATAGGTTAGTAAGATTGGGGAGCTTTGGTGAGGGAATGATTTGGGGGTGACTTCGATGGTAGAAATGAGGTCGGTAATGTCGATTTATCGATCGAAATCGGAGGTTCGTGGTGGTTTTCGAGTCGTCGTTATTATCTCCGGTGGAGTTTTTCAGTAGGAGTTGCTTCGTTGCTGGGGTGGAGGTGTGGAGGTAGAACCTTCCCACTGAGTTCGTGTTTTGGATCCAGGGCCCTCTCCCTCTCCCTCTACTCTCCCTATCTATCTGAATCGTACCCTCGCCCGCCGTGAGGACCTTCGAGAATGATTTGGCTCGGCCGTACAACGAAACTCATTTGTTGCCAGTTGCTTTTTTTTTTTTGCCTCGGATGAAAATAATACTGTAAAAGGGGTAGGAGGAGTTAGGGTTTTGGTATTGGGAAGGAGGGGAGGGGAAATGACAGGTCTGTCCCTAAAAAAAGCCCCAAATTGGGTTTTCCGTCAATTTAGCTAACGTCTGTTATCAATTGGACGAAATTCGAGCAAAATTGAAACTACAGGGTCAATTAGAGTGAAATTGAAACATGAGGGACGAAATCGAGACACGGGTTAAACTAGAGGGACCATTTCGAAAAATTTCCCCATTTTTATTGGTGGCATTGGTACGGTATTTCAAACATCCTCGCGAATTTTCCGATTACATACGCATTCGCCGCCTAACAACAAAATGATGCGTCCATCCACAGATTGAAGTCCTAGCATATGTAATACAAGAAGTTAAAAAGATAGAAGATCTTCTCACAGCTTTTTGTAACATTTTTTACCTTAACGCCATGCGAAATATTAGGGGAGCCTGGTGTGCGCCCTGCAGTGTATATCCAGACCGTCCAAAAGTATTTTGAACGGTACAGATTTAAAACAACTATTCCATGGAAGAGTTGAACTCTTCCCTAGAACAGTTCATTTTAAATCCGGATCATCGATTGCAGAGACGGACGGTCCAGATGCGCATTGCAGGTCGCACGTCACAGAGCACACACCAGCACCCCCGGGTCCCGGAATCGGGGAGCCTGATGTGCCCTCCCTGGTGTGCACATCCGGACTATCCAAAACTGTTTTGAACTATCCGGACGTGTCGTGCGTGTGCACACGTGGAGAGAGAGAGAGAGAGAGAGAGAGAGAGAGAGAGAGAGTTGCACCAAGAAAGACCAAAAAGATATCAGGGCAATGCACTTCCCAGTTTTGGCTGTAAACCTGAAAATTTGTAAAATTGCTGCTTTGAAGAGGCTTCATAATGATGCCGAAAATGAGACGAAAAAGAATCCTCGAGAAACGTCAAATGAAACACTTAGATTTAAATATCGGCTGAGACGTCTCGTATCGGCCGATACGTACCGGTATTTAGGGCCTCCGATACGGATACAGGCCGATATCTCGGTGTGAGGAAAAATCGCACCCTGTCTCGGCCGATACCCGAGATGTATCGGTGTCTCGGCCGATACGGCATCTGTCTCGGCCGATACTAAAAAAAAAACAGAGCTCAAACATTTTGAAAAATTATCGGTGAACCAAAAATTAGCAAAAAAAAGAAAATGAGAGATTATAATTTACAACACCAAGAAAACCACCATATAACTTAATTTTTGTTAAGTATAACAAATTAATAATAATTGAAAAATATATCCAATTAATTGCGTGTTGTAAGAACTCTATGGTGTGCTTATTTTCATATTATAACCTTATCGTGGTGGTTTGGTTCAATTATATGTGCCAAGATTGGTTAAAATATTACTAATTATGCTAATGAGAGAAAAAAAAGAGTGTAATTAATCAAGTTTTCTACATATTGCTAATGATTTTAAAAAATTCACGGCCGAGACAGCCGGTTCCCGAGACGTATCGCCGATATGTCCCGATACCGATACACCGATACCGCGACCGATACCGAGATTTAAAACCTTGACACCAATTGAAATAATGTAATGGAATATGGTCCAAGATCTGAAGGCCACAAGTTCCACATCCAATGCAACCCTATTAGCTCCACCTTCTTCGATCCTCTTCCTCGTCTACAGGAGTATACCAGGATGGCCGCCTCTTGGAGTTGCTCAACCTGTAGTTCAACAGAACCTCTTCATCTGAAAGTGCCCTAGTAGCCACGAGGACAAGCGTCTTCAAGATTGGAACATCATTGGAACCACTATTGCAGGATCCCCATGATTTAAACCAAAAACGGCCAAACCTCTTCATTCTTGCTTCCTCTCCACCTCCAAAAGCAACATTTGGAATTTATATTCTCATATCCCTTTCGGTCAAAGGAAAATCATAAGGACAAACCATTACATTAGGTACCATTCCCTTTGTAGGGTGGTTGGCGAAATGGGCTAAAGCTAGTGGATTTCTCCGCTCCAACACATCACCACTTGTCGCCACTCTTGTGGGTTGCAAAGGTTTACTAAGAATCTTCCACATTTTATCAGGACCTTTGTCAGTGTCCTGCGCACCTGGCTTAGGTTCCGTGATACATCCAATACCACTTGAGATGCCCCACACTTCACGAGTTTCACCTCCGGCACCCCAGGGTTGTGCATTGATCACAGTTCCGTCGTAACTTGTGATCAAGTAAGGGTTCTGTGCATCGACCCTTGGGTATCCAGGAATATAACGGTAGTAAGCTGGAGAGTAAACTATGCTACTGAATTTATTTTCTCATTTTTAGACTCTTCCATTCTTTGTTCAAGCTACGTTATTGGTTGTTTTCATCAATTTTAGGAGTTATTTCATTGATGGTTGATTGTCAAGTACTTTCAGTATCATAGACCATATTTAGTTTCGAATCTTATAAAATCCCATAATTATTTTATCATGAGTTGTTTTGTGCTCCAAATTCTAAATAATCTTTTGAGTTAAGTTATTGTGAAAAAAGTGCTACAATGCTAATCGGGGGAACCGGAACCGAACCAAAACTAGTCTGGTCTTGCGGTTTGGATCTGAGCAAGTTCTACATGTATATTGGTTAGGTTTTGATTCTTACTCCCTCCGTCCCTTTTTAAATGACCACTTTCACTTTTTGACTTTATTTTTAAATTGTCTATAACTTTCAATCTATAATATATTATGTACTTTTGAAAAAATTGTATTTTAGAACTCATTGATTTCTATAAAATAAGATCCATATTGCATATTTTATGTAATATAGATTGAAAATTATAAACAACTTTCGAATCCAGTTGGAATAGTAACATCATCACTTAAATAGGGACGGAGGGAGTAATTTTCTAGAACCAATTGAAATGGTCTAGTACTAAACTTTTAGAGAACTAATCCAAGTCGGACCCGGTGCAACCCTAGTAGCGGTTCCCTCGGACTACTGAATAATGAATAATAAGTACTATTTTACCTAAATCGTTTAAGTTGGTACTTTCATGTGTGAACGTGCAACTCCATGTCCCAATTTATAAAATGCAGACTTAATGTAAAAGAGTACAAACCGTTACATTGAAAAAGAAAAATCAAAGAATCTTGAAGTATCATATAATAGAAGATTAATTTTTATATTTATGATATGCGTTTTGTAAGATAAAAGTCTTACATTAATTTTTAGCTCCTAATAGTGCCTATTTACTTTATATTTTTTCTTTTATTTCTTCGGGAACTGATATTAGCAATCCCCAATTTGTTAATGACACTCTCCATTCGGAATGCGGGAGTGCCATTATAATTTGGGGAGTGCACCATTATCAATTTCCATTTCTTATTCCTTTTGCTGATTATTGCAGTTCTATATATTTCCATTTAATTTCTAATAAGTTTACATGTACCATGGGTCAATTCTTTGCGAATATATGGTACCATAATTAGTTAATATTCCTAACTTATTTACGTACATGCCTTTTTTCCTCATTAGGTAATTAAATTTTCTTAGCCACAAAAACTTTCCTATATGTTTTTTTGTAACAATCCCGAATATATATTTGAAAATCTAGTGCTTTATTTTGCAATCAATACCGTTCTAAGTCAATAGCATTAACAAGTGAAAATTCAATGCACGCCAAAATAGTAGTAATTTTGGGCAATCCATACACGGAAAAAGCAAATATTATACCATTGAAAAACTTTAATTATATTAGCCTATAAATCAAAATCAAGCCCATTGTTTGCGTCTGAAAATAAGAGCTGGGTAATTCACCTGCGTCACTCTATAGATCTATCGAAATGCCTTTAAAAGGTTTAAACCTCACCAAGATTTTTGGTATGTATTCTTTTTCATTTCAATGTATTTACAATAAACTTTAGACTAATTTAAGCACACTGATTAGCGTTCTTTTATTGGAAAAATGACTCTCTCCCTTACGTTGGATTTTTTGTTTTTGCAGGCAAAAACAAAAAAAAGGACAAATCGGTTGATAAAAAACCTCCGCCAGAACCCGTTGATGAAAAACCTCCGTCAGAACCCGTTGATAAAAAACCTTCGGCAGACTCCGCTGATAAAAAGCCTCCTTCTGACAAAAGTACTAGAGATGAAAGAGAAAGGCCTGAAGCATCAAGTACTAGTGAAGCTAAGGAAAGTAAGGGGGTTGGTATGTATTCTTTTTCTTTTCAATGTATTTACAATAAACTTTAGACTTTTTTAAGCACACTAATTCGCGCTTTTTTTTTATTACAAAAATGCCTCTGCTCCCTTACGTTTTTTTTTTTCGCCTTCTTTCCAGGCGAAGGAAAGGTAAAAGAAAAATCGGTTGATAAAAAACCTCTGTCAGAATCTGTTGATAAGAAGCCTCCTTTTGACAAAAATACTAGAGATCAAAGAAAAACCCCCGATGCATCAAGTACTGGTAAAGCTAAGGAAAATAAAGGGGTTGTTATAAATGATGATAAAAAACCTCCATCAGAACCCGTTGATAAAAAGCCTCCTTCTGACAAAAATGCTGGAGATCGAAGAGAGGGCCCTGAAGCATCAAGTAGCAGTAAAGGGAAGGAAATTGAGGGGGGTGGTATAAATCATGAAGCTTCATCATCTGGACCTTCTAATGAAGCACGTAACGTTATACCAACTTATGTTCCGCCACATCAGATCGACTATGGACAGTATACCGATTTAAGCAAATGGGATGAAAATACGCCCCAGCAAATGGCTAAAGACATTTTTGGGCCTACGGATCCATATAAAGGAAATTACGGGGGGCAAATAGTGTACCGCCCGCGTGGTCCCTGAGCACGCATCTCGGTCATTCAAAAGTGTTTTGGACGGTCCACTCCCTCTCCTCTCTCTCTCTCTCTCACTCTAAAATTCGGATTATTCAAAACACTTCTAAACCACTGAGAAGCACGCTTGGTACCGCCACGTGGTATACAGCTACGCCCAAGTTTTTCTCATCTACTATATGAGTTACTATAGGAAATAAATTATTCAATAAGTGTACTTTCGAATCTGGTTTTAATGGATTTCAAATATGGTTACTTGCACAGCTTGCAAATTTTCATTTTCATTGTGAATGCTGGGGATTACCCAGAAAAATTGCACAAAATTTATGGAATTTCATAATTGCATCCACATTTCTCTGATTCAATTGACAGAAATCAAGAACAAACACAAGTGCAGAAATGTAGAGAGAGAAACTGTAAAATGCTTTTCATTATGCTTGCTTACCATTCCTCTGCCTATTACAACCAGGGATGGATACAAGGGGGGGCCTGGGGGGTCATGTGCCCCCCCTCAATTTCAGGATTTTTTTTTTTTTACAAATAAGGGAAAACAAATAACGAAGTACCCCCTTCGGAACACTTATTTTCATAAACCAAACTTAAGTAAAGAAAACTCAATTTCTTTACTTTAATTTATTTATGAAAATAAGGAAGTACCCCCCTTTCGAAAACAATGGCATTTCCAGAATTTTGATATTCCAATCTTATCAAAATCTCATCCCCCCATTTTTAGTACAAAGGCGAAAAACGACACGTTTTTCTCCGAAGAAAAGAGGCAAAAGACAACCTTCCCGTACTTGAAAAGATCATCCGATTATACCATTATGCTTAGAAAAATCCAAGGAACAAATACCGGGACTTTTTATCTGCCAAATTGAAACTTTCCGAAAAAAGATATTTTTCCATACTTAACCAAATTTTCGAGTGACAGACAGGGGTGCCTCGATCAAGAGGCGACCCGATGGTGACACAACCAATACCATTCGAGTCTCGGATGAGAGATGATGATGAAGGAATCGATTATGATTCCCCAAGATATTGGAAGACGACGAAGATAGACGTCGGCCCTTTGAAAAAGTTTGAAAAATGGAGTCCCAAAATCAGCTTCCTAAATTTTGGAGTATCATTTAGTTTACTTGCTCTTGACTTTAGCATTGGTGCCCCCGCTGTGGAGAATTCCTAGATCCGTCCCTGATTACAACTGTTTTATACAGACTTAATACTCTAAACCGCCTTAACCGACTTAACATGAGAAAGAATCACCTGCGAACATGTCTACACTAGCTCTATACTCTAACACCCCCCCTTCAAACTGAGGAAGGTGAAGCACCAATCATCAGTTTGGTCTTGAGAAACTGAAATCGAGCAGTAGGGAAAGGCTTAGTGAAAAGATCTGCAAGCTGATCTGTTGTCCCAATATGCAAAATCTGGACAAGATGAGCCAATACCTTTTCCCTAACAAAATGATAATCCACCTCGATATGCTTCGTGCGGGCATGAAAAACTGGATTATTAGCCAAGGCAATGGCAGAGGAATTGTCACACCATAATACATAAGGGGCAGTAAAGGGGACTTTTAATTCACCAAGCAACTGATGCAACCATACAATATCAACTGTGCACTGAGCCAAAGCACGATACTCAGCTTCAGTGGAGGACCTAGCCACTGTGGGTTGTTTCTTGGCACACCAAGAAATCAAATTGGTCCCAGAAAAATGCAAAACCCTGTGGTGGGATGCATCGGAGGAGTCCCCGCCCAATCCGCGTCGGAAAAGCGGTGGTGAGTCTGTAAAGGACTAGAAGAGAAGTGCAAGCCATGGGAAAGTGTGCCTCTGAGATAGCGAAGAATACGCTTAACCAAAAAAAAGTGACAAGCCTTAGGAGCATGCATATGCTGGCACACTACATTCACAGCATGAGAAATCTCAGGCCTTGTAAGGGTGAGGTACTGAAGTGACCCCACTATAGTACGAAACAGGGTAATATCTGAAAACATCTCATCTGCACAAGGAGCAGGTTTCACTGAAGCGGGTGTGGCACTAGGCTGACAGTCTGGCATACCTGCTTTCTGAAGCAACTCTGTAGCATACTTGGTTTGACTTAACACCAACCCATTCGGCTATAGTGAACCTCTATACCCAGGAAAAAATTTAGAGGTCCAAGATCCTTCATAGCAAACCGTTTCCCAAGAAGAAGAACAAAATCAGTAATGAATGAGTCACTACTGCCAGTGATTATTAAATCATCAACATAAACTAAGAGCAAGGTGAAAACTGATTCAGAAGAGTAGATGAACAAAGAAGGGTCAGCCTGGCTTTGAACAAACCCATTGGATATCAAAAAATTAGAAAAGGTGGAGTACCATGCCCGTGGTGCTTGTCTCAACCCATAAAGAGGCTTTGTGAAGTTTACACACATGATTAGGATAATTAGGATCTCTATACCCCAAGGGTTGACGCATATAGACCTCCTCATTCAATGTACCATGAAGAAATGCATTTGAGACATCTAATTGTCTCAAAGACCAGTGATGATGAACTGCAAGACTTAGAGCAACCCTAATGGTAGGCTGTTTTACCACATGGCTAAATGTTTCATAAAAATCCAGCCCTTCTTCCTGCTGATTACCCCTAGCAACCAGTCTGGCTTTGTACCTTGCCACAGTCCCATCTGAGTGGTGTTTGATCTTATAAATCCAGTGGCACCCTGTAACATGAGCATGAGAAGGAGGTTCTACCAAAGTCCAAGTGCGCTGTTGAAGCAAGGCCTTATATTCCTCATTCATGGCCTGCTGCCACACACTATGCTTAGTTGCCTCACCAAAAAATCTGGGTTCGACAGTAGATAAAGTAGAAGAAGAGAGAGAAGTAGATGAAATAGTGGAAACCAAAGAAAGTGGTTGTTTTGGTTTGAAAACCCCACTTTTGGACCTGGTAGTCATAGGATGGACTGAAGAAGATTGTGAAGGAACTAAAGGTGTAACAGAGAGAGATGGGGAAGAACTAGACAAGGGGATATGGGAGGAAGAAGAAACAAATCTAGTAACAGGAGGAACAGGAGGAAAAACAGTAGCAGTAGGGACTGTAGAAACAGGAGGAAAAACAGTAGCAGTAGGGACTGTAGAAACAGGAGAAATAGGTGTGGGAATAAAAGAGGAAATAGGGACAAGAAGATCATCAAAATTAGTAGGTGGAACATGAAATTTCAAGGAAGAAGATGCATCTGAACCAGAGACTAATGAAGGATAAGGAAACATGTCCTCTACAAACTTTACATGCCTTGATATGTAGACCTTATTAACAGCAGGATCAAAACACCTAAATCCTTTGGTAGTATCACAATAGCCTAGAAAGATACAAGTAGTAGACTTAGGCAAGAGTTTATGTGGATTATAGGGTTTAAGCCATGGGAAACAAGCACATCCAAAAGCTTTCAAAGAGAAATAATCAGGTAAAGTATTATAGAGAAGTTTGTATGGGATTTGAAAATGAAGTGTAGAATGGGGTAGTCTGTTTGCAAGATAAACATAAGTCAAAAGAGCTTCTAACCAAAATTTGAGTGAAGACCTGCTTGATGTAATAAAGTGACAGTGGTTTCTATTAGATGTCTGTGCTTGCGTTCAACTACACCATTTTGTTCAGGTGTATAAGGGCAAGAAGTTTGATGCAACATGCCCTCATTAAGAAACAAAGTAAGAAGGTAATTATTGAGGAATTCACCCCCATTATCAGATCTAACAACCTGAATGGAGGTATGAAATTGTGTAGACACAAAGGCTTTAAACTGAGCAATTTTAGTTTTGACTTGGGATTTGTAATGCAAGGGAAATAACCAACTAAATCTGGTACAATTATCAATAAGCAACAAATAGTACTTAAAACCTTGAAAAGAAGGAATGGGACTAGGTCGCCAAACATCTGCATGAACCAACTGGAAAGGAAGAGATGCATGTGTAACAGACAATGGAAACTTCAGTTTATGACTCTTTGCAACATTACAACTAGTACACTGCACCTGTGCAGTTTTATTAATAGGAAGATGCTTGACCGTTCGGATGATTAAAAATAAGACGAATAAAAACGCGTCCCAAGCGTAGGACTCTCGACCAGTGTAGCACAATAATTCCGGAAGTACCGGAGTCGAACCACAGAGACGGCTTAAGTGCTTGACTCAAAAGTGTGAAAGTGTAGTTTTAACCTGGCTCTTAGGTAGCCACCCCTTGATTGATGATATTAATTAACTAATTTACCAACTGATTTACTAAATGCGGATTAACAATGAGAGTACAGCTGAGGGTACCCAGCGTCCGCGACTAGTCTAACCAATGTTTACTCGGGCCACAATTACTCTTTTTACTGATTTTAGAATAAGAATAAGAAAAAGGATCCCTAACAAATGCGCACCACCTGTCACCAGATTTCGTGCGCATTCGAATTCCGGCGATGCCTGGGTTTTGTTTGTTAGAAGAGTTTTTGTTTCCTAAAATTGCTCAAAAATCAAGTTAATTCGGTCCCGAGGTGAAACATCAATTAGTCTAGTGCGCAGCGCCTTCGCCCGCCGCCGCACTCTATACGACTACTCGCTCATGATGCTCATAATAACAGAAATTATACTAAGCCTAGATCTAGACATGCTTTGAGAATTAAAAATCAGAATAGAAAACAATACCGCAAATTGCAAGGAAAAGCAAACTTGATTATCAATGCTAAACACCAATCTGGAAACTGGAAATCTGAAAAACTCCCAAGTAATCTTCAATGCCAAATGTTGAATGCACCAAAAAAACCGTAGCCGAAAACTAAGAACAATAAAACCTAAGTAAAAATTCTGGAACCCTAATACGGGTTAAAAACGAGTATTTATATGAAAACAAACGAAAGTCTGAAAATATTCCTACGCGACGACCAAACGATGCCGTTCAATGGCTGAGATAACCAACCGGTAGCGCTACCATGAAAATGGTGTAGCGCTACCGCGTCCCTTAACTCCCCCCTTTGACTGGTTGACCGCTGAACCGTTGACTTTTCGTAAGCCTTAGGTAGCGCTACACCACTTTCGGTGTAGCGCTCAAGAACCTTCTGTTCATATTTTGGACTTTGTTGTGCCACTTTTGAGCGCTCCATAAAATTGGGGTAGCGCTCCCGATGGGTTTCGACCATTGTCGCGCAAAATCAACTTCAACACTTAGTCTCCTCAGCCTTCCCACTCTCGGTCTACGTGCATGCCTTCCCAACAACTCCGATTAGCGCCAAAACACCTCAAATTCCTGCAAATTAAACACGAACACCAAATCCAACCACGTGCACGCATTAACCGGAAAATGAAGATTAAATGTACGACAAACGCGCTAACTCTACCCTACTTAGGCGCTTAAATACATGGATTTCACGCGCCTATCAGAAGACCAAGATGAGTAAAAAGAGGATGAAACAAAGTAGAACTAGGGTGTCCTAGTCTTTGATGCCACAAGAAAGCCAAGGAGTCATGACACAAATGAGCTTGAAGAGAAGACTTTCCTTTAGAGGAGTTTAGTAGTGGATAAAGTCCCTGTTGGCAGATGCCCTTGTACAAGATTTGATGAGTTGCTTTGTCCGGAATGACAAGCCATGGGAATAAAAAATAACAAAGCAATTATTGTCTTTGGAAAACTGATGAACAGACAGCAAATTATGAGAAATTTGGGGTGCATGAAGGAGATTAGTGAGACAAAACTATGCATAGGGTGTAGGCAGTAAACCTTTACCTGAATGAGCAATTGGTACTGTGGCTCCATTGCCCACTGACAGACCTTAAGAACCCATATATGGTTGATGAAGAGAGAGATTTGACAAATCATTAGTCACATGAGTAGTTGCCCCACTGTCAAAGATCCACTGTTGAGACAAAGGTGGAGCATTACCAACTTGAAAGGACTGAGCTAGATGTCCTTGATGAGAAGTAGAAGGACCCATGATAAAGCCAGGTGTATCAACTGTAGGACTAAAGGGAACTTGAAAACCCTGTGGGGCCAGATGTCCTTGATGAGGTACAGAATTGCCAATGTATGACGTATGACCAGGAGATGGTGCAGTAGGAGTCATACAGTATGACTGAGACAAGCCAGACTTAGGAGAGAGAGAATTGCAAGCAACAGATGGCCCTGCAACAAAATTTTCCTGTGGTGACATTGAAGGATAGACCATATAACCCTGTGGTTGTGCAACATATCCTTGTTGACCTCTATTCTGTGACTGAAATCCCTGTGGTGATCTCCATTGCCCAGAATTGACATAACCTTGGGAATAATATCCTTGCTGCCCTGATGGAAACTGAGATGGAGGTGGAAGGGACATATTCTGTCTGTGATGACAGTAATAAGCAGTGTGATTTGTTCTCCCACAAATTTGACAACCATTTCTCCTTCCATTATTATCATTGGGTCTATTTCTGTTAAAGTTCCTCTGATCTTGTGAGCGATATGGCACAAACTGTGTAGACTGTGAACCTTGTGAAGGTTGTGAAACCTGTGGTGCATTGGAAGTAATAACAGAAGAACAAGCACCACTACTAACTTGAGGAAAAGTGGACAAAAAAGAAGGTGTGTACATGTTTACAGGGGTTGATACTGTAGAATCTGTGGGCATGGTTACAGATTTAGGAGTGGTCAAAAACACACTTTCTAACAATGACATTTTTGTACCATAAATAAACTCTGCATTGAGCATAGTAACAAGCTCATCAAATGTAAACATTCCACCCCTGGTATGAATTGTTGTTCGAAAACCTCTAAATTCTTCCTTTGGAAGTCCATTAAGGGTGTGAAATACTAGATCATCATCAGTAACTGGAAAACCTGCTACTACAAGTCGATTGGCATAACCTTTGATCTGATCTATATAAGACTCCATTGTGCCAGTCTTGGTGATATTGTACAAACGTCTCTTGTACTCATGAACATGTTTACGAGTCAATGAATTAAACCTCGACTCAAGCGATTGTCACACTTGATATGAATGCTCAAACCCTAAAACTAAGGGTAAAGTTGTGGCAGATAGAGTTGCAGTCAAACACGCTAACAACTGACTGTCAATCAAACACCATTTTGTGTACTCTGGATTGGTAACTTGATTATTACTAGCATCTGTGATTTGTGGTGCAGGTGCTCTATTTGATCCATCAAGAAACCCAAAGAAACCATTTACTCGTAATACATTGTGAATTTGTGTTTTCCAGAGAAGATAGTTTGTAGAATCAAGTTTGATCGTTACCAGGGATTGAAAATTGGAGATGAGGAAAGCTAGGGCATGAGGTGGTATCGCCATGGATGTTGAGCTTGTTCCACTTTCAGCCATGTCGAATCTCAAAGATCAAAGTTACTCGCAAGATCGATCGTGACTTGCGTCGACTGCTCTGATACCATATGGAGTTTCATAATTGCATCCACATTTCTCTGATTCAATTGACAGAAATCAAGAACAAACACAAGTGCAGAAATGTAGAGAGAGAAACTGTAAAATGCTTTTCATTATGCTTGCTTACCATTCCTCTGCCTATTACAACTGTTTTATACAGACTTAATACTCTAAACTGCCTTAACCGACTTAACATGAGAAAGAATCACCTGCGAACAGGTCTACACTAGCTCTATACTCTAACAAAATTTATCCAGAAAATAGCAACGAGTGGCTCAGATTCACTTGGGAGTGAATCTGAGCCACTCATTGCTATTTTTTGGATAAATTATGTGCAACTTTTTTGGGTACTTAGCATTAATGTCTATTCTTTCTACCCAATTTATTACTCGTACTATCTCAACTCTTAAGGTAAAAAGAGTAGAGCATGGATTACTCCATTTTAATCAAGAAAAATTCAAACTCTCTCATTGATATATATTTAGGCCCGTTTTGGCTTAATAATCCTGCCAGATTATTTTTGTTTTGTTAGTTTTTACCAATTTTTTTTTTGTTGATTGGAGTATTAATTTGCCTCGACGAGAAGAATAAAAAAAAGCAAAAAATTATGATCAAAATCTCAAAAAAAATAACTCTAAAGGATAGAAATAATCCAAGACAAGACAACTTTTTGGAATTTAAAAAAAATAGTACTTTAGTTCGATTTTTTTACTTTTTTTTAATTCATATTGGCAACATGAACCAATAATTCACCAAAAATATTAACGTAAAGTTAACAAATACCAAAAAAAAAAAGAATATAGAAAAATCCGACCTAATTTCTAAATTTTTCGTCAAATTGTTTTTGTTTTTAACTACTCATTTTGCCGATTGGATAATCATTTTGGGATGGAGGTTGTAAAATTCTGCCTACCCAAACAAAAAACAAAACGAAAACGGATAGAGGAGACTAGGATGTAAATGAACCTAGCCGTTTGCGAACAAGCTCAGCTCTGTAAGAATTAAGAACTCATCAGAGTTGCCTATTAAATGAACTGGACCGGGATCTCAATTTCAAGACTTGGTTAATAAATGAGCATTGAGCATAGCCCAAGCCTGACAAGTTATTAAACTCTCGGAAACCTTGGTTCAAATTGTGTTCCAAATTGAGTCCTCTCAAGTCTCGATCACTATTTTACCTCGGAACCTCCTCTTCGAAATTAAAAAAAAAAAAATTATTTGCTGCCTCGATCCTTCTGTCAAGGATAAATGTATGATATTTTTCATGAACAAACTCGAGCTCACCAACTCGGCTTGTCAAGCTTTCTTCCGGGTCGAGTTTGAGCTGCATAAAATCTTAGCTCAACTCGGCTCGTGTGTAGAACATTTTGAACTTTGAGGCGCGATCTTGCGTATCCTGTTCATGAAATGCAATGATCATATTTATCATTCAAACTTAGAAGACATTTTTATTGGTAGCATTGGTACGGTATTTCAAACGTCCTCGCGAATTTTCCGATTACATACGCATTCGCCGCCTAACAACAAAATGATGCGTCCATCCACAGATTTAAGTCCTAGCATATGTAATACAAGAAGTTAAAAAGATAGAAGATCTTCTCACAGCTTTTTGTAACATTTTTTACCTTAATGCCATGCGAAATATTAGGGGAGCCTGGTGTCCGACCTGCAGTGTACATCCAGACCGTCCAAAAGTGTTTTGAACGGTCCAGATTTAAAACAACTATTCCATGGAAGAGTTGAACTCTTCCCTGGAACAGTTCCTTTTAAATCCGGATCATTGATTGCGGAGACAGACGGTCCACATGCGCACTGCAGGACGCACATCACAGGGCACACACCAGCACCCCCGGGTCCCGGAATCGGGAGCCTGATGTGCGCTCCCTGGTGTGCACCATACCATGCAGTGCACATCCGGACCATCCAAAACTGTTTTGAACCATCCGGACGTGTCGTGCGTGTGCACACGTGGAGAGAGAGAGAGAGTTGCACCAAGAAAGACCAAAAAGATTTCAGGGCAATGCACTTCCAGTTTTGGCTGTAAACCTGAAAATTTGTAAAATTGCTGCTTTGAAGAGGCTTCATAATGATGCCGAAAATGAGACGAAAAAGAATCCTCGAGAAACCTCAAATGAAACAGCTACTCCAATTGAAATAATGTAATGGAATATGGTCCAAGATCTGAAGGCCACAAGTTCCACATCCAATGCAACCCTATTAGCTCCACCTTCTTCGATCCTCTTCCTCGTCTACAGGAGTATACCAGGATGGCCGCCGCTTGGAATTGCTCAACCTGTAGTTCAACAGAACCTCTTCATCTGAAAGCGCCCTAGTAGCCACGAGGACAAGCGTCTTCAAGATCGGAACATCATTGGAACCACTATTGCCGGATCCCCATGATTTAAACCAAAAACGGCCAAACCTCTTCATTCTTGCTTCCTCTCCACCTCCAAAAGCAACATTTGGAATATATGTTCTCATATCCCTTTCGGTCAAAGGAAAATCATAAGGACAAACCATTACATTAGGTACCATTCCCTTTGTAGGGTGGTTGGCGAAATGGGCTAAAGCTAGTGGATTTCTCCGCTCCAACACATCACCACTTGTCGCCACTCTTGTGGGTTGCAAAGGTTTACTAAGAATCTTCCACATTTTATCAGGACCTTTGTCAGTGTCCTGCGCACCTGGCTTAGGTTCCGTGATACATCCAATACCACTTGAGATGCCCCACACTTCACGAGTTTCACCTCCGGCACCCCAGGGTTGTGCATTGATCACAGTTCCGTCGTACCTTGTGATCAAGTAAGGGTTCTGTGCATCGACCCTTGGGTATCCAGGAATATAACGGTAGTAAGCTGGAGAGTAAACTATGCCTGGGTATATGGCAATCACAACACCAACATCAGATTGTCCATCTATAAATAAACCTTGGCCAGCTTCCTCATGTGGTATTTGAGATGGTTTGAGCTCAAGTGTATAACCCATTAGATTCTTCAGCATCTGTGACAGCTCAGCAGGTTTCAAAGGTTTTGTATCAGGTATAGCTGCGCTGAAAATTAACTTTAATAAGATTCCAGAAACAAAAATCACCCATAGTCACAGTTAAGTTTTGCACCAAATAAGAACACTACAGAGACTCAGATGGCCAAGTTAGCTACAGCCTACAGTGGATAAAATCATTTGCAACATACAGCGATTGTCATTGCTCAGTAGTTTTCTTTTGTTTAATTGCATGCCATCAAAAGTATTGTGTCCATTGACAGAACATGGCACTAAAATTGCCATAGTACAGGATAACTTATGAGCGCCGATGAAGTTTTTCAAGCAATTTCAGAGAGAACAGAAAAGAGGAAACACTGAGAAGTCAGTCAGATACTCATACGGGTCATCTACTTTGATTGTCCTAAGAACTCCGGAAACAAATGATCATAGCAAGCACCTGACCAAACCACTACGTAAGGAACCATTATATGGGAGGCAATTTCCTACTGACTTGTCCCCTGGTTTCCGGCACTACGCTTTTCGTTACCCCAACTTCTTCAATCAATAATTATTGAAGACAATTAATTGAATGGTTGTTGGCTTTTCCAAAGGAGTAGGAAATCAACCACGTCCTCATCTATGTTTCTTTTTAATATATAACATGCATCCCCGGCATGAGTAGAAGAATAGATTGCAGCAGTTTGAACAATGAGTGAAATTTAAATCATCCCGAAGCTTATATACCAAATTATCCTTCAATTGAAAATGAAAATACAGAGGAAAACTCACCAGGATTGTTATTTGAGGGGCTCATCCTTCCAACAGCAAGGCTAAGGCCACTACGGCTCGGAGTATTCATTTGTGAATTTGATTCAGCTGATTCATTTATGCTATTTGAATCAGGAAGAAGAATTTCATCCATCCGCATGCTGAAGGTTTTAATTTGAGAATGGATGTTATCTTGAACCTGCTTTTGCTGGTCGGCAAGGGAGGCCTTGCCAGCCATATCAATGATCTCCTCTGCATCTTTTTCATCAGCATTCCTTCCCAAGCGATTATAACTGGATATTCAATGTATAGGGAATGACAATAAGCAACTATCTGGCAAAAAGGCTGCATCAAATGGATATTCAATGTACAAGGAATGACAATAAGGATGAAAGCAACTATCTGGCAAAAATGCTGCATCAAATGCATATCAAGGCATACGGTAGATTAGAGAACCAATCAGAGGATTCGGACCTGGTGTAAAGGAACAGGCGATTTATATCAGCCTCAAACTGAAGTTGCCTTGGGTCTCTAGCAAATGTGGGACTTCTCGCAAGAGTTCTCACGCCCTGATAGCAAAATTGAAAACACAAAAAGACTTAATTAAGCTGATGAAATAATCAGATAGATAGTTTTCTAAAGCAGTGCTCGATGTCAAATATATGAGAATCTATCAAACTAACAAAACCAGCAGTACTGTAACATGAAAAATACCCCCTGAACAGTTATTGCAACCTATATGGTAATAGGTTGGTACTGTTATTTCAACACTCTAACCAACCTAATGATGAGGTTACTGGTATTGTAAATGCATATTGCAATAACGTGGTGAGATCTGTTAGCGACTAGAAAAAAATACTGAATTCCTTGTCGATTTAGGTCTCCCCACTCTCGCCTAACATGTTCTATCACTCTTCCTTATTGTCGCATGACCACATCAAGTAGAAATCATTGTAGATGACTAAATACCTTAGCAACATCCTATAACTCACAAATATTTTTCATTTGCAATTCTCTCTCTGTGTGTCTCCCCTAACATTTCCATTAGCAACATCCTATCACTCTCCCAACTTCTTATAAATTGGTAATCCCTGATAGCTAACGAATATTTTTCATTTGCAATTCTCTCCCTCTTTGTGTCTCCCCTAACATTTCCATTAGCAACATCCTATCACTCTTCCTTATTGTTGCATGGCCCCATCAACTAGACTTCATTGTACACGCCTAAACCACCTTGTCTGTTTTCTACCACCTTATTATAAATTGGCGTTGCCCCCACATATTACAATTTTGTTTTTTTCCTTGGCCAGTTCACAAATATTATTCAGTTGCAAGTCTATCTCTCTGTCTTGCCCTTAGTTGCAGGATCCTGTCATTGGAGGTGACGAATCTTCTTTGCTCCCAGCCTTAGAACATTCAATGAACTCTTGCTCCCCTGCATCCACTCTCTCTTCATGCAAGTAAAGGTCTTTCGACATATCAATCTTGGCATCCACATCTCAGCTACAACCATCCACTTCATGTGTCTTTTCTTAGCTGCCTAACATATTCAGTATGCTGAATCCGGATACTAAAACACAAAATGTTGTCCCCTTGATACCAATTCTATAAAAATTTCATATTAAAAAAAAAATTTGTTGTGCAATTATTTTATCTAGATCTATCCATTCAATGAGTATTGGAGATAATGGAGCAAAAATTGAGGAAGGTTACTTCAAGAGGCAGCACGGGGATAAAAGGTAGTGAGAAACTAAACATAAGAAACATCACCAGTTAGAATACGATTTCAAATGGCAGAATAACAGGTTGTTTGTGAGTCCATTTATGTTGTGCTGCATGTGCATATCATGCGAACAATACAAGAGGATAATTGTGTTTGCTTCCATAAAAGAACCATTTCTAAAAATTTCAATCACTATCTTTGAAGAACTTTAGCAAAGAACATATCATTTCAGAAACCTCATCAAAATTACAACTCCATCGAACAATCACATACATATATTTGGATGCCATCTGCACTTCAGTATTTTTCTCCATCGAACAAAAATAAGCTTTATTCATGAAGAGCAAGTTAAAAATCTTCATTTTCCACCATAAAACACTCAAAATTCTGAGCAATTTAAGGTAATCAACCGTCTTTACTACGAGAATTCTTTTTGATGGTGAGGAACCCGATGCAGTAAAATCTCGGCTCTATGTACTCCTCACCACACACATTGACCGGGCAAAACCAAGACCGACGAGAACATGGTAACCTTGAGCAGGTGGCCCCAAGGAGTTTAGAGGAGGAGAAAACAAGACCACTCTGAGGGGTTGATCCACGATTGGAAGGTAGCGTGGCCAACAACTCTGTATCATGTTTGATACATTTTCTGATTTACAGTATCTGGATTTGGTGCGATTCAGCACTTTTAGTGGGCTTAAAATTAACAAATCAGTTTGAAAATTACATTGAACTCGGGAAAAGCTTGAATTTGAATTTGAGAATGGATCACCTGACCCCTCAAGACCCACATGTCACCACCCCTCTCCATTTCCTGGTATGTGTCATTTAACATTCAAAAATAGAAATCTTATCCCAACGGGAAATGTTAAAGCAATAGCAGCTCAACTATCATTGCATTACCAAGCTCTCTCGAAACACAACCATTCACTCAACTTACGGACATAAACTCAACAACTTGCAGCAAGCAATTGGGCATCAAACATTTCCCACTAAACAAACACTAGAATATTCAGATATACAAACCTGAGCCTTTTTGTCAAAAACAAACAAAACCATGAGATGCAGCTCAGTCAAATAGTTACTTATGCGATCGAACTTGGATCGAAATTTTGAGAAATGAGCTTAGAAAATGCTTGGGGAAATAGTGTCGCGTTCAGATCGAAGCGGAAAACAAGGGGACAGTGAAAGAGAAACATAAGTAGCCATAATCAAACGCGAGTAAAATTTATTGGGTCGAGATTCCAGCTCAATTTAATCATAGAGATATAAATAAATCTGGCAAGAGCGTGAGAGGATGGATACCTCTTGGAATTTCTGGAAAAGAAAAGCCATGAGATGGAGAAGGAACGCTGCTGCAGCAGGGAAATCCTCTCTTCGTTCTTCGTCGCTCGCTCTGTCGCACAATAATTTGGGGTTTTGGTTCTAAACCCTACTTTCGGAGCGTGAACGTAGTTGCATGTGGATCCGGTTCAATCCAAAGTCCGACCCTTTTCAAGTAGGACACAAAACAGAGATGCTAAGAACACCACCGTGTTCCTGTCATTTTGGCACAGAATAAGAATAGTACATGTACTAGATGGGAAAAAAAACCCGGTAATTATAGGTAATTATATGGGTACGGAACCCATTGCACAGAAAATGCACAGATTGAGCTTGGGGACCTATTTTTGGATCTCACATGAACAATCGGAACCGTTCATTCATTTTAAAATTAAATTCCGAAGGGCCTCGTGAAAATTCAGCTCAATCGGACGTCTTTAAGTACTTGCTGGTTGTTCTCCAATAGATTTTAGGTAGATTTTATGAAAATCTCATAAAATGAGCATTTTGTGGAGAGGTGATAAAATGGAGTTCTTTTCCCAATTGATAAAATGTACTCCGTAGTAGTTTTCCTATAGATTTTAGGAGGATTTTATGGAAATCTCATAAAATGACTTTTACATTTAATGTGTGAGATTGGAGTGTCATAAAATGTGAGATTTTATGTAACTAAAATCTATTGGAGAACAAGGCCTTGATCTAAGAGCCCCCGTTTCAGGCAAAACTTTGGGTCCCCGAGCTCGATCTGTGCATTTTTTGTGATATGGATTCTGTACCCATAGTTTGGTAAAAAAAAATAATGGAAAGTCTAGTTACACACCCATATTTACAAATTTACAAATCGAATCGCCACATTAGCATATAGACTTCAACGTTCACCTTATATAGCATGTTGAAAATTATAAAAGTACCGAAATTCAGATTTATAGGATGCGCACATTTGTTTTCTATGTGAGTGAGTTTTTCTTTTCTTTTCCATTCATGTATTTATCCACATTTTATAAGCCTAAGTTTTGGCATTCTTATTATTTGTGACGTGCTATATAAGGTGAACATTTCTAATTGTCAAAATAATTGAGTCTATAATAATGTGGCAGATCGATTGTAAGTTTAGTTGTAAAAATGGGCGTGTAACTAGACTTTCCCTCCAGTTCAAAAAAAAAAAAAAAAACTAGACTTTCCCTAATATAAAAAAGGTGCAGAATTCTCTTTTTCGATAATTGCGTTAGATACACCTCCGCTAACCACGCCTACAACCACACTCCTCTTACATTCATGTGGTACCTACACGTAGGTGATAGGAACATGGACCCACACAAGGTGGGGCTTCCATAGTTCCATGCATATGATAAGGGTGTGGTTGGAGATATGATTATTGGGTGTGTACCTAGGAACCGGGGGCCCTGTAGTGAGTGAGCTCACTACATACGGGTAGTGAGCTCTCTCGGACGTCCGATTAGAGATTAATGGTTCGGATTGTCTTACACTTTAAAAAACACTTTTACATTAACTTTAACTCCAATTTATCCGAACTGTTGATTTCAGATCTGACGGTCGAGAGAGCTCACTACACGCATGTAGTGAGCTCACTCACTGCAGGCCCCCCAATTCCGTGTACCTATCATTTCCTTTTTTCATATTACAAACAAAAGAAGAAGTAAATATTTAAATTACGTAGCTTAATGGTCATGTACCAGTATTTAAATGCTAGAAAGTCATGGATTCGAGTTGATGGAATAACATCGATACATACTAACATCTTGGCAAAAAAAAAAAAAGAAAGAGGAATTACTACATCAAAGAGACATAAGCTCAGTTGAAAGTCCATTAAGTGAACAAAAACTAAACAAATAACCCTTGAAAAAAAAATAATCACCTCTTGTTTTAGTAAAGATTGACCCTCTTGACCTCCCCCTATGAAAATGTACAAGGATAGACCATTGAAGTAGTCCCAGTTGGTTTGAAAAATACTCCCTCCATCCTTTTTTAAGTATTTAACTTTCCATTTTGGGCCGTCCCTAAATAAGTGTGGTTTGAAAAGTTAATTGATAAAAGTTTGTACAATTATCATTTTGCCCTTTTGAAAAATAAGTGGGTAAAGAGTTAATGGGTAAAAGTGAAGGACAATTTTGAAAAATAGATGTAAAAGTTGATGTGAAAAGTGTAAAGTGGAGGAAAAAATTGATGTGAAATGTATAATGATGATATTTTTTTAATAAATTGTATTTACGAAGCAACACATTTAAAAAGGGACGGAGAGAGTACCGAATTAAATAACATATATAAATATATTAGATTTTCGTTCTAAAAGGTTCTTGGAGAGGAAGGAGGAATGGATACCCGTTCTTTTGTTAATAGCAACAGATTAAAGTGTTGATTTGCAGAAATACCCCTATTGATTTTACTCTCATTTTCTTTGTCCAACTAAACAAAATCAGGAATTTTGAATTCTTTTGTTAATTTTCTTTCCCTTTCTCTCCATTTCCGTCAACGAATCAATCAAAACCACAGAGCAATATGTTTGGTTGCAGTTTTCAGTATAAATCTGATGGAACAATACATCTCAGACAACTTTCAACAAGTCTACAAACAGAGACCAAATGCAACCAACATACCTATGCGTAAGAAGTATCTAGCTACTGCCATCAACTGGCAAATCGATGCTGTTTCTTGGTGTGATCCGGGGCCCTGTAGTGAGTGAGCTCACTACATGCGTGTAGTGAGCTCTCTCGGCCGTCCGGTCCGAGATCGTCTTACACTTTAAAAAACACTTTTACAATTAATTTAACTCCAATTTATCCGGACCGTTGATCTCGGATTGGACGGCCGAGAGAGCTCACTACACGCATGTAATCTTGGAGCCTCCAATTCCGTGATTCCATGGAATCTTGGAGCAAGCCTGCTGACAGAACTTTAAAATGAACGAGCAAACTGCAATTCAACAAAGCTATATGAAGCCAAGCACGGAGTCATTGGTCAAGACTGCTAGGGATTCATCATTGGTGCGGGCTTGAAGACCAACACCAGGATTTGCTCTCGGGCAGGTTTGAAAGCTCTTGCTCCAAAAGGGCTTATCCTTGGGAGTACCTTCCTACGATCAGATTCCCACAGTGAATTTGAAGGAGGATTTATTTATTTTCCCAAACGATAGAGTTCATTGATAGAGAGCAAATCATACGGTAGAGAGGAGTTAATCAAATTCAACTCCCTGCCCATTCTAACAAAACTGTGCCAACAAATGAGCCACATTATCGTTGGAGAACAAGAAAATTTAACTTGGCACCTGACTTTTACCCAATCAAAGATGGCTTGGGCAGCATTTCCTTCAAAGATAACTGAATTGTAACCCATTCGTATAGACATCAATCAAGACTGCTTCCCTTACTGCTACCGCCTCAAAAAGCTCCTCAGAATCGCGCATTACAATCCTGACACCTCCCCCTTTCCCACCTGTAGAATATCAAGCCCATACAAAGAGCAATGCCCCCGACATCGGTGACGCCAACCAAAAAGCTCTAGTAAAAGGGCAATGTACAACCGAATGCTAAACGGATTCTGAACACTCCTAACACAATAGCCACAGGATATCCACAGAAAATGTCCATACTATAATTCCACAGGAAGTGTTACACTTTTCGTATGAGCTGTAATTCCCAAGAGTTGCTTTGAGTAGGACTTTGATTTCATCTACATGACTTTGATTTCCCAAGGACACCAAAAATGCTTCAATGATAAGACTACACCATAGTTGGAGTTCACTGCAAAATTACCAGAGCTACCAAACAAGCTTGTCAATTGACTTGATAATGGAAGCGCCATAATCAGATATGCCTCCTCCCCATGAAACCTGTTCTTAACTGTATCTTGGTTCCAATAATGGTAAAGTAGGGCTCTACCACCTTCCTGAACTCTCGCTTGCTGAACATGTTTCTTTACCTGCCAATAGATACATGTGTGAGATACACGGAATCCACCATGCTCTAACAAAAATAACAAGGCATCATACTCTAGATGATCGAGCGCAAGGCTCACAATCTAGGCACATTACATAACACTTAGGTAAGAGAAACAGTAAGAACTCACCTAATTAAAGTTCGTTTTGTTTGCGTCGCATTTATTTATAAGAAATATAGTTTGAATTGAACAAAAAAAAAAAATGACATGTTGCTTCTCTTGTTTGGTTATTGCCAGATCAGTGCCCACAAGAATAAAATCAAATTGGCACAACAAATGTGCTAATGGTAACCAAACCAGTTTAGCTTATTTCACGTTTTCTTCATCCCATAAAATATGTTGGAAAACCATATACAAGCCAGGAGTGTGTAATTGTAGCATTTCCTGAGTGCATTCTATTCTTTACATCTTTCACCATCTGAGAAATGACAACAATAAAGTATCATACATTCACTAGAAAAAATTTACGTAGTTGTTACTACAACAACAATCAAAACCTTAGTAGCAGGGAGCTCCTGCAGTGGTGCCGCTCCCACCTTGGGACTGCGATTGTGCGCCCCCAACTAAGGAGTTTGAAAAGAGCCCGCTCCCATTGAGATGGGAGCGCGCTCCTTCCCAAGATGGGAGCTTTTGTTTTTCTTAGCTTTATAAATTGGTCTTCCATTTAGCTCATATATATAGCCCAAGTCATGATATCTTGAAAGGAAAACCAAACATTCTAACACTAGCCCATTTATTATACTTAAGGTAGACTTGGCCCATATTTTTTACTCCCTAAAATGATTGTAGTTTTACAGTGTATATTCTATGCTACGTTATTGTCTTAATATACGTACACGTTCTTTCATGCTCCAAACCTTGGAGCTTCTATATTCCCCCGTGCCCGCTCCTGATTCGTGCAACTACGATCAAAACATAAATAGAAAGTCATCACAGCAGTTTCTTTCACTTTCTGCCATCCCCTTTTGCCCTCTTGTAGAAGAAGAGCAAATACACATTTTAGAAGAAGAGCTAGCAGGCTCTCTATCTCAGTCTTTAATTTCAAGGGAAAAAAAAAAAAAAAAAAAAAACAGTAAGATTTACCAATCCGGCCAATTTTAAATCCCAGCGAGTGCCCTTTCGATGTATCATCTTTAGTTTCAGAGGAAGACTCTAATATTTACCAAATGGACCACATTGAAAATCAAGTGACTATTCAAAACAAAATACAAGCCATTTGCTTGGTTGTGGTTTCCTTAATTAAGATCACAAAATATGAAAATATGTACCAAATAACGGGATTTATACATCCTTAGGATTTCTAAAGACGAATGAACAGATTGAAACTGAAAAGAAAAGAGCTGCTTACAAACGACAACAAAAACAAAGCTGGCATTGTGAACCATTTCTAGACAGAAATTTAATTTGTATGGACAAACTAAATGAACACGGAAATAACAGAAGACTAAATCCAATGTAGGAACAGTGAATGCAAATGCCAATTGTTTAAAGGGTTTTGCTAACATCCGCCCACTATGCGGAGGGTAGTATAAAGATAAAGACAAACGAGTTTGTATATCCATACAGATCTCACAGATAACAATGGCTGTGTTTGGTTAGATAGTTTAGTTTAGTTTTGATGATGTCATCAGGTGTAATGAGTGGAGAGAGATAGAGAGAGAAATGAGGGAAATGATGATGTCATCAAAACTAAAACTAAAACTAAACTGGGAAACGAACAGGGCCATTACATTTTCACATATATTAATACACGTTTCTCAGATATCGATATGTCCTTTACCCATTATCCTCCGCCCTAAGGGCAGAGTTTAGCATTTTCCTTGTTTAAAGGCATAGAAGAAGCTGAAAATCAGCTAATTCAAGAGGCTCAAATAAAATAGCAACCCCGAAATGAAAGCAAAGAACCTAATTCTTGAAAGGTTTCAATGTGAAAAGGGACCAAACACTTCAATTTGATCAGCTAATCTAGACAAAAACCTGAAAACACCTCCAATATATTTATGCACAAAATATGGATTCTAAACTCTGACCTTGATTCCTCAGTCCGGATATGATTCCAACATCTCTTTGTGTCTATCTCCGACGGTGATAAACAATCTCCTTCAGCATTCTAATCAAGCTGAAGCTGCCAAATTATCTGCACATAGGGCATGTCATTAATAGCTAAAAATGACAAGAAAAAGGTTTGTGCCCAAGGAATTTGGGAAAGCAACAAGAAAACCCAATGTATAAAGAGCCACGAAGCAACAAATGCTAAGCAGAACTTCCACACATGACAATTACAGTAGCTTTAGAAGCTCACTAGTTTTTGTCGAGTGCGATTTCGTTCACCCTCCTTAAAAGAGGGTGAACATATCCTCCCTCTTATTGGTTAAAATGGTGTAGGTCCCACCCTTGCAATATACTTTTTGGTAAGGATGACACACACTACCTCAACCAATAGGAGGGAGGAAGGGTAATAAGAGGGTCAACAAAAAGAGGGTCAACAAAACTAAATCCGTTTTTGTCGCAGAAGGTCATATTTGCAAGAGCAAAAATCTGCAAGAAATAAAACCACTCCCAAGTCAATTTGCACTTATCACTAACATGCTCCTTTTATGCTAGAGAAAATGGTACATATCATATGTAGTATCAACACAAACACGCGACACTACACAGTCACAGTCACACATATAAGACACCAAAACCAACACAAAAGTTCTTTAAAGTTGGAGAACACATGTTTGGGGATACATTTTGAAAAATACGTATGCATTCGATAATATGAAAAAATAACCAAACAAATAAGGCTTTGATTGTGAATATGTAACACCATATTTATCATTATGTGGTTCCAGTATATGAACAAGAAAGCACTTCCTCATTTATGTGCCTTAATAATGAATAAACCATCATCCTTCAAAACAAAAATAAGACTTCCCTAAGTTTTAATGAGTCTACTATTTCGTTTAACTATCCTGACTTGTTTTGCAAACATCCCGAGAATGTCCGAAGCAATTTTTAGATTGTCCCCAACGTGTCCAAATGGAGGACATTGGGAAAAATAGGACAAATTGGATTTGAGTGTTAGACACGTAGTTGGAGAGTGAAGATGTCCGACAAGTGTCCCGACACGGGTAAGGACCTCCCATGAAGTGCCTGTGCTAAAGAGTGCATATCTTTCTTTTTTTTTAATGGATACATAGCTAACATGCTCCAATCTTTGTAAGACGCAAGCTCCCATCTCAATGGGAGCAGGCTCCTATCAAGCTCCTAAGTTGGGAGCGCAAAATCACGCTCCTAAGGTGGTTGCAGCACCACTTTAGGAGCTCCCTGCTACTAAGAATGAAACACTAACCCTAGTCTTGCTTTTATATACTAAGAATGAAACACAAACCCTAGTCTTACTTTTATCTTTGCACATTGATATTAAAACCTACAAAGTCATCGTAACTACAAAATAAAAGTATAAACTATCATGATGAGAAAATATAACAATGCAGACCCTCATTCACAATGTAAAGATGAATTTTCTGTTCTTATGTTATCACCTTGAGTAATATCACTGCTAACCATTGAATGGAACTGAAATTTGATAACATTGTTGCCAAACCTTCAAGAATCTTCACAGCTCCAAAGGTCCTTTAGCTCATCGTTGATAAGGTCAGACAATCAATTACCTCTTCTTCAACATAAGCCAACCCATTTCTTGAAGGTCAAACCTGCTTCTCTCTTTTTCAGTTGAGCTTCTGACTGAACTTTTGGAGCTTTTCCCTTGTAGAGCGTCTTGTGGTACTTCAAGAAGAGGGTGCGGTACTTGTACTTGTCAATAAACATGCTCTGTCTCTCCATCATCTCCACAACTTCATTTGCTCGACTGAAGAATCCACCTCTCACAAATGTGTAAAGTACAGAATCCAAAAGTTCCTGATCAAACTTCATTCCTGTCGAAGAAGCAAATGACTTCATCTCACCCCACAGTTCTGTTACTTCTGTATATTTCCCCCCTATGGCAGCATAACCAGTGACCATAGAATGGAAAGTTTGAGCATTTGGGAGATGTCCCAAGCTCCTCATCTTCTTAAGAGCCTTCTCAGCGTCTTGCATCAGTCTTTTCTTACAGAAGAAATGGATAACATGGTTCCAATCATGAACTCCAGAATCTAATCTCTGGCCTTCTTTAATTTCCTGCAAAAGCTTTCCCATCAAACCTGCTTCACAATTGTCTGCACATCCCTTCACCAACATCTCAAATTCTTGATGGCCAGATCTCGGTATTTTAGCCTCTTTCATCTCTTTGAACAGATTGAGGGCCCCCTTATGATCATCCTGAAGCACCCGAGACTGAATCAGTACCTCATAACAGCTTGAATCTAATTGTATCCCAGCCTTGCGAGCATCACGTAAAAGTGATGTCACCTCTGCTGCTCGATTTTCATTACAATATGCTTTTAAGAGGGAAGCATATACGGAAGATCCAGTTTTAACACCAGCCAAACGCATTTCATCGAGAAGGTCATGTGCCTGGTCTAACCATCCAAGTTGAATGCACGAATTGATAACATGGACCAACACAGAATTGTCAGCAGAAGCAGGGGAGTCCTCTTTCTCAGCCTTAATTAGAAACTCGGCCAAATCCTTCATCTTGCCAACTTCTAAGAATCCCTTGACCAACTTTACATAAATTCTTTCAGTTGGTTGCAGAATACCATGTTCAGTTGTGATCAAATCCACTTGCCTCTGCAGCTTCACTAGTAGAACACCGAGTAACTCTTTGGCCTCAGCCTCAAGTTTTGAAAAATTATGGTCCCTATAAAAATCTTCAAAACATATTGAATAGAGTTGATGCAGTTCGCCGTTATCTAAATTCTCTAATTTTCTGAGGCTCAAAACTTTTTCAGAAGGGGATTGATTGCCACTTCCAGCTCCTTCAAAGACCAACGTAGCAGCAGCAAGAGAATTTTGTGCGTGCTTTGCCTTCCGGAGCATTTCCAAGACCATGTGAGATGCAGCTTCAAGATCCCCAAAGTTCAGATGGCATGTGAGCAAGCAATTATAGAACTGACGAAACTGAACATCACTAAGGTCAGGAGCTTCGTCTATGTATCTTCTAAGCTTCTTGAGCTCTTCTCTGCGTCCATTTCTTTCATAAATATGGGCCATAATTACCAATAAAGTTGTATCAACCTTGACACCAATCCGAGGCATCATATCAAGTAGCTGCTCTGCTTTCCTAGTAGTATGGAACAGAAGACAACCAGCCAAAGCAATATTAAATGCAGTTGTGTTGGGCTTCATAGCAATCAAGGGAGCATTTATCTTCTTACGCGGATCCACTCTCCCATCTTGGAACAAGTAGCCTATCTCAGTAACCAACTCAGCAGCAAGGTAAGCACCGGAAGCAGTTTGTGACATGTGAGCCAAGATAGCTGACCAAGCGCTCACTGGGGGAAAATGTTGCATTTCTACCAACTTCCTCAGAACAGTCGATCCAGGAACAACTAAACCACATCTTGCAAGACAAAAAGCAAGATAAATAAGTGTTTCCTTCTCTAACAAGTTCTGTTTCCCCTCTTCAATAGCCTGTTCCACCAACCCATAAGCCTTATCAAGCCACCGCACGTCTAGGCTTTCAGCAAAAGTTGTTAGAACCTTGTTCACAATAGATTTCCTAGGGAACCCTTCCATTAGCATGTGTTGCTCATGCAACTTCCACGCATCGTCTAATCTATGCTCTCCGACTGCATTCTCTAGTTCCATGGATATTTTACCTATATCTCTAGCCTGAACCAGGATGGTTCCAGCTACACTTGAAAAAGATGGTAAGCGATTGTTGAGCCCACCAGGCCGGCAATCCAACATGGTTCTATTCATAATTAGATTGGCCAGTGAAGAGCCAACAGGTACAAATCGACGTATGCACCTCTGAGTCTCGTTACCCAAAAACAGGAATCCAGGAACCCTAGAAACTTTGATACCATAAGAAAAGCCTGAAAAAGGAGCAGATCTAGAAGCAGCTGCAGTAGTAACTAGATATCCCAACTTCCTAAGAGGTAACATTTTCTGCAAATATTGAAAACCCCCTAAGCTTCAGAACACAGAGAAGAAGGATAACAATATTCAAAACTCAATTGACACAACCAACTAAGCTGTAGAACATTGCAAATACTTCAAAAGAATGATATAAATAACCCAGAATGACTGAAATGCTCTCTGTATAAAAGAACAAAATAAAATTACACATTCTTATTTCTTAAAGCTGAAGCGCAAGTCATGCTTGTCAAAACAATAGGTGTGCTATGTTGCGAGTTCGACTGGCCCCCCAAAGCCCAAAGTGGGCCCTGGTTGGAAGCCTTATGGTTCATTAATCTTTTACTAATTGCACAATAATGTAAGAGGAATTTAGGGCTTACTGGAACCATCAACAGTGGTGACGGTTCAAGGTAAGAGTGTTGGAGTTCACACGGCGACAATGAAGGAATCAGGGTTTAAGAAACCACTCGAGAGAGAGAGAGAGAGAGAGAGAGAGTCCTACAGAGAGAGGTATAAGAGGGAGAGAGAAAGACATACCAAGAAAGATGGCCGTAGAGCTCGGCTCCGATTGGAGTCACGGCGGTGCTGAAAGATGAAGGCAGCGGGTGCCCAAAACACACTCACACAGACCGGACGAAAACGACGTCGGTGTAGACAGTGTTCTGCTCCCAGAAAATAGTCAAAATCGAGAAATCAAAAAGAAAAAAGGTCTACTCATCTGGTGGTGGACGAGTGAAAATATAACTGAGAAAATAGAATGGACCCGCAAAAACCGATCCGGAAATTTATTGGTTCGGTTTAGGTTTGGTCCGGGCTGGTTTCAATTTTTTTAGAGTGAAGATTTTAATTACCGGTTTGGCCTTGGTACCTGAAAATACTTCCCACTTTTCAAACCGAAATATACATACAAGACCGATAAAACCAACAAGGATTTTGATATTTAAAAATAATAAAGTTGCAAAAATTATTTTTTTATCAATATGGAGTTTTAGTTTTGTTTTGATAGATCATCATTTCCGTTCAAACTTTCTATCTCTCCAAAAATTCAAAAATGTACGTTATTATTCAAAATTATTCAAACTTTGTATTTTATGATCCACTGTAGATTTTGACTAGAGTCTATCTCCTTCGTTTCTGACCAAATGCAATGCCAAAAATCCCAATCGAGCTGACCTGATTTCGCCCCCACTAGTGGACGGAGAGGTGAGAGCAGGGCCACATAGCATGTATATATCCTAGTATTTTTCGAGAATTTTTAACCTTTCCCTTATATTTTGATGTCAAAAATTAAATTTAGTGTTTTGATCCTTGAGAATCTAATACTACAAGTTTATACCTTTAAAATTGCAACTCTTTTAGTTTGGTGTTTTTTTTAATATTACTACATCCACCAATGTACTGCTGCAGTTATCAAAAATTGGAATGCCAAAATCATTCTTTTTTTTGGGTAATTAATCTACAAGTATAATTAAAGCTTGATCTTGGACTACCCAATGGAATTCACCCTTTTATTTTTTTTTCTCTATTAAGCTTTCAATGGATTCGCCATAGAAAAAAAATTTAGAGCAAGTAGTAAGGTGCTCCCTTTAACAGGGATAAAGTCCTGAATTTGAGTCTCACCATAGGGTCGCATTCCCTACCCCTTGAATTAGCACAGAGTAGGTTAATTTCTTGCTTGTTAAAAGGAAATGGCTTATGCAAAAAAAATTATTACCTCAATCTTCAAACCACCTTAGTCCTCCAATTAATAGAATTCTTGACCATTTTTTTTTTTCCATAACTCAATGTTTAGGTTAGTTTACATTAACATAAACCTTGATAATCCTTGGGGACCAATGTGCAATTCAAAAATTAAGCTCATGAAGTCCAGTGAATGAGGACTGGACAGTAGATTGTTATATATTCATATATCATTGTTGTTGTGAAGAAGAGAAGATTGTTAAAATTTCTGCCATGATTGCTGTTGGATTTCGACAACACGACTCATATAGCATTCGCCGAAATATGACTGATTTGATTGAGAAATATAAATCACGAGAGCTTGGATTTGCCTTCTCTTCATAAACTGATCATCGGTTCATCGAGTCTAAATATATATATGACTGATGTAGAAATATAAATCACGAGATCTGGGATGAGTAGCCTTTGTACCCGCATGCATCACGTACCCCAGTTCCCGCAATCAGTCATATTATTTTGCAAGAAAAATTCTATGTAATACTTCTAATAGAACAAAAAAGAACATAAGAGAAAGACAAAAACAAAAGCATAAAATGATCAATAGAATAGTTTATTCATCATTAAGCTTCAACCTTAGGAACAGAGGAGAGAACCCTAAATACGCCAACATCCACATAAAAATAAACCATGTCTAAACAAACCCAAATAACCAAAATTAAAATTAAAATACATAGCTTGAAAACCATGTTTTTGGATCCTCAAGAAATTCTGTCGAAGAAAAGACAGTCACCAATATTATATATAATTTTAAAAACTACCATCATTAAACTTGTTTATGGATGGGGAAAAATAAATGGTTTGGATGAAGGAACAAATACATAAATTTTACCAATTACATAATAAAAATATATGAATGATGGAAATACATATACATTTATTACTACTATATGCCCGCAAACCTTATTATATAAAAAATAATTTATTTTATTATTTTTGGACAATTTGAAGTTAATTTAATTTATTCGGAAAATATTATCATAATTTTTATAAAACAACGTTTTCTTTTTAAAAAATCAAAAAAAGAGAATTTACAAATCTTCTCTCTCTCAGGCATCAACCCACCAACTGTTTATCAAAACCCACCCACTCTCTCTAAATCTGATAAAACCCACCCACCCACCCACCCACTGTTTTGATAGAAACTGCCATCCCTCTGAGTAGCCTTTGTACCCTCTGAGTCTCTCATCTCTCTCTCAGTTCCTCTAAATCAAACAAATCTTCTTGCGCGAGGAAGACAGCCACCAAGTTAGCCACAGAACTCAACCAGTTTTTTGTTTTTTGTTTTTGTTTTTTTTTTGCTGAAACTAGATTTAGCATTATAAAACGATTTTAATTTGTTCTGTTGGTTGAAAGGGTGATGGAGGACAGGGATAAGGAGGGTTGTTTTGTGAAAACAATAATACACTATTCTCTCAGTATGTTAATTTTTAGGAATTGGTGCTCTAAAAACATCATCACCCCATTTTATATTGGAAAGTTTGTCATCCAAATGGGGGGAGTCAAATGCCTTTGCCAACAAGGGGATAAAGATAAGCCCCTCTCTTAAGAGGGTGATGTTATATGGGTGGGATACTTTGCTTACAATATAAGCTAATAGTTAAAAGGGATGTTTTGCGTACAATATAAGCTAGGAGTAATAGTTAAAGTAATATTCTCATCCATCTGAAATTATGTACTCCTTCTCTCCTATTTTGTTTGTCCATTATTTATTTCATCTCTTTTGTGTCTATTGCTTATATCTTTTAATATGAATCTTAAATAAATATGCAATATGAATCTTATTTGATAAATTTAATTTGTTATACGGAGTATAATACAAAGTTTCGAAATCCTGAAAAATATTATAGATTGAGAGATATAATCAATTGAAATAAAAAAGACAAGGGAAATAATGGACAAACAAAATGGGACGGAGAAAGTAATTGCATTATCAATGGGCAAGGATGTTTGTTTTCAAACCTTAATCAGGCTCCAAGAACTAGAAGGTGAATCCGACAAAAGACAATACTGTGTTCACTTCACATTTCTAAAAAAATTTCCAAAAAGATTATTTTCCCATCTCTTATCTCTCAACCATTAATCACATTTATCTCTCTACTTATACTCCTCTCTCCAATCATTATTCTTATTTCTCTCTCTATCTCTTTCCAATTATTACACATCTCTCTAATTATTATTTTTTCCAAAAATCCATCCAAACACTATCTCAAAAATATTTCTCAAAATATTATTCTCAAAACTCTCAACCAAACAATGTGGAATTAACAAAAGGCAATGTCATAGATCAATAAATAGAAACTCGCAATCAATGCTCGCCGTAGAGTGTGATTATGTGTTTTGGCTTAAAAAGTTACTTGACTTATTTTTTTTGTCTTTATTTTTTTTTTTTTTTTGGCATTTGTTAGTTTTCATCAACTTTTTGTGTATTATTGGTTCGTCTCAACGAGAGGAATTAAAAAAGTAAAAAATTATGACCCAAGCTTAAATTTTTTTGAATAAAGACAAAAATAATTCAAAAAGACAGATTTTTACACTTTTTTCGATTTTATTCAAAAATTTGAGAGTTCTAAACATAATCTTTTACCTTTTTGGATTCTTCCCGTTGAGACAAACCAATAATACACAAAAATTCGATGTAAAACTAACAAACGCAAAAAAGAAGAAAAAAAGTCAAAGTGACTTTTTAGGCCAAAACACACCTAAAAGCTTATTAGTTATCTCTATAATAAGGGAGCTGAGTATTTTGAATTTCCATAAATCTCAACGTACCATTGAATTTTGATCCAAGGGACCATATTGGTTTATAGAAGTGTCAATGGCTGAGATGAGTTTACCTTTTCGTATCTCAAGTATGAATGAGTTAGACTTTTAGAGTACCTTTTTTTTTATTTTCAACTTCTCTTTTTAGGAATTAATCTGTCCATAGTTGATGAGAAATTTTTAAATTTCCTTAGTAAGTATTTTTAATTATACCCAATTTGATTTCTTTTAATGAAGGGTTAAATGTTTGTTGATTTTAGGGATGCATGCTCGGCCACAGCGACCACCTTTCCCACGGATTGAATCACTGTTGCAATTGCAACGACAGTTAAATGTCAATTTGATTTTAGGGATTAAATTATAAATCAAACAAATGATGCTCGATCGAGGACGTTTTTGTACTCAAATAATGAACTAAAACGTTAATAAATCATAAAATTGGTGGCATAAAAACAATCAATCCATTTTTAATTGGGAAACTATTTGTTATTACAAAGAGTCGATGACTTAGAACTGGATCTCCCCAGCAAAGTCAATGGAAGAGAACCCCAACGCCAAAGATCCACAAATCATGATCATCATAAAATGCACTAAGCAAAAAAAAAAAAAATATAAATAAATTTTTTTATGTGTAATAAACCATCTCTTGGGTTAATTTCAACAAAATGTTGTATATCCCAACAAAACAAAACAAGCTGCCCAATTTTGAGAGTCAATATATAGTATACATTTAAGAATAGTAGTTGTTTGACATTTGATTCAATTGGAAACACTAAAAATTAAAGGAATGAGGCTCCTTTTTTTTTTTTTTTTTTTTGATATAACTTTTGCAACGACAGCCATAACTGCCGTATATTTTTTATTTGGATGAAGAAAAGAAGCCAAACATGATGCTCGATGATGTGTTTAGTAACTTTAAGTTCATGCATGTTTAGATTATTAAATCTCTGAAACTTGCAAGCCCCTTTAAATTGGTTAAGTCTAAAGTAATTAAACTTTTTTTTTTTGTGGGACATCTCTTACACTTCCATTTGATAATTGGGAAACTTTTATTAAAAAGAGTCGGACTTCAGAACTGGATCTCCCACTATTTTTTTTTGATGATTTGTGTTTAGTATCTTTAAAAACATCTTTTAAATTAAACATTGAAACAGTTTGGGATCCCTTAAAAATTTGAGGTTGGAGTGCTGTAATTAGAAATGGTTTGATTAGATCTTGAGGCGCGGACTTGGGGAACTTGTTTGGATGATTGACATGGAGAATTTTGATCGGGTTTTTATTTTGGTCTCTCGTTTGGCTTTAAGCCCTTCTCACTAATTTCGATGTGGTTTGTTGCGTTCTTGTGGTTGTGTGGGTGAAATTCCCTCCTCTGGATGTAACCTCCCTTCCTCCCTTTTAATCTTTGTATTCTTCAGAGATTAATAAAGTTATTTGATTATCAAAAAAAAAACTATACTTGATTGGAAGCTTGAGCACCGTTTTTCAATCAATCAAAGAGGCGGAGGAAGAGTTCGTGCGTTCAATAATTCTTTCGGAAGATTTCTTGTTCTAAACTTTTGGTAACCGTTGAGGAGGCTATCCTGGCGTCTAGAATGATCATCCATATCATTTTGGAGGGCTTGGTATGCCAACATTTTTTACAAAAATCAAAATCAAATTTTTTTTTCATACTACCGCACCGTGATACATCACTGTCGTGCGGCAGTTCCATACTTCCATGCATAGAATTTTTTTTTTTCTCTTTCCCACGATCAAAACCTCTTGGTTAATCAATAATTAGGGTAATTGAACTGGGTACATTCTTTAATCTTTATTAATGGTATCATGAAATCTGTGTGCCCAAAATACAAGTTTACGGTGAAATTTTTTGCTTCACAAATGACAAATAAGGTATGGTGGTAATAGACTGCAGCAGCCCGTAAATGCCATATGGAAATAATAATAATAATAATAAAGTTTTCTTAGCAAAGTAATATTTGGCACACAGTGGCTCCCCCCCTTTTGTTAAAAGAAAAATAGTTTTCTATCAAAACTATCACTTAAGTTGTCTTTTTATAAAAATAAAAGGACATTGAATTTCGATAGTAGTCCCTTTACAAAAATGATATGTGCAAGGAAGATTTGCAAGAAATCACGTAAGGAAGGTCTTACATACGGGGCCCAGTACGGATTCCAAACGGCTGATCTGAGCCACTCAAAAAATTTAAAAACACATTTCGAGTGGGTTTGCGAAAAACCAGCTCCATCTGATATGTGTGGATGCCTGATCCAAACTTTCATTTTTGAATGACTCGGATGAAAAAAGAAAAAATGAAAGTTTGGATCGAGCATCTAATTAAAGATGGAGCTGGTTTTTAGCGTGCCCACTCGAAATGTGTTCCTAAAATTCTTGAGCGGGTCGGATTAGTCGTTCGGGATCCGTACTGGGCCTCGCATGGCCTTCCCTGCGTGATTCCCTGCAAATCTTTTCCTTGCGTATAGCATTTCTGGTCATTTATTACTGTCTGTTAAGCAGTGAACATTTTCTGAAAATTTCACGAAGCATTTAGTAGAGACCATTTTTAAACTGGGCGAGCGGGGTGCTTTAAAAACCTTCCTTGTCCGTAACCTGGCTCCCGAACCTATTTTTTTTTTCTATTTTTCACAAGCCAAATTATTTTTAAATTTATCAGTGCAAGAGTCATTATTTTTCAAAACACTTTTAAACCCGAGTGGCGACTCTGAAATCATTTTCCAAACTTTAAATATTTTCTGTGGCGCCGTCCACACTGTTATTATTATTATCTGATTATACGTTCTAACTCCATGAGTGGCTAGTCATTAAAACTAGAGTGGAGGATAAAACCTCATGTCTAGTTGTAGTTAAATAAAAACTCTTGGTTAATTTTTCTTAATTTATTATCTCATTGATTAATCACTCTTACCTCCTTTTAATTTGATTTAGTAGTTTTGGATATGGATTCAATCATGTTTTTTCCATGATTTGAAACTACTGGTTAATTATTTTGCCTGGTTATGAAATCTTGATTTCAAGTATTAATTAGATATCCGTCGTGATTTGTTTGGTATGGATACATTGGATTTTTCGTGTCTTGAACTTTGAGGAGAGGAAAAGCATACATAAATTCATTTCTTTTAAAACAAGCTTAGCGAAGATATTTTTCACGGTAATAGAGTTTAGCCACCAAATTACAGTGAAGAGAAGAAGAAAAAAATAAATCAGAGTTTGTTAAAAATCACTATGAATGAATGGGTGTGGATTCCGAAATTCTAGTTATTTTCTCAATTGGTAATCTTCACTTTCTTTGCCATTATAGTTTAACTATTTTATTTGTCATTTTTAGTTCAACTTTTTTCCATAAAACAATTTACAACTTTTTAGAACTAGGTTAGGGTCTAATCAGTTAAAGTTAATTTAGTTTTCCTACGACCTCGCACTTGCATTGTTATACTTCAATCCAATTTATGCGCGTGCGAGTACTATAAAATTTCACAACACTACGTGTCCTAATCTAAAATTAAAGAGAGAATTTTTTCGATGGTGAATGAATTTTTCCTCATTAGATGTTTTACGGGACAAAATGCTGGCCTATTAATAAACAAGAGGTGAACAAGATAAATGTAGTGAAAATGAGAATGTTGAGGTAGATGTGTGGTAAGACTAAACGAAATAGGTAAGACTAAACGAAATATGGTTAGAAATGAAACATTCCGAGAGATGGTAGGACGTGTAACGCCTATAGAGGAGAAGTTGAGGGAAAATAGGTTAATGTGGTTTGAGCATGCATATCTACCGTAGACCAACGGATGTAGTAGTTAAGAGGGCGGATATGATAGCTTTGGAACGCTCTGGGGATGAGAAGACCCAAATTGACATTAGATGCGGTAGTGCGCAAAAATTTGAGTCTAATAGGTTTAAGTGAACAAGCAGCACTTAACAGAGCTTAATAAAGAAAAATGATTCATATATGTAGCTGACCTCAAGTGAACAAGCAGCACTTAACATAAAACTTGACTTGGTTTGGTTAGAGATGCAACAAATTGAGGAAGGCCCTACAGATGGACCGGAAGAACAACAAGTACGGGCTACGAGTGCTTCATGCAAGGAGAAAGCAATTAACGATATTAACCAATTTGCCAATTAAAAAAAAACCTATATTAACCAAGAGCCAAAATCTTGGTTTCTCTATTAGAAATTTTTTTGCTTCGTTTCCTTGTTTTCGAATTATATTATCATAATTGAAGTAGAAGATACAAAAGCAAATAATTTCTTCAGAAATTCGTTGGGGCAAAGGTTCAAAACACATTACCAAAAAAGCCTGTGTAACTGTGTTCTGGGCAAAAAAACCACACCAAACAAACAAGCAAAAATAAAGTTCTCCCGATATTCCATCGAATGCTAACTTCGGCACTGTGCTGCTTTATGAACCAAACTCCTACTTCTTGCGAGTCAATGCATTAAAAGCAGCAGCAGCCAGTCCTGCGGCTCCTTCCACCGACGATACCTGCGTCACGACAGAAACTGCTTGAAGAGCTATAGAAACAGCAGGCAAAGCCGGTGCGAGCACAGGGAAAGCCGGTGCGAGCACCGGAAGAGCAGCAGAAACTATCTGAACTGCATAAAAAACAACCGGAAAAGCCGGTGCTAGAGCAGGTACAACCGGTGCAACCACCTGTGCCGCGCCAGAAACTCCTTGAACAGCCGGTGTTACCACATGTGCCGCTCCAAAAACTATGCCTTGAACTGCCGGTGCTACCACCTGTGCCGCGCCAGAAACTACGCCTTGGACTGCCGGTACTACCACCTGTGCTGCGCCAGAAACTACGCCTTGAACTGCCGGTGCTACCACCAGTGCCGCCCCTGAAACTACGCCCTGAACAGCAGGTAGAACCTGTGCAGCAGCAGAAACGGCCTGAGCAGCAACTGGAGCAACCACCTGTGTCGCTGCAGAAACTATGCCCTGAACAGCCGAAAACATCTTGCTAGTTCTTGTTGTGGTTCCAATTAAATGTATTCTGGTTTGTGCTGATGATGACGATCACCTGCAGCTGCAGCACTTTTTATAACACAGTTTGGCTTTTCATCCAAGAGTTCATTAATAAGTAGTACTACTACAAAATAAAGTTAACCAAGGGGATGCTTTGCGTACAATATAAGCTAATAGTTAAAGAGATTCTTAATGCTTTGCATACAATATAAGCTAATAGCTAAATAATATTCTCATCCATCCGAAATTATCTACTCCATCCGTCCCATTTTGTTTGTCCATTATTTCTTTTTTGTTTGTCTATATCTTTATATGAATCTTAAATAATATGCAGCATTGATTTTATTTGATAGATTTTAATTTGTTCTATAATGGAGTTCAAAATTTTCGAAATCATGAAAAATTCTATAGATTGAGAGGTAAAATCAATTGAAACAAAGAAGACAAAAGAAATAATGAACAAACAAAATGGGACGGAGGGAGTAATTGCATTATCAATGCTCGCCGTAGAGTGAGATTAAAAGCTTATCAGTTATCTCTAAAATAAGGAGTTGAGTGTTTTCAATTTCTATAAATCTCAGCCATTAAATTTTGATTCGAGGGCCCATATTGGTTAGTAGAAGTTTCAATGGCTGAGATGAGTTTACCTTTTCGTATCTCATGTATGAATGAGTTAGAGTAACCTTTTTTATTTTCAACTTCTCTTTTTAGGAATTGATCTGTCCATAGTTGATGAGAAATTTTTTAATTTCCGTTGAATAGTATTTTTCGTTATACAATTTGATTTCATATCAGAATCACTCTTCTTTTAATGAAGGGTTGATTGTGCACCAACGAGGGGTTGGTTAGTAGTTAAAAACTTGAACTTGGTAGGGCAAGACCCAAGTTCAACACTCCATAGCCTCTCATTAGGGCTAAACATATTTCTAAAATCACCTACAAGTAGTGAGACCTTAGCTTTGGTCCCGACATAAGTCGGTGGGATCGCATAGCGGTATACAAGTGTAGTGTGGAGTGACGGGGCTATAATTTCTGACGGATGTGACGGGTACCATTCCTGCATTTCCATTTTTGTTGAAAAAGAAAAACAAAAGAAGAAAAAGGATTGTGCCCTTAAAGCAATGATGTTAAATGTTTTGTTGATTTTTTTTTGCGTTTCTGATTGTACAACTCAAAAATTGCGCTACAATTGCCGTTGGAAATAGACACCATTCGACTATTGCATTCTCCAAAATAACATCATCTGGAAATTTTTTGCATGAAAATTCTGTTCAATACTAACACCACTACGCTCATTTCCGGCTTACGCTAAGACGGCAACCGCATGCTGCAATACCCTATGGGCCCTACAAGATGAACGGTTCAGATTAAAACAATAATGGCAGTGATACAAAAGCAAATAAGTTGTTCTGAAATTCGTCGTTGGGACAAAGGTTCAAACAAAAAAGGCAAAAGTTAAGTTGTTCCAAAATTCAACCGAATGCCAAATTCGGCACTATGCTGCTCTAACAACCAAACTACTACTTCTTGCGATTCAGTGGCCATTAATTGCAGTAGCCGCCTGCCCTGCCACCAACGAGACATGCGCCGCAGCAGAAACGGCCTCAACACCCTGAACAGCCGGTGCAACCACCTCTGACGTGCCAGAAACTACACCCTGAATAGCCGGTCCAACCACCTGTGCCGCACCGGAAACTACGCCCTCAACAGTCGGTGCTACCACAGGCAAAACCGTAGCAACCACCTGATCAAGAACCGGTGCAGCCACCTGTACCGCTGATTGGAAGACGCGAATTTTTGCTTTTATTTTTAAATCTGAATATGCTTTTAAGGAGGAGAGAGGGCACGCATTGATCCAGACTATTAATTGGATCACAGAATGTACGGCCCGAATTTGCTTGACGGAAACTCCCTTGTTTATAGAGGATCCGTAAATAAGTGTTTCTCTTTATAGAACTAAATGAGATCATTATATTATGAAATTCTACAATTTAGAGAGAGAAATGAATGGAAATGTGAACTGAATATTTTCATTGAATTCTGAATTCGTTGGGAGACCCCTCTTTATACAAACTGATGCATGCCTTCTAATTGGTTGCCCAAGGCACCACTTGGATTGCTGACCTGGACTAGCTGTAACTACCTCCAACTAGCACACATTTGCATGACGTCAATTTTCCTAATTACAACAGAAATAACAAACTAAGAAGAATCCTTAACACCCCCCTGCAAACTCTTGGGTGGAGCACCAACCAAGAGTTTGGACTTCAAGAATTGAAATCGAGCAACAGGAAGGCCTTTAGTAAAAATGTCAGCCAACTGAGCATTAGTGGCAATGTAACATAACACAATCTTCTTAGCTAAGACTTGTTCACGAATAAAGTGATAATCGATTTCAATATGCTTTGTCCGAGCATGAAAGACAGGATTTGAAGCAAGAGCCATTGCGGATCGATTATCACACCAAAGAACATGTGGAGGAGAAACAGGCACACAAAGCTCAGTAAGTAAGGGCTGAAGCCAAACCAAGTCTGCAGCAGTCTGGGCCATTGCCCGATATTCAGCTTCAGTAGAAGACCTGGCCACTGTGGGCTGTTTCTTTGCACACCATGAAACCAGATTGGAGCCAAAGAACACTGCAAACCCTGTGGTTGAGCGTCTATCTGAAGGGTCACCGGCCCAGTCAGAGTCAGCAAAAGCAGTGACAGACAAGGGACTAGAGATGAAATGCAATCCATGAGAGAGAGTGCCCTGGACATATCGGAGAATACGTTTAACAGCCCCAAAATGACTAGTTTTAGGCTGATGCATATGTTGGCAAACCATGTTAACTGGATAAGCAAGCTCAGGTCTGGTCCATGTAAGATATTGTAAAGATCCCACCAGACTACGAAACAAAGAAACATCCTCAAATGGAGGGTCTGAAATATCGAAAGGTACTTTAGCAGATGTGGGAGATGGACTAGGCTTGCAATCCACCATGCCAGCCTTTACCAAAATCTCAGCAGCATATTTGGATTGAGATAAAAACAAACCTGATGCAGTAGACCTTACCTCAATGCCCAAGAAATAGTGTAAGTCACCCAAGTCTTTCATGACAAACTTAGACCCAAGTTGGGCAATGAGATGATTAATGTAAGAAGTGTCACTTCCTGTGACTATGATGTCATCAACATACACTAAAATCAAAGTGATAGCAGCAGGAGTAGTGTGAATAAACAGAGATGAATCAGCCTGACTAGCCTTGAACCCAATCTCCAAAAGATAGGAAGAAAACAAAGAGAACCAGGCCCTGGGAGCCTGTCTAAGACCATACAATGCTTTGGTCAACTTGCACACATAATTGGGAAACTTAGGATCCTTATATCCTTGTGGTTGCCTCATAAAGACCTCTTCTGAAACATGACCATGGAGAAACGCATTAGAAACGTCAAGTTGATGCAAAGGCCAATGATGATGAACTGCCAAACTCAGAATAACCCTTACAGTAGGAGCTTTAACCACTGGACTGAATGTCTCAGTAAAATCAAGACCAGCAGCCTGTTGGTTACCATTAGCCACGAGTCTGGCTTTGTATCGTGCTATGGAGCCATCAGAATGCCTTTTAACACGAAAAATCCACTGACAGCCAATGATATGACCATGAGAAGGGGCTGGAACTAGAACCCAAGTCCCTTGTTTAACTAGAGCCTCATATTCCTCTGCCATGGCCTTTTGCCAGACAGAATGTTGAACAGCCTCTTGAAAATTGTGTGGTTCAGCGTCAGGAGCAGAAATGGTAGTAAGAAGAGAAATAGAGTGTTTAGGTTTGAAGATGCCAGCTTTGGCTCTGGTGATCATGGGATGATTTGCAACAGAAGAAGTAGATGCAGTGGTAATGGAAGGAGTAATATGTGATGCAGAAGTAGGTGCAGAAGTAGAAGTAGGTGCAGAAACAAAAGAAGTAGAAGTAGGTGCAGAAGTAGAAGTAGGTGCAGAAGTAGTGGTATTAGAGGTATTAGAAACAGAGACAAGATGAGAAGATGAATCAGGACAGTTAGATGACAAAGAATGTGGGACAGTAATATCAATGGTTGCAAAAGAAGTAAGGTAAATATCAAAGGAGGAAATAGAAGGAAAAGTGCAGGGAGTGGAAGTAGAAGAATAAGAAGAATCCTTAAGTTGAGAATAGGGAAAGCATGTTTCTTCAAACTTAACATGGCGTGAGACATATACCCTGTCCCCAATAGGATCAAAACACCTATATCCCTTTGATGTAGAACAATAACCAAGAAAAACACAAGTGACTGACTTGGGAAGAAGTTTATGAGAAGTATAAGGTTTGATCCAAGGAAAACAAGCGCAACCAAATGGTTTTAGGGAAGAATAATCAGGGGTAGTGTGAAAAAGAAGAACATATGGAACCTGAAAATTCAAAGAGGAATGGGGTAGCCTGTTTGCTAGGTAAACTGTTGTTATCAATGCCTCAAGCCAGAACTTGGTAGGCATCTGAGCATGAGTTAACAAGGTGAGTGTTGTTTCAATAAGATGCCTGTGTTTCTTTTCCACAACCCCATTCTGTTCAGGTGTATAAGGACATGTGGTTTGATGAATGATACCAGAAATGAGAAAAAGGTGAATCAAGTAATTGTTAACAAACTCCCCCATTGTCAGACCTTACAGCTTTAACAGAAACATGAAACTGATTAAGAACATATGCCTTGAATTGAGTAAGAGTAACTTTAACCTCAGATTTGTAGTGAAGAGGAAAAAGCCAACAATACCTACTAAAATCATCTATAATGAGCAAGTAATATCTGAACCCTTGAACAGAGGGAATAGGAGCAGGCCCCCATACATCCATGTGTAAAAGATCAAAAGGGGCAGAAGAAATGCTAGATGACAAAGGAAATTTCAACTTGTGACTTTTAGCAATATTACAACTAAAGCAAGACACATCAAATGGCTTATTAACAGGTAACTGAAACTGCTTTATTAAAGACAGAAATAAAGGCTCACTAGGATGGCCTAATTTCTGATGCCACACAGCAGCTGAAGAAGAGTTCACTTGACTGGTCAAGGCACAAGATGGAGAGGACAAAGAAGAGACTTTAGAGCAGGTCTTGAGTGGATAGAGGCCCTGAAGACATGGCCCCTTGTGAAGTGTTTGTAGAGTTTGCTTGTCCTGAATGACATAGCCATTAGAATCAAAAATAAGATAACAATTATTATCTTTGGCAAACTGGTGTACTGACAACAGATTATGTGTTATAGTAGGGGTATGAAGAATATGATTAAGATGAAACTGAGTGGTTGGAGTTGGAAGAAGACCTTTACCAGAAAAAGTGACAGGTAGAGATGTGCCATTGCCAACAATAACTCCCTCTGATGATGAACAAGGCTGGCGATGAGTAAGAGTGCTCAGATCATTTGTTATATGAGTAGAAGCCCCACTGTCAAATATCCAGTTAGAAGAATGACCTGTAGCCACATTTGCAGCTGGACAGCTATAATATCCAGAAGGCTGTGAAAATTTTGAGAGACCCCTGTAGATCCATTGATAAAAGGTTGTGAGATCCCTGTAGATCCATTGATAAAAGGTTGAGTACTCTGAGATTGTGAGAAAGCTGTAATGTCAGAAGGATTAGGAGTAACTGATGGTCCATAGTTAGGTCCTCCTGTCCCATTGTACCCAGAAAAAGTGATCACATTTGCTTGTGGTGTGAGATTTGCAGAGGAATACTGTCCTTGACTTACAGAACCACCATTATACCATTGTGAAGTCATTGGTCGTCCAATAGGAGGTGTCATAAAGGATGGAGGTTGAAACTGCAGGTTTTGTCTATGGTAACAGTAAAAGGCTGTGTGATTTGTCTTGCCACAAATCTGGCATGCCTGTTTCTGATTTTGACCAAACCCTGTGCCTTTAACTCCTTTTCCCTTGTTGTAACCACCATTAGAATTCATATTCCTGTTAGTGAAGAATTGCTGAGGTTGATAAGGTCCTTGTCCCTGTAAACCTTGATACATTGGTATCCCTTGGTTCTGAGAACTAGAGTAGATTGGTACATGTGACACAGGAATAGCAGCAATACCAGGATTACCGTGAAAGTTGGTAGAACTAGTCTGGTTAGGTCCAAGACTCAAATTCTGCGTTGCAGCAAACACTTTTGCAGAACTAGTTCCCTCATCTCTATGAATTTGAGCCTCCTCAGCATGAAGAATTGACGTCAACTCATCAAAAGTAACATCACCTTTCATTCGTAGTCCAGATTTGACATTATTAAACTCAGGAGGTAGACCTTTTAAAACGTAGAACACCAGATCATCATCATCAACATGATGTCCCACTGCTTCAAGCCTCTGCTTGTAATTTCTGATCTCATCTATATAATTCTCCATCGTTCCAGTCTTTTGAACATTATAAAGTCTACTTTTCAGTTCATGAATGTGAGACTTTGTGAGTGAATTAAATCGTTGTTCAAGAGAGCTCCAAACTTGAGATACATGAGTGAGCCCTAAAACGTGAGGTAACGTAGCAACAGATAGACTTGCAGTTACACATGACAGTAATTGATTATCAATCAAGGTCCAAAGAAGAAACTCAGGATTTGAAACTGAATTATTAGTCGAATCTCTAATTGTAGGCGCAGGACAAGGAATTGATCCATCAAGATAACTAATGTATCCATTCGCACGAAGAGCGTTTATTACCTGAGTTTTCCAGAGAAGATAGTTTCCAGTTTCAAGTTTGATTGTGACTAGAGAATGAAAGTTGGAAACTAGAAACGCCAGAGATGACGGTAAGGTAACCGAGGATGATGATTCAGCCATTTGAAGACGATGAAGCTGTTACTAATTTTCCTGTATCTGTTCTTGATCTTGATCTTGATCTTGAAACCACGAGAATCTAATTCTTCAGGATCGATCGTTTCGGACTTGCGTCTTTATGCTCTGATACCATATGAAATTCTACAATTTAGAGAGAGAAATGAATGGAAATGTGAACTGAATATTTTCATTGAATTCTGAATTCGTTGGGAGACCCCTCTTTATACAAACTGATGCATGCCTTCTAATTGGTTGCCCAAGGCACCACTTGGATTGCTGACCTGGACTAGCTGTAACTACCTCCAACTAGCACACATTTGCATGACGTCAATTTTCCTAATTACAACAGAAATAACAAACTAAGAAGAATCCTTAACATATATTAGTGTGAAATTCTGAAAAACAATGAAAAAAGTTTTTTTTTTCCCTACTCCATTATCCAAAAAATAGCACTAACTTTTCGTAATATGAAAAAATTACGACGTAGAGAGACAGAACGAATTTGGTACACAGTCACTCAATTCGTTTTATCGGTCCTTAATTTTATGCCATTCGGATTCACTCACCAATACTACATGTGTCTACTGACTACTGTCTAGCTTGGTCTGAGCTCAAAAGTCCTCAATGATAAAAGGGTTAGAAGACACCAGAATTGGTGTCTTCAAGGTCTTCGAATAGCATCTCCAGAGAAGAATGGTATCGTTGGAACATGTATAAACATTAAGTTTTATATTGAAAAAAAATAAAAAATAGTTGGACCGTAATATATAATTGGGTGACTTATGAACCTTATAAGTGGATATGGTCATTCAAATGTATATTGGGCTCAATTTATGTGGTGGACTCTGTCATTACTCCCCAAAATATTGGATCAAATTGATATAGCGGACTCTCTGTCATTTTCTCCAAAATAAAGTGCCTTGTGTACAATGTAGTAGGATCGATGCATCGTACAAACTCCCAACATGTATAAGGTCGTAAATCGCTAAAGAAATATATACGTACATAACAGAGCGAGGTCCGCAATCCGAATTCCTTTTCCAAAAAATGATTATTTGTAACGCTCTCTCTTACGTAGTCACATGAGGTGGGTCTCATGTAACATGGCAGTTGGCACAATCCATCTTATCCATTTATAGGCACTTGGTTACATTGAACATGGTCCCCTACGTACACGCGTCTTTTCTTTTCTTTTCTTTCTTTTAAAACAGTCAATTCATATCATGAATAGCCATCCGGAAAGATTACATCACAGATAAACCAAAACTACCAAAATCTAAAACCCGTGCTACTGAAAAAGCACACAAACTTCTAAGCTCACAGACACACCTGCCAAAGTAGACTCGCACTAAGTGTCATCACAGAATCCGTCCTCAATTTAGTAGTAGAGAATCCTAAGGGACATCCAGCTCAAACCATTAAACATAATACAGATGAAATTTAGAATAAAATACTCCACGCAGAGAGGTACACATTGCACCCATAGAGGGGCTAATCAAAACCACATAAAACGGGGTAAAACACACTACAAAAAAAAATGATCTTTAGTGACAACGATTTTGTCACTAGGTTGTCACTAAAAGTGTGTTGCTAAAGAGTATTCAGTGGCAATTTTTTAGTGCGTGGTCTCTAATTTGTAATTAATGACAGTTTAGTACAAAAAACTGTTACTGAATACTCTTTAGCAACATATTTTTAGTAACACGTTGTTGTCACTAAAACTCAATTTTTTTGTAGTGACAAAGTCGAAAAAAAGTTTTGAAAATTTTAAAAAATGGAGAAATAAAACCCTTGCCAAAGAGAATGTCGCTGGAAGCCGCCTCACCAATCAGTTGACTTATTAGCTGGAGGATCTCACGCCAAGCCATCCAAGCTCCATTTTCATCAAATCTGACCCACCTCTAAACCAACCCCCGGTTCTGATCAGATGGAGGTGGGGAAGGTTGAGGAACGCAAAAAAATGAACAGTTGTGTGATGGATCATGGAGGGAGGAGGATTTGGAATCAAAGTTGGGTCTGATGTGATGAATATTATAGAGCTTGGACGGCTTGGCATGAGGTTCTCCGGTTATTAATTCACCCGATACGCGCGTCTTTCGCTTGCACAAAAATCAAGGGTTCTGTTCGTTTCCCAGTTTAGTTTTAGTTTTAGTTTTAGTTTTGATGACATCATCATTTCTCTCTCTATCTCTCTCCACTTATTACACATTTTGACATCATCAAAACTAAACTAAAACTATCAAACGAACAAGGCAAAGAAAATCTTTACACACAACAATAACTCAATGTGTGTTCTCAAGGTATTACCCAACACTTTTTTCCGTCACATATTTACGTGAGACCCATAAAGAGTCTCAAACCGGGAGCACGACATGCCGTGTGCCCGAGACCACTGAAATATTTATTCCTTTATAACCGTTCTAACAGAATGTGCTCTTTTTTTTTATTTTTTTATTTTGGAGCTGCGTAACAGATCGTTCAATTCTACTATCCTAATCCAGCCAATACAATACATCCACGTGCCTCCTATTCCCGCCAAAAAAAACCAACCCAGCCTTCCTTTCTCCCCACTGTATATAGCCCCTCTCTGCTGCGACTGCAGAGTCACCAACAATTCTCCACCATGGCCAAGCCCACTCTTCTTCTCCTCTCTCTCACCTTCCTCTCTCTCTCCTCCCTCTCCTCTCAGCTCTCCACCGACGCCGTTTTCAACGCAGCCGAGATCCTCTCAAACTCCGGCTACGTCTCCATGTCCCTAACCCTCCAACTCATCTCCACCTCCCTAACCACAACCACAACAGCAGCTACTACTTCTTCCCAACTACCACCACCGCGCGCCGCCACCATATTTTCCCCATCAGACGCCGCCTTCGCCTCCTCCGGCCAACCCTCACTCTCTCTCCTCCGCTTCCACTTCTCTCCCATCGCCTTCTCCCTCGAAACCCTCCTCTCACTCCCCTACGGCACTAAAATCCCCACCATGTCCCTGGGAAACTCTCTAACCGTCACCACACCGGATCCTTACCACCAATTATCCCTCAACAACGTCACCGTCATCGGATCTCCGATATACGACGACGGATCGTTGATCGTCTTCGGTATCGACTCATTTTTCGATTTGAATTTCGAGATTCCGTCTAGGAATTATATTCCTAGCCCTAATTTTAGATGCCGAGTTTCTGAGACAGCAAATGAAACGACCTCTTCTTACAGTTCTTATACGTTTAAAGAGGCTTCTAGAGTGTTGAGATCGAGAGAGTACTCTATTATGGCTTCGTGTCTTGATCTACAACTGCTAGCGCTTCTTCAACAACGACCGAATCTGACCGTGTTTGCTCCAGTGGATTATGCCTTACCCGATTTGGTTAGCAATTTTACCAGTGATTACTCGTCGCTTTTTCTGCGACATGTTGTTCCGTGCAGGATGACGTGGGCCGATTTGAGCAATTTGGGAGAGGGAGCGATGTTGAGGACGTTTTCTGATGAATTTACTCTTAGAATTGCGCGAGTGAATGATGAGTTGACAGTTAATGGTGTTGCGGTGGCGGTTCGGGACATGTACAGCAGTGATTGGCTTGTTGTTCACGGTCTCCGCCGAGTGCTTGAAGAGGTGCCGGAAACGCCGGAGCAAGGGGGTAAATCTTCGTATGAGTATGGCGGCGAGGAGAAGATCGCACCTGATCGTAACGAGTTTTGACGATTTGTTTACAACTTCACAACTTTTGCCCCAGTGATTTAGTCTGTGGCAGGTAAATGGGCAAAACTTACTGAAATTTGAATACATTTTAGATTGCAGAAAATAAAACTTACTGGAATTTGAATACATTTTAGATTGCAGAAAAATGCGGATTAGTTGGGGGTTTTCTGATTACGGTGCTTTGATTGATTTGTATGTAAGGCACTCTTTTGTCTGCTCTTTTTACATGTATTCTGAGGAAAGAGTGAATTGGTTCAGTAAATTTTTGTTAGTTTTATGAAACAATTAGGAGCTCATTCCAACTTCAATTTCTCCTCTCCACTAAAATTAACACCATAATTATCCTACTAAATGAAATCAAAGGCTTCAGTTGGTGTCTCTTTGAAAAAGAAAAAAAGAAGGGGGAAATGTTGAAGGAAGCCCCACTGTGTGTCATGAAACTTTCGCTATTCTCATAAACAGTCAATATTTCGACGTTTTCCGCTCTATAAAATCTTCGACGAAGAGAATAAGTGCGAGAGAATGGTGTATTGCCGGACAAGATTACCAAATTTCACAAGTCATGGAACTGTAATATCATGATGGTTAAGTAGTAGTATTCGTACTTAAGTTTTCCAAGAATTCACCATAATAACCAAATCATCTCGCTCTTCTCGGTCACAATACTCATAAACTGGAGATCAGGGTCCATATCGGAAGAAGAAAAGAAGCCCTGACGTTGATCAAAACAGCTCTGCAATTGTTCCTCTCAATCTGCTCTCAAATTTTCCTCTCGTTGTCTCCCTCCTTCACATATAAATGTCACCAACATCTTGCCGAGAGAGAGAGTGAGAGAGAGAGAGGGAATAAAACAATACCAACAGATTGGAATCTAATGAATGAATTTGTCCCTCACCATTTCAAACCGTATCAACTGGTAATCTACAAGAGGTAACAAAATACAAAGGTATAAAATGGCAGTACAATCCCCATTAACGAGTGAAGACTTCAGGTAGCGCCTTCTACAATCAACACCAACCCCCAACATTACAGCCCGAAACGGAGAAACCTCCATTTCGAACCCCTCAATATACATGTTCCTAAAGCCTGTCACCAGATCCCCGCAAAAAAAATGTGCGTGTCAAGACCAATGAATGTGTGTCAAGATACCTCGGTATTAATAATATTCGATTCAACTTTTTTGGATGTGATCCTGCTTCAGTTCTTACACCTTCACTTGCACTGATTTGACTGGGTATTCCAGTCATCCAGAAGACTAGTAATGGTCTCGTGAAACTTTTTGGCTTGAGGTCCTGGCTTCAAGACATTGACATCACCCCACTGCGAGCACGGATCCATCCACCAGCTCTTCCGACCAGTGCACCAGGCCCCTGGGGCACCTCGGTTATGCCCACGCTTGAGAACCTTCTCGTCAACCATGTCCAGAACCGGATCATCTTTGTAAAATTGTCTGGCAAAGGCAGCTCCACTTTGAACCATCTGAATATAATCCGAAGTGTTTAGATAAAGGGGATCCATCTTGGGGGGATTGTCCCAAATCATGTATCTTAGATCACTGTTAACAGTCGTGTTCTTGAATTCTGGTGCATTGCAGATGACGGAATGGAAGTAAACTTCTTGGGGCAGAATTGCATTATTAGAATACATTAGAAGGGTGCGAGGGAGGTTATCCCATCCAAGAACACAAAATTCTAGAAAGCGTCGGTTTAAGAAAACCCATTGAGAACCTGAAAAATCAGTACGTTTCATTCATCAGTCAAGCATTCCGAACGTGAATTCATTTTGCGAATGCATAAAATGTGTTGTATTTCCAAGTAGCAAAATAAATGAACACAGAGAAAAGAAGTTGCCTGTGAAGACTTTGAAAGCATCAGGTGTTGGGCGCTTTTCTGTGGCATGAAAGATTTGGGCCCTCCTTGCCAAGTAAAGCCCCGGATCAACCACAATTGGTTGAATCCTTTGACCCCTGCAATGACATCAAACAAGAAAACACTACTTAGATTTATGGTTGGATTACGTGCCACACAATAATAGCTAATCTACCAGCAAGGAGTTGAGTATGCCTACTCTTTCCATCCAAGATCGCTCGTGTGATCAATGAAATTGAGGTCTCTCGGGACAGAGGAGAATACGTGGGATAAATCTGCAACATGTGGATTAAAAAAGAAAAGTCCAGTGAGCACAGATACAGCAAAATACTCCAAGTACTGATGACAAGCTCAAATCAAGAAACGTTCCAAAATAAACTCAAAAATATAAATTAGCCTTTTACCCAATTTTTTTTGAACAAGCTAGTTTACTATTTACCAATGCAAGGTTTCAAAAGAGATAAGATATCGCCATCAGCATGTGCGCAACCTCCATAGTGTTGGGAATAGAATTAACCAATGTATGTTAGATGCAAGAATTAACCAACAAAATATGCTAACAATAACATTTGCTAGGGTGAATCAACTGTGCATTTTGGACACGGACAACACGGATTGCATGCCCTTTTCCAACTGTCAAGTGTCCAACACAAGTACTTTATGCATATAGAAGAGTCTGCATTTCATAGCCTCAATCGTGCAAACCAAGGACACGCACCTACTCATCCCCCTGATTCTGAAACTTTTCTACCTTGTTACACATTCTTGGGCATAACTCAACCCCGAACTAGCTTTTGGGGTGACGGTGCACTCAGATCAAAGTATTGCACTTTTACGTTCTTACCAAGGCAATGTGAGACAATGTTTCACAATCCAACGGTAAGACTTATAAGCACTAGAAGCAGCATGCCCATACAAGCAGCAAGCCAAGTTGAACCTTTAGGCCATCAACGTGTTCATACATTTATAGTACCAGATTAGCTTTAAAGTTCAAGGGACAAACTAGCCCATTCATGAAATCATGTTACCAATGGAGGAGAGAAACTCTAGAGACACGTTGGAAATCTTATGTCCTCAATTGAGAACAAGAGTGGCAATGGTTACAACCATCTCGGAAGGACACATGGAAAGCTTTGTTGGGCTGAAGACAAGTTTGGTTTGATTGAGTGTTGATCAGCTCATGTGCATTTAGGTGACCAAAGGATTGCCAATGATCAATATGAGGCATTGGTTTTACTTGCCTGGTAAACAGAGTTAGAGTTGAGAGCTGTCCTCACTTGAGGTAATCTCGGTAGGAGAGATCCCAAGATGTAAAAGCTCTTGTCGAGTATGACTCTATAGTATAGATTGTCGAACGTCGCTGCAATCAATTGCTTCATGAAGCACCACATGTGATTGCGTATCACAACTAAAATACGGGCCCATGAAGGGAAAACTGGTAAACACACAATGACTTAGAAGTTCAACGAAGTATGCTGTGTGTGGACTTTACAACGGAGGCTATACCGGGCTAGGCACCTTGCCAGGGCCCTAACGTTTTGCCCCGCTGCAATCTGGGTTTAAACTCTCCATTTTGTTACTGAACTCTTTTCCATGATTAGAAAAGGATTCACAAAAATTACTCAAGAGGCAATGTATCCTCTTTGACAACCATGTTGCTGCAAACAAGAAAAATGAATCTATGGCCCTAAGAACTTCAATAGATGCCCAACCAGTTTGTCTAGTCAAGTAGAATAGATTAAACTGCAATTTTGGGAGAAAGGATACCTACCACAAGCTACTCCGACTGAAAATTACCACACAACCCCAAAAAAAAATTCTGCAACACAGTAAGTTCAGATTAAATTGGAGTGAGTTTAGGGCATACACAGCTACAGGACATCACATGAATCATATCATTCAAAACATATTCCTCCTCAAGTATTCTGAAAAAAAAATACCCAGTCAGAAAAGAAAAAATAATCCGTTTTTTTTTTTTTTTAAAGCTTATTCATCCGACAAACTTCGAAATCCCTCAATTTTTAAAAGCATATAGTAAGCTAGAACAAAGGCCCAGTACCATTCTATAATCGTGCTGACTGCTGAGTGAATCCCTTACTGTCCCTGACCAGGCGAGCTGGTGCAGGACGGCAAGAGGAATGATATAAGTACCTATTATCTGTTCTAGCAGCTCAGAGATTCTCCATTATGCCTATTGACCTTAAAATCTCTCCACTGAATCCTAACACAGTCCCTTGAAACCTATGTGTTCCAAATTTGTGTAAAGCCCTCCATCTATATGCCTCACCGGGGAAGCTAGTTTGGCAATGTGTATCTAGAAACATACTTAGGTCCTGATTCACAAAGATACTCAATTTGCCTCTAGACTACTAACCACAAAATGGGTTTTTCTAAAACTGGTGCTAAAAGGCTCCTCACTCCGTTACTTGGGCAGCATGAACCAAAAATTTATCTCAGTGACACAAAATCCTTATTTATTTTCCAACCTTGATGCAAAGCAGAGATAGTCGATCATCACATCAAAGGATAACCATGAGATCAAAAACAGATGGACACATAAAAGGCAAAAACCAAAAATAAACGGCTTTGCCATCCATGAGGTCATATATGAAAGTTCAACAAAATATTCTCAAATGACAACTTCATGGTTCCTGAATTACTTGCCATCGTAAAATTTTAGAGACAGGGAGATAGTTGACTAGCAGATCTTACAGCTATAACAAATCAGAGATGCATAACACATGACAAACAGTAGCTGCATTATCCTATATAAACCATGAATAAGTAAACATTAGCATCCCCCAAGAAAAAGGGACCCCATTAGTTTGATGACCAAATATACTCCATATGTCAGTGAGAGCAATTCCACGAGCTCTGCTGAACCAATATAATTCACCCACATAATGCATCAGTTGTAAGGAAAACTTAACATACATAAAATAAAACTACAATCTTTTAAACAAATGGCATTGATGCCGCGAGTAATTAACCAATAAAAAAATCAATTGACGTCATTGATAGCTTCCCACATATTTAAAGCACATTATACAACTACCAATAGCCCTCTTATATATTAGTGTTCAACTTAAAATTCCATGTACAAAATGGTTAAAAAAAACACATTGACAAGTCGTGCAAACAAAACAATTTCCCTCCCAATGAAGCAAGATTAGAAATCGTCACACCAACACATGTTGGACTCTTTAGGGATTATGAAAATTACTTATCTTATCCAAACACACGCCTAATGAACTAACCCATAAATAACCCAAATTTTGAATAACCAAAAACGTACTCGAAAAAAACAGAGATCATACCATCTTGAGTAAGTAATGGATAATCCAATGCATTCAAAGTAATGAACCAATCCCACCCACCATCGACCTTCAACAGTATCGCCGCACCGTGCAACACCGACGCTATGTTCGTCGACCCCATGTAGGTCATCGCATCAGGCTTCCCCACCACATCCACATTCCCAAAAGCCCTAATCGCCGCCACCGACATAACCAACCCAGCCAACTTCTTCCTCTCCTCGTCCTTTCCCTCCGCCCCAATGTGCAGCAAATACCTGTTCCTCGGGTGGTACACCGCCAGCAACAGCCGAAAAATGCTGTCCCCGTCACCACCGCCGCCCGAGATGAAGTACGCGAAGGCCGGAGGGTAACCAGGGCCGCGGCGGACGGTGGAGGCGAAGGGGCCGTGGGAGTTGTACGAATAGTACGAGGCGCTGAAGCCGGAGATCGACGAGATGAAAAGGAGAAGAGAGACGAACGCGGCGAAAAAGAGGGCGAGTAGCCATTTCCTCTCAGCTCCCATACCCTTCATAGAGCTCTAGGAAGCATGGAATGCTCAATGGCCGAGTGTAACAACAACGAAAAACACAAACCAACAAACAGATCGAATCGGATCACGGAGCTCCGAGAAAGTATAATTTAGGGTTAGAGAACTGCAAATTTCAATCGGATCGTCGAGATCTCGGCTTCCAGTGGTTCGGATTGGAGATTGAACGAGGCCGGTGAGCAATGGCAGCTCATTAACCAGATTTCGCTCTCTGGAATTTTCTCAAGTGTAGGTTAGGTTTGATCGGAGCTAGGGTTAGGGTTTGAGGGCTCCGAGTGAAGATTTTCAGAATTCTGATGATGAAATTTGATGAATTTGATTTGGGATTAATTTGAATCGCTGAACCAGAAAAGGAGAAGTTTTTGTGTTTGGAGTTATTGTGCTTTACGTGTGGAGAAATAGTTGGGCGGGGACAGATAATCTCACGCTCTTTGATAAGGCGTGTCTTCCTACGCGCTGGTTGGGGTGAGGATGTGGTGTGATAGAGGTGCGTGGAGCGGTTGAAGGGGTGGATTGGTGAGGTGAGCGGTGAAGGGGTGGTGGTTTTGTCGTTTGTTTGGGGATGCACGTTTTTTGTGTTGGTTTGTATATTTGGTTTTAGTGTTTGTTTGGGGTTGGGAGATTTTACTTTATATTGGTTTTGCTATTTCCAGTTTGTATAATCGTTGGGAGTGGGAGATTAGTCATCTTTTGTAATCTTTTTTTTTTTAATTTTTTAATTAATGCCATGGAGAGAAATCTCTTTTTGATTAGTCTGTAATCTTTTTGATGTTTTTTCGGATTTTTTTAATTAATGCTCACGTGAGAGAAATCTGTTGTGAAAAATCACTCAAAGTGAATTTAAAAAAATCAAAAACATAAAATGATTCGGACACTCCTCGTCGTTAAATCAAAAAAAAAATTTTTTTTTGTTATGGGCATCTAGTTTCTAATCTGTAGGCTCTCAATTTTTGTTTTTGTGAATTCTTGCAATTTGTGATGTTTTTAGACGGATGCTTTCATACTTTTGCTCACATGAGAGCATTTCCACTATTGACTCAATTTTACACTCAAACTCAAATTTAAGTAAAAATCAAAAAAAACATCACTCCACTCCTTACTCAAACTCATTACCAAAGCTGAGTTTACATAAAATTTTTACCAAATTTGTTTGAACGAAATCTTTACTCAAATTTTTAAGGCTATTTTTTCCCTCTCAAATTTACAATTGTGCCATTAATGAAACATTTACTCAAATTTATGCCTTCATTTGCCTTTGCCCGTTGGAGTGTTCCATGTCAAATCAAGTTTTTACCCAAAATTTTACTAAAATTTGGATAAAAAATTGAGTCAAGAGTGGAGATGCTCTAAGGAGACGGAGCTCAATAAGGGCGGGGTGTTAAGACTGATCCAAAGTCCCCAAAACATTTGTGGAAAAAATTTTAAAAACGCATATTTAACTTCTAGTATTAAACATGTTGACAAGTGATTAATCGATGAAAAAGTGTAATATTTCAGCACTAAGTATGTTGGTATATGATTAACATGTGAAAATGTGTACCTTTTCGGATATTATAAATTATTAATCTTAAAACACGTGTAATATGAATACCGAAATTAGTACTCATCTCACTCTATAAAATTCTCTAGTCCTATTAAGGTCCCTCCTTTATTAATTCCAACTACTCGACGAGGGATTTAGCTAATTTAAGAGACTGGACACCAAATTTAAAGTCCATTTATGGAAAAACTTTATGTTGACCATTTGAGTACACTACAAAAAATTTTGTTTTTTGGTTTTTTGTACAGTAGGCAGAGATCAAGGTGGGGGCCGAGGGCACCTTTAGCATCGCAGTCATCTAAAAGGGTCCAAATTGGCAAATAGAGCTTTCGGCTTTTCTTGTGTTTTGTGTTACGGTTATTTTCCGTACACACTTCTCAAATACACCACAAAAAAAGTGTAAATTTCGAGAGAGTTACGGTTATTTTCTTGTGACTTACGGTCAATTTTCCACCACAAAACAGTGCAAATTTTGAGAGAGTTAAAACGTCAAATGTGTAGATTATGAAAACGAAATCACTTATTTCTTATGTAAGATTATGATTGACGAGAAATGAAAAAAGAACAAATCATATTTATCAATTTAAAACGTGTGTGTGTCCACAAAAATGATATCATATTTATCAAAAAGTGTATTGCAGCCGATGCATTACATCACAGTGGGATCCACATCAATTCAACGAATAAGAGAAAGAATTTTGTTCACCTCTTTAAAGGAGGGTGAACAAAATTACACTCATAAATTTCACTATACAATTTTTGACAATTGAAATGGTTTATTTTGTTTGTAGGTCGTGGCATGAACTTTATTCATGTCAAAAATCAAGTTGATTAGACATTGATAGTAATCTTAAAAGTTTATATTTTTTGAAAAAATGAAAAAAATGAATTCAATAGAGTTAAATTTTATCAAGCTAATTTTTCTCATTAAAGATTGAAATATTTTAGAGCTCATTCAATAGAGTTTAAATCAAACACGTGTTTGAAATATAATCAAGCTCTTTGTGTTATGTTCTTTTTTTTTTTTTTTTCTCATATTATTACAAAGATTGAAATATTTTCAAAGGGAAATCTCTCCATAAATGAATACCTGGGGATGCAAACATTTTAAATAAATGGGTTATGCTATTTGGAGCACACATATTAAGCGAAAAAGGTATTTTGTGTTTCGTCCGGGGCAATTTCTGCCATTGGGCATTACCTATTTATGTAGCAGTTGCTTTGTAATTAGGGTTAGAGCGTTTCATTCTAAAAACGAGAGGAGGCATGAGAAAACACTTCTGAGAGAGAAGATGATATCATATAGAGTTTTTAATATTGTACGGGAAAGAATGTTGGACTTGTGACTATGATTATCCGAATGTCATGCATTAAAAGCTTTTATTATAGATAGACAAACTTTAACACGACCTCTAATTTTTACTTCAAACGTGAAGATGCCAACTTTTATTTTTATTTTTTAGGTTTATGTATAAGGACACGACTACCAGTATAGAAGCCAGTGGTACAAATATTGTACAGATAATTTGTGGAATCCACTTTTAGATCCTATAGAAATGATTCAAACCGTTCATTAATTTTAAAATAATAATTTTAGTGACCTCACAAAAAATTAGCTCAATTAAATATATGTACAATTTTTGAACCTCTGACTTCTGTCGAATGTATAAGAGAGTACACGGTGTTAAAAACCAAGGTCAATGGAGGATGGCCTGGTGCCAAAACATAACGTTGGGGCCTCCACGTTGTTTTTAACGGATTTGGGGGGCCTGCTGTGCAGGTGCCGCATGGCACCGTGCCATGCGGCCATCCGAGCTCAATGCAAATCTACGCCATCTGTTACTTGATTAAATCCGAGCCGTGCATTTTCGCAATGGACGGTCGGATGGCTGCATGGCACGGTGCCATGCGGGCACCCGCACAGCAGGGCCCCCGGGTCCGTTTTTAACACCCATCATTAAAGAATGTATGCGGATAGATTTTGATTGCCGAACATAAAAACCATAACAAGAACGCTATTGTGACATGGTGTGCGTGCGTGCGTGCAAGTGACGTGTAAACTTATGTTAAGGAATCTACTTTCAGTTCTGTTTGTGAGACTCCTGGATGATGTGGTGATGTGCATTTCATTTCCTTGTGTTTTCATTACAGTTGCATTTTCTCTAATTTCATTTCATTAGTTTGTAATCCTCAGTCAACACCTTTATCAAGGAAACAAAAAATTTATAATATATTACAAATTTAGATGAAAGAAAAACAAAGGTGTCCCCCGATAAGTGAAACATTACCATAGCCTCAAAGTCAGGAGATTGCAAAACCTTATGGAATCGGACACTACCTTCCAATTCCCTCAACAAAAATGGCATGGATCCCAACCAGGTTTAGAAGGCTACCCTTTTTTAACTTCACACAATTTTGCTAGAAGATCCCAACCAGGTTTAGAAGGCTCATGTTGAATCAAATTAGTAGATTGCCACGGACGAAGCTTTTGCATTCCACACTCATTGAAGACGTACAAATCAATGAGTTGCACCATCGACTACTATGGTGCTTTGTCATGGAATTCAGGGCCTCACCTAAAGTGTACAAAATATTTTCACTTCAATTGATGTGCACGCTTTCGCCTTTGTCAAGAAATAACTACGCATGTCGAAGGTATTCTAAAACATATCACTTCCCTAGTAATCTCAGAATAAAACTACTACTCTAAATATGAAAAGGGGTTGTGATCTTGAGTTTAGAATTTCTCTCACCTGAGTTGGCAATCCCGTTTGATCAACACTTCGAGAATTGTAATTAATTTTCGTGTTCAATTTGTAGTAGTTCTGTGTTGTAAAATTTTATTTTGAGCATTTTCTATGCCAAACCCCCTCTTGAGCACATATGTCAGGCGTGACACTACCATAAGCTCATTAGAGCAGGCATCATCAGCTCAGATCAGTATTTATGCAGTGTTTTGTTGATTCGAGCCCTAATGAGCACCTCATTCTCTCTCTTATATAGATTATAAAAGGCATAAGAAATCTAGTCATCGTGGCTTTGCTTCAAAGCGTGAACTAATTCTTCAACTCCTTCTATGTAAAGGGATCTTCTTGCCATGCAACTTTTAAGCCCTGCAAGGAAATCTATATTACGAGAGAACAAATTTCCACTACCAACTCCAAGATTGCATTCATACAGAACTCTCTCCCTCCTCCTATCATTTCTTAAAAGGAGACAAAAATAAAACATACCCCATATACATAAAATATTCGTCAAATACTACACATTCATATAATTTTGTCTTGCTATATTAAAAAATCGCATGTATTTAAGGATATTACCAGTGAGAAATGGTCAGAAATTAAGAGGACTCACAATTAGAGCTTGAACTCGAAAACCCCTCTATGTATTTAGAGACTGTAGAACGGTTGGTCCATCTTCCACACGCACGATCAATTTAGTATCTCTGGGAAAAAAAGAAAAAAGGAAAGGATGTATCGGCAAACCGGATCAATATAAACAAATATATCAAACCAGCGTCCGAAGACAAAGTGAGGAATTAGGCGATGAAAACTTATGGATATACAGGAGGCGTCCCACCCCTGCGTCAACTACCTCTCTGGTACCTAAACAAGAAGAAGAAGGGAAGAGTGATGCACTTTCCGTATCTCATATTCGCCGCTGCCATTTTCCGCTACTTCTGCAAAGCACGGTTGGATCTGTGTGAGGAGAGAGAGGTGTAAAAGGCAAGTGTGAGGATATGACTTTCTTGGCAAATGACTTGAAGAAGATCAATTGAATTGCATCTGTATTTGGACTGTATTTCGAACCAAAGAAATGTGAAGGAGAAGCTCTACTACGTGGCAAGATTACATCCATGTTCTGCAAGCAGTTGACAGTAGAACCAATTAATGTTAACGTTAGTCACCGACAGGTATGGCCCCCAAAACGATTGGGTAAAGCAATACACTATGATATCTGAACAATAATAGAAGTACCCTGGCCCACGGATAGAAAATAAGGAGAACATTAAATTAACATAAAAAAATTCAACGACAATAATGCCCCACCCTTGAAATAATGGTAAAGGACAACAAGAACAGATCCATCGAAAATAACTATTATGAAGAAGGGCAAAAAGGCCATAAACAGAGAGGACGAAAAAGGATGAGATTTGTGTATATTATCTTTGTGTGTTTTTAGATTTTGATTTGTTTGGGGTTGTTTCAATAATGTGATTATATATAAGTTTAGAGAGCGGTGTTTATAGGATAATGACTGGGTAAATATGGGACAGAATGCATAGGTTTTAGTTTTAAGGCTGCAAGAAGAAATTAAAAGGAACATAATTCGTAAGAAATGATACCAAGGCAAAAGGAACCTTGTTGTGGTACTAGCAAAAGCCACATACGCAAATGTATTATAATTCCCTCTATCCGTGTTTATAGTATTCTGTTTCGGGGATTTCCCCTATTTATGGGGACATCATGGCAGGGCCAGCTCTTGGCACAATGAAGAAACCGTTTCGGGTCCCTAAAAAATGTGAAAAAATAGAGGCGGGCATGTAGGTTTCTTATATATATATATATAGGAACCCCTTCACATCCAAACCCCTTTTTACGGACCTAACGTCCGGACCTCCACCTTCCCAATATTGTTTTGAAAATCCGAACCGTTAGATGTGTTTAAAACGTGTTTTTAAGGTCCACCGCGAAGATTTGGCAAAAAAAAATACCCGGAAGGGCTTGATCGGGACAGTTTTTTACAAAAACGCTATAAAAACAGTTTTATGAAAAACTGCCCCGATCAAGCCCTTCCGGGTATTCTTTTTTGCCAAATCTTCGCGTTGGACCTTAAAATCACGTTTTAAACACATCTAACGGTTCGGATTTTCAAAAAAATATTGGGAAGGTGGAGGTCCGGACGTTATAAAATCCGGGAGTTTGGATTGGAAGTTTTTTATATATATATATATATATATAGGAAGCCGATCTCTAAGGGCTCCCTTAGCCAAAATTCCGTGCGGACCAAGCCCTTTTTCAACTTTCCGGATCAAATTTTGACGATCCGAACCGCTCAATGTTTTTAAAATGCATTTTCCAAGGTCCACGCGGAAAATATTCAAAAACAATACCTGGAAGGGCTTGATCCACAGTTTTCGGTAAAAGCGTACATATGTACTGATTTTCCGAAAACTGTGTGGATCAAGCCCTTCCGGTATTTTTTTGAAGATTTTCAGCGTAGACTTAAAAATGTATTTTAAAAACATTGAGCGGTTCGGATCGTCAAAATTTGATCCGAAGGGCTTGGTCCGCACGGAATTTGGCTAAGGGAGCCCTTAGAGATCATTCTCCTATATATATATATATATATATACAGTCCCGATCTATTGTGACTCCCTCAAACACAAATTTGGTGCGGACCTCATGCTTTTCGACTTTCGGATCAAATTTTTGTGATCGAACCTCAATGTTTTTATAATGCATTTTCCAAGGTCACGCGGAAAATCTTCAAAAAAAAATACCGGAAGGGCTTGATCCACACGAGTTTTGTTAAAAACGCTATATATAGCGTTTTTAACAAAAAAATGTGGATGGAAGCCCTTCCGGGTATTTTTTTTTGAAGATTTTCCGCGTGGACCCTTAAAAATGCATTTTAAAAACATTGAGCGGTTCGGATCGTCAAAATTTGATCCGGAAAGGTGAGGTCCGCAAACTCTTATCCTAAGGGAGTCCTTAGTAGATCATGATTCTATATATATATATATATATATATATACATATACGCCACCGATCCAGTCAAGGATCCCGGATTTCCCGGATTGAAGCCTTTTTCGGTGTTTTGATGCTTTTAAAAATTGTTTTTGGGAAATCCGAGCCGTCCAATGTGTTCAAAATGTGTTTTCCAAGGTCCATGCGGGAAATCTTCAAAAAAACCGAAGGAAGGGCTTGATCAGCAGTTTTCGCAAAAATCGTACATTCTGATTTTGCGAAAAACTACTTGGATCAAGCCCTTCCCGGTATTTTTTTGAAGATTTCGCGAGGACCTTGAAAACACCTTTGAACACATTGGCGGTTGGCGGTTGATCGTCAAAAATATCGGGAAGGTGGAGTCCAGATTAAAGGGACTCCCGGACTTGATCATTCCTCTATATATATATATATATATATATATGAAGACTTAATTAGTACATTTACAATTAAAAGTGTGAGAAGAGTAATATTCAAATAACCGATTTTGGAGTATTGTAATGATTTTTTTTTTTTTATGACTATATGTTTAAATTTGTACAATGATAAATATTTTGTAATGATTTTTTTTATGAAGAATGTGTTAAAAAAATTTATTATTACAACCAAAAGCATTAATTTCTCATTTTACCTTTCAATTATGAGTTATGGAGACCACATGATTTGATAATTTAAATTTTAGAAAATAAGTTAAAAGGTAATTAACATACTTTAGTCTTTTGACTTTTTGAGTTGGACAATAGTTATACGACGTGAAAACGTATGTTTGTGGATCAACAACCACGGACGGAATGAGTAATTAAAACAAAAATGATAGGTACACACCCTCTCAACCACTCCCCACCACACCTCCTCACCACGTGTGTGGTGGGGCTCTTGGTCCCGGTGGATCCCACCACACATGTGAGAGAGAGGGTGTGGTGGGAGTGGTTGAGAGGGTGTGTCTGACTATCATTATTCTAATTAAAATGCCTCGTATTGCATTACTCCTTACTCCTCATCCAATTGGAACATTCAAGTTAAACGTGGATGAAGCAAGGAATCAAAGCGGTCTAGCTACAGCAGGAGGTCTTTTAAGGGTTTCAGGGGTTCCAAAGGATTTTCATTCTTCTTTTTTTTCTTTTGGGAAATGCTAAGTCTGTGCCTATTGCACTCAGTAAGAAAAAAAGTCTGATTTAAAAGACACTTTGAAAATACATCTTTAAAATACATCTTTAAGTGTCTTTAACGCATGTCTTTTAAAGTATTTTTTTTTCTGCAGTGAGACACTCAAAAGTGTACTTTTTGTCTTTCTTAACTTGGTCGCTTATTTATGGCACCCGTTAACATCTTTTTTTTATGAATAACTGGGTGGTTTGGGTCAGTTTGCGCTCATCTCAACTAGCGGTGCAAATTGGTAAGGAATTGAGTCCGGCAGGGGAAATTTGGGCTCCTGGGGACGGTCTTAAACTAGTGGTGCAACTTGGCATTCAGAGCCTTGTTGTAGAAATAGACGCTGAATGCGCAATACGTCTTATTCATAAATTTCTTAAACCACCCTGTGAGTGCTTTGATTTGTGATTGCAGGATATTGATGATCCAATGCAATGTGCACGAGCAGAGCCGGCTCATAGATAAATCCTATGAAGCTTGGGCTTTAGTCCCACAAAAAATACAAAAATTTGGGGTCCCTAATTATTTAGTACACCTACATATATATATACTCAAAAATGATTGTGACACACACACTCAACCACACACAACCACACACACACTCACATTGAAAAAGTAAAAAATTATGATCGAAGCATAATTTTTTTTTAATAAAGACAAATAAGTCAAAAAGTCAGATTTTTACACTTTTTTCGATCTTATTCAAAAAATTGAGGGTTCTAATCATAATTTCTTACCTTTTTGGATTCCTCTCGTCGAGATGAACCAATTGTACTAAAAAAACGATGCAAAACTAACAAACGCAAAAAAAAAAAAAATCAAATGAAGACAAAAAAAAGGTGTTAAAGTTGGTTTTTTAGGGCAAATCTCATGCCTTGTGCTCTCCATTTAATAGGTTTTTTTGTAACCCGAAAAATGAAGGAAGTGAACCATCATAGTAAAGCAACTTACTAGCCCAGTTTCGAATTGAATGTACCATAGAGGCCCAATTTTACTGGAGTAAGAGAATCTTAAATAGTTTTCTTTGGGCCACCAAATTGGCCCGCCCAATTAGACAAATGGCCCAAATTTTACTGTCGGTTTCTTCAACTCCTCCCCCATATGCATAAAGCACGTAGCCCTGGTAGTGTTCACTGCTTCGTCCTCGAATCTTCTTTTGAAAAGGCGCCGTTTGGATTTGGATGCCTAAAAAACAACGTCGTACACACACTCTTTCTAGAAACTAATCATTAGAACTGAGTCAAATTTGGGAAAAAAATTTGGGTGCCGGTCGTGTCCGGCCACGTGGTAATGCGTATCTCAACCATTCAAAAGTGTTTTGAACAGCTCAAATTGCAAACAAAGAAAGAGGAGAGAGGGGGGAAAGAAAGTCCGGCAGAAATGTGCGATCAAACACCATGTGATCATACGTGACCGACACCTAAGTTGTTCTCTTGGACACGGCATTAATATCCATATCCATACACTTTTCCTCACTACTATAGGCGGCACAATTATAGAAGGTGAAAATGCTATAGTTTTTTGTTTAAGGAATCACAAAACAAATAACAATAATGGCTTTAATTGAAATCATCAGAAGAAGTCAATAATCATTTTGTCATTTTGTACTAGTTTTCACATTTTCATTTGTCCATATGTGATCTTTTTTTTCCCCCGCGTATTTATTGTTTTGGCCAATCTTATCTAATATAGTATTGCAGGATGGCTTTTCGTGAGGAGAGCCCTCAACGCGACAAGTGGCTTCATTTGATTGGCCAATACAATTAATCCAATTATCTTTAAATATTTGAAATAATTCTTTTAGGTTAACAAATCCTTTATGGGATAACTGTTACAAAAATTGAAAAATATTTAGAAAGATCCTATTAATTAGGGTATTAATTAGGGCATAATTTGTGCAAATCGAATCATTCCTAATTGAATTTTATCTTTCTGTTTTGTTCTTCTTATATTTTGAATCATTCCAAATTGGATCACTTTCCTAATCATTAATTCCTAACCAGTAGAATTCTTTTAGGTTAACAAATCCTTAATTTATAGGATAACTGTTACAAAAATGGAAAATATTTAAAATGATTAAGGATCCTATTAATTAGGGTAGAGTTTGTGCAAATGAAGGAAACATAATTTAACATTTACGGTAGTAACCGGTAAAAATATGCATAAATTTAGAACTGACAATAAAGAAAACAAAGTGACCTTTGTAATTTCCTATTACGTTTTTTTTTATCCGAATTTCCTATTACGTTGGCTAGATAGTTTAGATCTCAAAAAGATCGGATAAGTTAAGGAATCAATCAAGATTTTTAAAACATCAAGACACTTATGGAAATTAAAAGTACATGCCATTCTCATTTTCTTTAACTCTCCGATTGCATCTTTTGGCCATCAATTTCAGTAACCATTTATAGTAAGTGTTTGAGGGTGAGTTTCGAATGGATTTTATCAAAATCGATAAAATCAAGCCTTTGATTTTATCCATTCGAACCGAGTTGATAAAATCTAAGATTTTATCAACTCGGTTTCGAATGGATAAAATCAAGGCTTGATTTTATCAAATCTTGATAAAATATAGATAAAATCCATTCGGAAACTCACCCGAGTCATTTTCTTCAAAGCCATTAGTAGAAATTTAAAATTAAAATTACTGTTGTCTAATATTTCAATGTTTGGTTCTCTCATACATTAATTGGATCACTTTCTTAATCATTCTTATCTCACGTATTTGAATTTTTTTCTTTCTGCTTTGTTCTTCTTATATTTTGAATTTGGCCATTAACTTGGTAGGTGTGTACTGACTGAATAGGCTACATTTGGTCATCAATGCCTACAAAAATTGAATTGGGTACGTTGTTTTTTCCATTAATGGTTTTGTTAATGCGGTTTTGATCAAGTTATATTCGTGGAGTTTTTGGATGCATTAACTAATTTTTATTTATTTGTACTTTGGAAGGAAAACAAACTCAATTTTACAGGAACACACGCATGGGATGTTAATCCTAAAAAGAATGACGTTTAGGAACACGAAAATTGATCGAATGGTGGTACCATGGCAACACCATCTATGACTTTAGGAGTAAGCACAAAGTTAATTATTGCATATTGTATTGCTAATTTCTTGAAACTTTTACTTTTTAAAGATTAGAAAATATTTAATTGACCAAAAAAAATCGAAACTATAGATTTTATCCACCGAATCTTGGTATTTGGACTTGGAAATTTCAAAAACTGACCATACACCTTTATTCATCAATTTGTACAATTCATGAAACAATGGTACTGAGTTTTCTTTTCCTTCTTCTTCTTCTTTTTGCAGGAAAAGGGGAATGAAAGTTTGAGGAATATGAAGATCTGTTTACTTATTTCTGAAGGTGGCATTTATGAGGTATCGACAATTCTAATGTAGTTGCTGTTACATCTCTAAATATTAAGGTATTTTAATTGGTTGGTATGCGATCTTAGTGTTGCATGTGATCATACATTTACCCGATCCCTTTGGATTATAGTTTCGGAATTTTTAATTAGGAGATTGGATCAGATTTGGAGGCAAATCATTTTTTTTAAAGTGAAAATAGCATCGAAGGTGTTCTGCATGCATTAAAAATAGTTTGTTTGTTTGTTTGTTTTGGAAGAAACTTGCATGTCTTGAACTCTTAAAAGATAAAATGTCACAGTCCGGTAAAATCACTAATTTGAACATGCAAGAAAACTAATAAGATTGATCAGGTTTACCTATTCTCACTAAATGTGTCATTGACTGGCATGACAATCGGTGTTTGTAAGTTCCTAAATTTTCCTCTATATAGAAATTTTTTTGGGTGCTAATAGGGTATCATGTGGTACCCCTAGGGCACATCCGAGCCCTCTAACAAATGCAACCGATTTTGAAAAGTTTCAATGCCGCAGACATCCGGACCGTCAGATGCATTTTTGGATGACCCGGATGTATCCGAAGGGTACCACATCAACCATACCCTATTTGCACCCAAAATCTTCTCAAAATCCTCCGCTTGCATATAATTTACAGTAGCTATAAATAAAACTAATGACAAACAATGCAGTTTTCGTGGTGCATTAATTAGGTGGAAGTTATGCATAAAGTTAAAAGAACATTGTATGCATTTTTAAAGAAGTGGTGGATTCATTTTTAAAGAAAACTTCATAATGAGAATTCTATACTCTCTCTCCCAACTTGCTCATTACTAGAAGACTCAACATCTTCTCACGCTTAGTTAATTAATTTTATTGTGTCTCTCCATTTTGCAGGATGAATTATGAGATGTTGATCCTATTATTCTTGATACAAAATATATATTTTTTGAATGGATTATCCATTCAATTGAAAATATGGTTATCTAAGTGGCGCACCAGTAATGACGGTTTTTCTTATTGAAAAGTATGTAATGGAATATGGAATGTCAAAATGAGCACAGCATAATAGATCGGCATCATTACATTAAGGTTAAACCTGACAGAGAAATTTAGTTAGTGCTATTGCTATGATATATGTCGACAAAGATTTGTAAATTTTGTCAAGAGGATTATGGGTACCCTTAAGAGTTCTTTGGTATTAATTCATTGATAGTTCAAACTATTTTTTGAAAAGTACAGGCTTCATGGAAACATTGATAGTTCAAATTGTGCACTTCATTGATAGTTCAAATTGTGCACTTTACATTTTGTTTTGAAAATGACACAATTTTTTAACACGAAAGTACTTTTTTTTTTAATCTAAGAATGCCATATTTTTCAAAACCAAAAAGACCAACAATTGGGATGGAGTGATTATTTTTGTTTTTGACAATTAAATCAAACGTATATATCTTTCCTTTTTGTATTTGCATCAACTCGATATACTTGAATTCGTCCCGTGCATAGCACGGGTTTTCTGCTAGTCTTATATATTATTGCAGGATGACTTTTCGTGGGGAGGAACGAGAGAGCGACAAGTGGCAATGATTTTATTTTTAATTTTCTTTTATTATTTGGTTTCAAACTAAAAAAAATCTTTTTGAAAAAAGGTAACAATTCATAAATCTGAGTATTGTAAAGGAAATAGTTGGTTGGTTAATTTCAAATTTCAAAGAGAATTGGATAATTTTGGAAAGCGGTCAAGGTAAGATAAGAAACGAAGTCAATCAGTTATTTTCATTTCAAATACACCTCATTTAGCATATCTATATAAGGACTAATTGATGAGTAAAGTTTAAATTTCAAAATCATCCAATAATTTAGGGAATCACTCTGTAATGGAAGCAATCTTAAAAATTTTAAATTTTAAACGATTACTACAATTTACAATTTACGGAAACTAAATCCTTGAATTATGTTACCTCTTATCCATACTGGGCCCCGTAGGACCTTCCTTGCGTGATTCCTTGCAAATTTTCTTTGCACATATCATTTTTGCTTAAAGAAGATGGAGAGAGAGTAATTATTACTTAATTTTATGCAAATGAATAATAATCCACACAATCATGTGTTTAAATTGCAATTGGAAGCACGACGGAAAGTGCCAAAAATTCTGGCGCAAATTCCGTTTTGAAACCTTACAATTTTTGGTGACTTCGCATAGAAAAAGATAGAGAGTTGCGTAGGGGAACAAGACTGCCGAAAAATATATATTAGCCTTTGTTGGCTAATTTCATGTATAACTTCTAATTTTTACCCAATTGAACAAAACCTATTAAGTGTTTTTGGTCTCTTCCAAAACATAGTTAATGTACGTAATTCTATGACAAGCAATTTTACTTTTATTTTTCTTCTAATTCGAAATGTTTGGTTGTATGGTCATACAGTACTGTGCTCTTTGTAGCCGTAAATTTTGATGTCATGTTTGGAATTGTAGAGGGCCTATATTGAAAATTTTGTTTAAGATGTTTCTCATTCCATTTAAATAGATGTCTTCTTCAAAAGCTTTAATTTCGAGGCATCGTGATTTTTTTTAGTGCATATGCTGAAACTATTGTAAGAGACAACAAGTCTTGCAAGAACTTGGGCCATTGAAATTGTGTTTGTTAGATAAGTCTATGAGTGGAAATATGCTCGGGATCAAATTTCATTTCTCCAATCTCCAAATTAACAACTATTTCATACTTTCAAACCTCCACCCTAATCCCTGGCGGAAATTTTTTCTCTCAATCCCCGCTCCTAATAGGCTGGAATTGTGGCTCTTAATGGGTATTTTGATTTTCTCACCTCCCACCTCAAAATTCCATAAATTAAAGTAAATTTTTCATCATATTGCAATCAATAACTTGGAAAAGACGTAAAAATAACTAACTTTTAATGCACTTTTTGGTTGAAAGGGAGTGCAATTACACTTTATTTTTTAACATAAGGCTAAAATGAATATGTATTACCAACAACATAAAAAAATAGAGTCAAGTATGCGTACATGTGTATATAGAATTGGTACATGTTCTAATTTATAAAATAAAAAATATCCGAAATATTCAATAAACTTCTTGCTTAAACTTCTTACTTACATGCATTTTTCATAAAATGTAAAATTTACATTGTTATATATACTGATATTTGACAACATGTTCATGTCAAGGTTCTCTCCAAATGTGGAAAGTTGTTCTATTCATCGAATTACTAATATCATTTGTCTTCTCTATTGGTAAAACAACTGTGCAAATTGTTAAAGATTGCGGTATTCATTTTAAATATACTTATTGTCATTTGTTACTCTGATCCGTGCATAACACGGGTTCATCGCTAGATTCTGATTTTATAGCAGAATCAATCACCATGGGAAATTAGTGTCAAGAGGAGCACATAGGAAATAGAATTGTTATTATCTTTTGGTCTAATCTAAATGATCCAACATTTCAACACACTTTATGGTTGAAAGCACAATTTTTAGCTCTAATAAAAAAAAGGAAAACACATTATTTTATTTCATTTCTCCGTGCATAGCACGGGTTCATGCTAGTAGTATATTATTATAGAATAACTTTTTGTGAGGAGGATCGTGGGTACGACAAGTGTCATTACGTGAAATTACAAAAAAAAATTCTTTTATAAACATTTTAGAATCGAATTTATTAAGTCCAATAAAAAGAAATTTCAAATTCATAATTTGAAACAATCCTATCAGTAAACACAGTTCCATTTTTCATGGGATTGATCGTATTTTGAATAAGGAAATCTGAACACTCCTTTTCTCATATTCTCTTTAGAGTGCAGAATTTAAATTCAAAAGTTACCATAATCAGATCATTTCATACAGATAAAGCTTTTACTAAGATTAGATACTGTAGTCAAGCTTATGAACGTCAAGAGGTGTCAAACGGGCCCGTCGTGCCATGCCGTGCTGTGCCGCTTTTCTACCATGCCAACCATGCCCTTGCTTGTGCCGTGCCGTGCCCGTTTACTTAATCGTGTCATGCCGTGCCGTGCTTAATCGCGTCGTGCCCATTTTTAGTCGTGCCGTGCCATTTTTATTCATTCGTGCCGTGCCGTTTTGTAACTGTGCCGGCCCATTTACTTAATCGTGACGTGTCGTGCCGACCCGCTTAATTGTCTGACTCGTGTCGTGCCATGCCGTGCACATTTACTTAATCGTGTCGTGCCGTGCCGTTTTTTTAAATCGTGTCGTACCGTGTTGATCCGCTTACTTAATCGTGTCGTGTCGTGCCGGCCAGCTTAATCTTGTGACACGTGTCGTGTCATGCCGTGCCCGTTTACTTAATCGTGCCGTGCCGACCCATTTACTTAATCGTGTCGTATCGGCCCGCTTAATTCCTTATTTCGTTTGTTATGTAAATTAGAAAAAAAAACAAAATAATTTTAATTAACTTACTCTTTTTAATTAATTGCCCGAATTGTAATGCAAAATGAATTGTAATAAATTTTAATTAATTGTCCGAATTGTAATGAAAATGAATTTCTTGTGCGTGAGAGAGAGAGATATGCAAAACTAAGCTGCATTTTTTCATTCAAACAAAAAATGTAAGTCTCAAACAAAAAATGTAAATCTTAATAAAAATGATTCACTTCTATAATAACATTAAATCTTACAACTTTATTCCGAATAAAAAATAAGTACCAACAAAATACAACCTACTAACCTCAAACAACAATTACAATTAAGTATAAAAATGTTGAAATTGGCCTTGCACACACTAGTTTCTTGAATCTTCGGGCCTTTCGCAATTTTTTGAATCTTCAAACCTATCATTCAATAACTTATTCCAAAACAACAATCAACTAACAAAGTATATATATATATGGGAAGAACTTCCAATAAGGGACCCTTATATAAGTTAAAATGCGGACCTCACCTTTCCGAGCCAAATTTTGACGATCCGAACCGTTATATAGCGTTTTTAACCAAAACTGATCGGATGAAGCCCTTCCAGGTATTTTTTTTGAACGAATCCTCGCGGAGGCCCTTAAAAATGCATTTTAAAAACATTGAACGGTTCGGATCGTCGAAATTTGGTCCGGAAACACACAAAAAGGCTAGGTCCGCATGGTATTTTTATATAAGGGTCCCTTATTGGAAGTTGATCCTATATATATATGCAACCATAAACGAATGGCTCAGATACTCTGTAGGATTGCAACATTAGTTGCCAAATTGACCTTCTAATGTTGTCCCGCCTAAATCTCCATCGTGTATCATCACGACCAATAAAACATGCATAAATAGGATGCAACATTAGTTGCCAAAATGAGCCTAGCGTGCACACACGTATTCAAACAGCACACATGCACAATTTAGCATAACAAACTGCCCAGATTTCACACAAATGCCGAGATTGCACACACAAACTGCTCAATTGCTCACAAACTGCCCAGATGGCACACAAACTGCATTGCACACAAATTGCCCAGATTGCACACAAACTGTCAGGCCAACTATCGTGTCGTTCCCGGCTTAGACCGTGTCGTGTCCTGCCAGGCCAACTACCGTGCCGTGCCCACCCATTTCCGTGCCCGTGCTCGTGCCCGCTCAGACCGTGCCGTGTCGTGCCCAACTTTTACCGTGCCCGTGCCAGAGTTTTTCGTGCTGGGCCCATGCCAGCAAGGCCCATTTGACACCTCTAAACGTCATGAAGTTGGTGGCAAAATGTATTTCATTCATTTTTTTTTCCCCTTTTTCGGATAGAGCAACGAGTTAACTCTCTTCTATATCTTTTTGTATCAACTGGATTCTTAACATGTGAAACTTGACATGTTCCAATATCTCTTTTGTTTTTGTAAGTTATGATGGATTAACACGGGCGCCTACTTTAAGACTGGACTCATATGCACAAATAGAGGAAAACTCCGTAGAGACGGGAAGACAAATCTTACCAGGGGTGTCTTTATTACCAGCCCTATGCAGAGTCTTATGGTATTCATTTCAACCCATTAATTAATAAAAATTTTATGTGGTGAAGTTATTTGATTTTTTATTGTGTATCATCATTTCTTCAGTACGATATAGAAGTATATATGTGTGATTTCGATTCGAACATTTATACGTTTACTATTTTATACACTATGTTACAGTGATTACAATTTTAATTACGCGGCTTCTCCGAATTTGAGAAGTTATAGACTTTTTAGATATGATAGGTTTGATACATTGCGAAGCTTCGAAAAGATCATTCTGCCATTTTGTATCGACTATTGAACTAAAAAACGTATAGCCTGGGGCATCTAATGTAGTTAACTGGCTTATGTTTCTATTTCTAGATACTCAAAGAGGAAATAATGGTTAAAAATTATGTTTCTATTGTATCGACTAATCTTTTTTTTTTTTTACATTTCTTAGTTTTGCATCAAGTTTTCGTGGTTTATGGATTCGTCTCGACGAGACGAATCCAAAGAGTATAAAATTATGGTCGAATCTTTTTTTTTGAATAAAGCCAAAATTAAACCAATAAACTAGTTTAATTTGGTTTATTTTCGGCTTTATTCAAAAGATTATTAGGTTTGACCATAATTTTATACTTTTTGGATTCATCTCGTCGAGATGAATTCATAAACCACGAAAACTTGACGCAAAAAAAAAAAATTTTGAATAAAGACAAAACGAAAAAACTTTTTTGCCAAAGCACAGATTACTACAAAAGTCAACTTTTTGTCCATAAGAGTCGAAACTTTAATCATAGCCTCATAGGGAATAATTTCCATTTGCATAGCTTCATAATAATTCTGTAAAGCTTCCGCATAATAATTCATTATTCAATAAAAACAAAAAAAATTGGGAGGACTTTATGTTTATTTATAAGTATAAACAAGAAACTAGAAGAATGAAGGGAATATCACACTTCAAATTCACACTTCTAATTGTGTACGATGAGGGATATTGAACATGCACATAATGTGCAAACAAAGAATAGAAGATCGAGAAATGCATTGAATCAAAATTGAAAATCGCAGTGGAACTTTGAACTTTCAAACATATACAGTATTAGCAAATTACGGGAGTTGTTACACATCCCCCTCTGACACACCCCCCATTTCGGCCCCACCTCCCTTTCCCCCAACTACCCTCCCTTTTTCGCAATTAACTTTTTTTTTTTTTTTTTCTTTTTCTCTTTTAACTTTATTTATCTAATTTTTATTTAATTTGTTTTACTCAAATTACATTTGAAAGTAAATTTTTTTTTTACATTGATAATTTGAATAAATACAAGATTTTTTAAGAATTTAAGAATTTTGCATCTCCAGTAATTTCAACCTAATTAAATTACTACTTTCCAACTTTCTTTTAAGTTTCCTTTGTCAAATGAACGCATAAAGGAAAATACTTTTCATTTTTTTTACTAAATTTTGCTATAATTTTTTGACAAATGAACGATGACTCTAAGAAAATGTTGGCAGAAAAATGTGAAGGATAAAAGAAAACTACACAAAGAAATGTAATTTCAAGTCTCAGTTTTGATACCATATGTTATGGATTATTGCTTGCAATGTCAAAGGTGAATCGAAAATTGAGCTGTGAGGTGGTTGTCTCTTAAATCCAACTATGGTTGTTCTGTTCAATGAAGTAAATTCAAATAAAGGTGAATCCATATGTTTTTCTTTTTTCTTTTTTCTCTTTTAACTTTATTTATTTAATTACTTATTTAATTTAGTTTACTCAAATTACATTTGCAAGTAAATTATTTTTTACATTTACATTGGAGTGTAGGTATATGGTTCAATTCCTATGAAGAAGAGGTTGACCCTTGTAGTAATCTAACAATACTAATATTATTTATGACCGAAGTATAAAACAAGGTGAACACCACCATTTTTTATTATTATTATTATTATTTATGACCAAAGCATCTAACTTTGTAGAAGAAAAGCTAATTTTTCCGTCTAACTGAAATCTATCTAGACTCAGTTTTCCAATTGATTTTGTGGGATAAATCTAGTTTTGCTTGGAAGTGTGGTAAAAGATAAAAAAGAAAAAAATATAAGAAAAAAAGTGATAAATATATAGTAATTAAATAAAATAAATGAATTAAATAAATAAATGAATTATATAAATAATATAGTAAACAAATTAAGTAATTAAAGGAGTGGGAGAGGGGTAATTCTGTAAAAATGGGGGGTGTAAGGTGGTGGGGTCCGGGGGGATGTGTGTCAGGGCGGGGCGCGTATCAATTTGCGCAAATTACGTAGAAATCAATAATTACTTACAGGTGAATGTTGACATTAAGATCTGGTCGCATCAAATCTCACCGGCTAAACAGGGAAAAAAATAGAAAAATTGTAAGGTTTCAAAACGGAATTTGCGCCAGAATTTTTGGCCCTTTCCGTCGTGCTTCCAATTGCAATTTAAACACATGATTGTGTGGATTATTATTCATTTGCATAAAATTAAGTAATAATTACTCTCTCCATCTTCTTTAAGCAAAAATGATATGTGCAAAGAAAATTTGCAAGGGATCACGCAAGGAAGACCATACGGGGCCCAGTATGGATCTTAAACGGCTGATCTGACCCGTTCAAAAATTTTAAAAACACATTTCAAGTGGGCTTTCTAGAAACCAGCTCCATCCGATGTGTGTGGATGCTTGATTCAAACTTTTATTTTTTTTAATGGCTCGGATGAAAAAATAAAAAATAAAAGTTTGGATCGAGCATCTAAACATATCGGATGGAGCTGATTTTTAGCGGGCCCACTTGAAATGTGTTTCTAAAATTATTGAGCGGCATGGATTAGTCGTTCGGGATCCGTACTGGGCCCCGCAGGGCCTTTCCTGCGTGATTCTCTGCAAGTCTTTTCCTTGCATATAGCATTGCTGATTTTACAGTTTTATGATTTTATCTCCACTTTTACCTATTAATTCTTCGGAAATTCTAAGCATACAGAATTTTAAGAACATAAAATGTACATAATGCAATGGGAAACCCACTTTTGAGTCCCACAAGAATAATCTGAACCGTTCATTAATCTTAAAATATTTTTTTAGATTGGCCTCACGAAAAATCAGTTCAATCTAATATGCGTAAGTCATTGATCCAATACTCTCTTGTTTCATCCTTAATTACATGAACTTTTTGTACCCCTACTTGGATCCTTAATTTTTTATCTATTAACTTTTTAAAATGAACACTTATTATGGGACATCTTAAAATGAAATAGTACACTCTTATTTGCACCATGTTGTACACCCCTCCGCCATCCAATCGTGTTTTGGAAGGTCGGATGTGTTCAGTAAAATCAAAATTGAATTAAAATTGTTGAACGCATCCGAACCGTCCAAAAATATAATCAGACGGTTACTAGAAAAGTGATTACTCCGTACCTATTTTGGATAAATAATGCGCCGTCCTCGAGAAGGTCAATTAACCTCGCCGAATCCGAAAAAGTTTTTTGGGTGGTGCTCTTCTGTAGCCGACGTCAGCTATGGTTATTATTCTCATCCAATGAGTTGACGGTTAAATTGGTTCCATATGGGCCAAGATAAGCCTCATAGTCATAGATGGAATACCCATGTTCTCAAGATATTTAAGGGTGAGTTCACCAATGGATTTTATTAAGATTTTAATAAAATCAATTCCCTGAGTTTATCCATTCGTGAATACATGATAAAATTTGTGAATTTTTTCATTAAAAAATCTCAAAAATCTACAGATTTTATCAAATGTCTTCTCGAAGAGATAAAATCAAGGGTTGATTTTATCAAATGTTGATAAAATCCATTGGAGAACTCACCCTAAAATAACAATTTTCAAAATAGAAAAAGATCTATAAAATACACGAAATAGAAGAGATAAAAAGTTAGAAAAAATGATAACGCACTTTTACCAAATGCTTCGCGTGGGCTCTCACATCTCACCACACTCTCTCTCACGTGAGGGGTGGAGCCCCCACATCTGCCCCACACCCCGTGTGAAAAGTTATATGTTGTTGTGAATTTGGTTTAAGATTGCAATTTCTACATATGCTTTTGTACTTTTAAAACAAATATTATACTCCGTAGGTATGTATACTGGAAAATACAAATTGAAAACAGGAGTTATAATTTTTGTAATCAATTTTGTTTAAGATTGCATTACTCTTTCTACATATGCTTTTGTATTTTAAAACAAATATTATAGCATATAGGTATGTATACTGAAAATACAAATTGAAATTTTCACTAGAATATACAGTACAATTTTTGGCGTTGAATTTTTTGAACTAATCATTTCAATAAGATTAAAAAAAAGACAGCGATATACAAAAAAAAAAAAAAAACTTTTAAAAAAAAAAAAAATTTTCTATACTTTTTCTTTTTGTTGGTGAGAGAAATGAAAAGATTACTCTTTTCTACATATGCTTTTGTATTTTGACCAAATATTCCGTAGCATATATATATGTATACTGACAAAAACAAATTGAAATTTTTAATAAAAGTTGAATTTTTGAACTAATCATTTCAATAAGATTAAATTAAAAAAGACAGAATCATATACAAAACAAAAAAATAACTTTAAAAAAAAAAATTTTGACCTATACTTTTTCTTTACACACTTTTAAGGGGTTTTTGTATTATAGATTTTACATTATAGATTTTGTTTCCTTAGACCAATCAATAATTAAAAAAAGTGACGCAAATATGATTTTTTTTCTTTCAAATAACTAAATAAACAATGAAAATGATATGCAAAAATTGTGCCAATCTCGACCTTAGTGCTTGTGCGACATTGTCATGTGTTAGACAATGTGTTATCTCCAATGTTAGGTGATTGAGATACTATGTATACATGTTTGTTTTGATGATTTGGTAAACAAAAAACGACGTACGTGTGAAACATATCATGAATGATGCGGAACATTCAAAAACTACCTGATAAGTACATTTAGGAATTGTCCACTAATAAAAAATTGTGAAAAATTAAGAGATGCATTATCTCACAATACGTCACGTAAAAAATTGTGAAAAACCAGTTTCTTATAAAAGTACTCTTAGCAGGGATACTCCCTTAATCATTTTGTAATACGAATAGACGGTTCGGAGGCGCACCATAACACCGTGACGCACACGTGTACTACAAGATACCCGGGTTGGGTCCGGTCCTCTAGAAGGGACCATTTCCAGATGTCGCTCTCTTGAGGTTGACAGGTGCCACCTTCTCCGAATTTCAATTTACACAAGCCATGAGAGAGGGGGTGGCTTCCTGTCAGTTTTAACACGCTTTTGCCGCACCTTCTCTTCCTTATCATCCAAGCTCTCGTCACCCACACGCCACCACCCCCCCTCCCTCTCTCTCTCTCTCTCTCTCTATATATATATCTCTATATCTAGTTATCTACATCCGCATCAATACATTCCTCCTTAAACACTACTCAATTTCACAAATCCCCATTTCAAATTCCAATTCCAAAACCAATGGCATCGGCAGCAATATCGAATTCCCTCTGCAATTCATCGTCATTACCCCGTCTTCCCTATCCCCGAATTAGCCCCCACCGGAAAACAAGCAGAGCTGCTGCAAACTTAACGTCGACGAAGCTGATCGTGTCGTGCGCTTCGAGGAACGAGAATTACGGGGGGAGGATGGTGGACGAGAACTTGATCGTCCTGCGAATGAGGATCCACGAGATGAAGATGGCGGAGGCCGAATACAAGCCCCCTGCCCACTGGATGGAGTGGGAGAAGAATTGCTACGCGGGTAAAGACGAGTTCGTTTGCGAGTTGGTTGGGTTGGTTCAGACTCAGATGATGAACGCGAGGCCGGGTTTGGTTCTGGGTTTGATTCTGATTGTTGCCTTGAGCGTCCCGACGTCGGCGGCGGTGCTCTGCTTTCAAATGCTGGCCTTGATTAAGGGAGTTTTACCTGCTTAATTTTCATCCTCCGTATTATACTAATTAGATACATGTATATAGCTGTGTAAGAATCAAGAAGTTTGGGTGTAATGTTGTGTATTACTTTTAACCCATAATTAATTGTCTGATTTGTTTGATCGAGTCCACGGCGGAGTTAGGATTCAAATCTACCCTGGGCTAACCCAAAGAGTTTTATTGTGATATCCGACCAATTATGCGAAAATAATGAGAATTAGCATTTTAAGAAGTTTTGGTTCAATGCATGATTTTTACTCTTGTTTAGGGTAAGTACGTACACAATTAGCAAGTTTTGGAGGTAAATTCCACGTGGGGATTTCTGGACCTATTAGTGTGCATGTAATTCGTGGAGGAAAGAGGTTTTTGGAGCTGGAAAGAAAAATATCATAGTATTGAATTTTAGTCGGTTACGATGAAATTTATGTTAACGTTTAAGTCGATGAGCTTGTACAATTAGATAATCATTTATTGTGGTGTTTGAAAATTCAGGGTGTTACAAATTGATATTGGAGCGTAGGAGGTAGTATGGAATTGAGTGGGTTTAACGATATGTTCTATTATTTTTCATTTCGTGAGGTGGTAGAGGGTTCGGCTCAAACAAATGAGGTGGGCCGGGTTTCAATTCGGTGGGGGTAAGGGTGTGTTGCTTGTTAAAGATGTTTTTAGAATAAACCTGGTTTTCACGTGATGTATTGTGAGAAAAAATTGTCTTGATTTTTTTTTAAATCTATTATTGTTAGTGGAACACCTCCTAAAATTTTGAGTGAATTTCACTTATAACCCTCAAACTATGCACCATTTTTCTATATCGTCCTCAAACTACCAAAATAACCCATTGTGTCCTCAAACTATTCGATTTCATCCCATTAGGTCTAATTGATAACTTCCGTTAGAAAATTGGATGGAAAGTTGCACATGTGCAACTCACGTGGGTTCCTCAAACCATTTCAAGGACAACATTGTCATTCTCAGTCATTCTGCTCCCATTCCACCATTCTAGAACAGAGAGAGAGAGAGAGAGAGAGTGGATCTGGCAACTCGATTGCCACCACCACTCGATTTCTCTTGATGGCGACCAAGACGGCTGACGGAATCTGGACACCGCAACAGAAGAGTGCATGTATCTACAAATATCAGACATCGACGCTACCATCGTCGCTGATACACTGTAAATCAATTTCCTCTCCTAAATTTCTCAACTGGGCTTCGATGTTTTCTGGGTATTCGAGAATCAGAGGTCTTGGAAAGATGTGATGAGAATGGGAAATTACAGATTCGTCAAAAAAAGAAAAGTAGATAAGGGACAAGGGACAAGAAGAGGAATAATCTATGGAAGGGAAGGATGACTAGAAATGACAATTTTGCCCCTCAAAGGTCACATGAGTTGCACATGTGCAACTTTCCCTCCAATTTTCTAACAAAAGTTAGCAATTGGAACTAATGGGATGAAATCGAATAGTTTGAGGACGAAATGGGTGATTTTGGTAGTTTGAGGACGACAAGGAAAATGGTGCATAGTTTGAGGGTTATAAGTGAAATTCATTCTTATATATATATATATATATATATATTATTTTAGTCATGAAATCTTCAAAAAGGGAAGGGAGTTGATTCAAAGCGGTTTCGCAAAAAAATTATATTTACATTTTTTGCAGCGCTTGATCAAGCCCTTCCATTTTTTTTTTTTTTTTTTGAAGATTTCGTGTGGACCAAAACACCTTCAACACATTGGATGGCTAGAATTTTCCAAAAATAATTTGCAACACAAAAAAGTCTTTTTTTTTCTTAATTTCGGGAGGTTTGGACTAGAAGTTTTCCCTATATATATATATGCATGGGCTCCTTCTAGTCCGGACTCAACCTCCATGATCTCCGAGCATTTTTGACGATCAATCGGTCTCAATATGTTTAAAGTGTGTTTCAAGGGGTCCCCACGAGAAATCATAAAAAAAAACCGGGAAGGGCTTGATCAGTGAGTTTTTTCGCAATATCTGTAAATATATACAGTTTTGCGAAAAACTGCTTGGATCAAGCCCTTCCCGGTATTTTTTTTTTGAAGATTTCCCACGTGGATCTTTGAAAACACCTTTTGAACACATTGGACGGCTCGGATTTTTAAAAAAATGTCGGGAAGGTGGAGTCCCGGAAACGGGATTCCCGGATTAGAAAGTCTATATATATAATACAAACAACTAGATTTTAAAATTTTTAAGGTTGAAGAATCTAAAGTTCTAGACATTTAAATTTATAAATAATACACATAACAAAAGACAATATTAATTTCTGTGCTCTCTCTCTCTCTCTCTCTCTCTCTCTCTCTCTCTTTATCGACAAAGATAGCAAAAAGAGAAGGTACAGGCCTAAACTTCGATAACAAACGCTTAGATAGCAACAAGCAGCACCAAAACAACAAATGTCACCATAAACAACACAGTTTTTCAATCCTAACTTTCAGCTATCATGTTCTTGGGTCTTTCTTCGACAAGGACATGGTATATGAGTTAATCATGGAAATAGGACACAAACTAATTTTTAATGCCAAGAGGACAAATCACCTACACATTCAAAAAATGCTCCCGCTAGCCCATGAAAGTGTCTAAACCCCCCAAACCCTATGAAGGTGCCTAAACCACCAAGCCTAATGAAAGGGCCTAAACCATAGGATACCCTATGAAAGTGCCTAAAACACTAGGATATCCTATAATTGGGAAGTGCACCCTAAATGCCTAAACTCACTATACCTTACCCTAAAAAGCCTAAACCCCTAAAATTTAACCCCAAAATTGAACCCATCCCCAAAATTGAAGAGAGAGAAAACTAATTTTGTCACACCCATGCATGAGAGAGAGAGAGAGAGAGAGAAAGAGAGAGGGAGAGAGAGAGAGAGAGAGTGAGAGTGGCGTGTGGGTCAGCGCAATTGAAAAACCAAGGTTCCCTAAAAATCCGTAAAAAAACCTAACAATATGAATGCGAATCACTAGTTAATACTACTAGCAAGAATTCACGCAAACAGTCAAATCCCAGAACACAGAGATATACGTGGAAAACCCTAAATGGGTAAAAAACCACAGAAAGGAATCAAAACCACTATACTCATTGTGCAGTTACAGATATACCTATCCAAATGATGTAAATCCTCACAATGTTCTAAGTATCACCTACCGAGTCACACGTACACCGCACCCAGTGATCTTGATCGCTAACGCCTTGAATCGCACAAGCTATGATTATTCATATTACGGTAGCGGGGAGGAGCTCTATGATAGCCATGAAGGGCAAAACAGTAAGGACGAATATGACCTCTAATTCCAAAATGATGGCAAATGGGCACAAAATTATTATGACCATAAGAATGAGCTACATATGCATCATGCGAAGTGTTTGACTCGTGAAACTTCGTACAGCTCGGTCTAATGTGGCCAGTCATACCGCAATAATGACATGTAGGAACGAATTTAACAACATGATTAAAAACTTGAGACTTAGCATTATTAATAACTTTAGTTTTTACCTCCTTGCGTTTGGGATGTCCGTTTACCACTGTTGTCGTTTGCTTCCTTAGAGTGGGAGAATTGAGCACATTTATGCCATTAGCATTCTTTTTCTTATCTTTAC